>JARLTB010000145.1:12500-612500 GCA_030141615.1 Unio pictorum | reverse complement strand
TGATTCTGTTCATGCCTGCCGTTTCCATGGTAACAGCCTTGTACATATTCTTTACACCACTTGGTTTTAAGCTGCTTATTAAGATTTATTCATACATGTCAACCATTTTACTTTTGGCGTAATCATTACGATTTATTCATACATGTCAACCATTATACTTTTGGCGTAATCATTACGATTTATTCATACATGTCAACCATTATACTTTTGGCGTAATCATTACGATTTATTCATACATGCCAACCATTATACTTTTGGCGTAATCATTACGATTTATTCATACATGCCAACCATTATACTTTTGGCGTAATCATTACGATTTATTCATACATGTCAACCATTATACTTTTGGCGTAATCATTACGATTTATTCATACATGCCAACCATTATACTTTTGGCGTAATCATTACGATTTATTCATACATGTCAACCATTATACTTTTGGCGTAATCATTACGATTTATTCATACATGTCAACCATTATACCTTTGGCGTAATCATTACGATTTATTCATACATGTCAACCATTATACTTTTGGCGTAATCATTACGATTTATTCATACATGTCAACCATTATACTTTTGGCGTAATCATTACGATTTATTCATACATGTCAACCATTATACTTTTGGCGTAATCATTACGATTTTGTTTCCACCTACGAATAAATGTATTTGGATTATAGGTTTTAGGTATATCCACCTCCCAAAAAATGAATAATTTGTTTTCTCATTTTTGCTAACATCCCATTAATCCCACAAACTGTACTTTAGAAAAGACGGCTTCTATTTATCTACAAAATAAGCGTGCTTGTCCATAGACTTGCATGCACTTTTCTGACAGTATTTTGTTCTATTTATAACAACTGCCCTATTTCCAAGAAACATGCTGGTTTATACTTTAAAACTTTTGACCTCAGTTTCTATTTATAGCAGCAGTATATCTTAGTGAGGAGAGAACACCCTGGTTTTCTAACTTTTAATCTTTGCTTGCAGATTCTTTGTTCTAATTCATATCAGGTACTATACAGAACTAGTCTGTAGGTATTTGGCACTAAAGGTCAAGTCAGATTTATTCTAGTCAATGCATATGATTGAACAAAAAGTTTCAAATAATTTCACAGATGAAAAGATGAAAATTTGATTCAGAGATGAATACACGAATTAGACAATACAGCATTCCATTCTAGGGTAGCCTCACTGCCCTTGCAGCCTGTGAAAAGGATTTTTATATTGGTCAAGGTGGTAATAACTCCACTACTAAGTTAACTTCTTTTCTACAGCAGAACTAAATTGTGGACATGAATTTTATAAATGCAGGGGCATTATGTACCGAGTTAATAAAACACAGACCACAGTGGTGGAAGACTACATTGGTCTTTTGCTCAAATGGATGTTTCCTGATTCTAAATTTGCAGAAGATATGCATGAGCAAGAACAAAATCATCTATTATTGTTAGGTGTTTAGCAGAAGAGACTTTTCACTTAAAATTGCAGAAGCCATGAAAATTGGGTTGTCTACAGACAGGAGTAGTGATTATGAGGATATAACGTCGTACCCAGTCTGTGTAAGAGACTTTGATTAATGAAAAGGGCAAAGTCAGAGTGCTCTTCTTTCATTATCAAAATTAACAGTCGATTCTACTGGAGGAAACATTTTTATTTGGTTGATAATGCTTTGAATAAATATAATTTGGTAGAACTGTAAGGGGTTCTAAGCTGATACTGTATCAGTGATGACTGGAATTCATAAAAAAGTTGCAATCTATATTTTGAAAAATGTCTCCATCATTGTACATATCAGGATATCTGTCATATGATGCACCATGCTGTATGATAGGATGCTGATAAATTAGAAGGAAAACTCCTGAAATATCAAGTTGGCACTCTACCTGACAATGTACTTCATGCAGACAGAGTTGATTTCTTTTCATCTTATTTTCCAGCTAAAAGACCCAATCACTGGAAGATAGAAATTTCCTCTTCTTTATCAGGTTATGAAAGGAATATTGGTTCTTTACCATTCTAATGCTGACTGTGAGAGATTGTTGACAAAAATAAAACTGAATTTAGATCCAGGCTCTGTACCCCAGCACTTCGTGCTTTACTAGTGTGTAAAACATTAATAGTTTCATCTGGTACAAAGTGTTTTGAAATGTAGTACAACAGTCTCTTGCTTTTATAAGTTCAAAGTATGTAAGCTTGAAGTAGTAACTGATGTTAAAAGTGCAGAGGGATAAATGAATCATATGCTCATTGAATTTGTATTATGTTGTATGCAGATTACTCTTTTTCTGCTCAGATTACTCTTTTTATCCACTTGGATTACACAGTTGGATTACTCTTTTTTTTATCCACTTGGATTACTATTTATCCCCTTGGATTACACTTTTTATCCACTTGGATTACTTTTTATCCACTTGGATTACTATTTATCCACTTGGATTACACTTTTTCCTCACCAGAGGTTGGCATGTATGTTTAATGTATTTTGTCTTTGGTGGTGTCATAGGGTTCTCATTTTATACTTGCTTGAAAAATTATTGTTCATGTGCCTTTTCAAATAGTCTGACTTGTGACCTTTCGCACAGGTGTCATAGGTTGTCAAAACCTGCAGTAGAGGGTGGATATAGTTGTGACTTGTCATTTGACAGGGTTTGATAAGTATGCAGTGTGTACATAAATATGATCTGATCTCATGGCTATAAATTGTGTTTATATGACTTGCCCTCACCCCTCCCATAAACGCTGTTTAACATTTTTAATTTTTTATGACAACTTTTGGAATAAGTTTAACAATTCCATTTCTACAATATTATCTATGTTGTTATATATTTTTTTGCAGGTATCAAAATGAAATTTGTTAAAGTTGTTTTCACGTTTGCTTTTCAATACCAGCAGCCTTAAACCCGGTGTGCTTTTTAATTACTTTAATTAATTAATTTTTAATTGCCAATACAGTACATTTCTTTATGTTCATAGAATTAAGATACATATTCAGTTTGTTGTGTTATGGAATATTTTAAATGAATGTTTTAATAACATCATGTTGACTTGTGTTTAACATCATGCTAGTATTTGTAAAGTAATGTCTTTGATATGCTATATTGAATAGCCACACAACATAGCTGGTAGGATTCGGTTGTAATGTTAATTATCAATGACTGGTTCATCATGGTCAACATTATATTGGTAACATAACACATAGTTCCACTAAAAGAATTTTGAGTCCTTCAGTTGGTGGATTGGATTCTTGATTTTCTCATTGTTGGCTCATCACTTTTTTATCGGAGTGAAGAGTTGTGTATATATAGGGACAAGATTGCAACAGAGATAAAAAGGAAATAACAGTTTTTATTGTTATTTTTTCTTCCCAATTTTGTAAGGGATATCAGATGTCTGGAATGGCAGGAATTGTTTCAGTTGTTATTATTATTGAACCTTTATTTTTTTGGGAGTGTTATATTTTTATGTTGTTATGTATGTATAGGTTGATGGGAAGATGTATGATTTTATACTGTATATAACTTTGTATAAGATCCCTATGCAAAACCGCATATACCCAGATCTACTATAATTACATAATATGCTGGCAGATCCATGTCTTTGCATTTTGATAGGAATAATCAGCAGAACAAATACGCTGGGGCATTATGTGAGGGATAATTAAGGTCTTTGTTGTTTGGAGTGGACTTGTTAGTATGTATATATGGTAAGTTTGGAGTGGACTTGTTAGTATGTATATATTGTAAGATTATTGTTAAAACTATTGAACATTATAAACCTTGCCTACACTATTTGTATTGTATTCTTTAGTACAAGGAGTTTTATCTTGGATAGATATTCATGTCACTAGTAAAGTAATTATATCAATATTTTATTCATTTGTTTAAAATTTAAATGCACAGTTTTTATTTTTTTGCAATTTTGAGTTTCAATTACTAATAGCAGTTAAATAGAATATATGATTGCTTTCCAAAATGGTTTAAGTCCAAAAGATGTTTTTTTACTTTCCTCACAGGTACATGTTAGTCATCTTTGCAGCCACAATATATTGTATTACTGTCGGTAGATTTTTATATTCATTTTTATATAATCTTTTCACCATTTTTGAAATGTAGTTGTATGTTTCGGCACCAAGATAGCAAATTCAAACTTGCATATAAAATTGCTTTTGTATGAAAGATCTTATTTATGTATTTGAGCTGACATGTTGTTAAACCTATACATACATACATACATACATACATACATACATACATACATACATACATACATACATACATACATACATACACACATACTTTATCTTTTGTCACAAATAGAAGACTAAACTTGCATGCCATTATATCAATTTTTAAACGTTCTCCACTTAGAATTTTGCAGATTAGGATCTTTTCTGTCTGTACTGGGTATATACATGTTTCACAGAAACAAAACTTTTTTCATTTTGTGTCCACATAACCAGGTCATTTTATTGTTAGATAGTCACTGACTTGTACCTTATATCGCTGAATTGATGTATAGACTTTTTGATAAGCTATTTTGTATACACTTATATACTGAATGTGATTTATTAAAATACATTTTTTAATTTCTTTGTTGTATACTCTCTACTTGTACTGTCAATAGGGTTAGTGAAATTGTTATTTTTTGTTAGCTTTTGTTTCATAATACCTTGTTGGCTTGTTTTGACTTTAATATTTCATTTTTTGACAGTGATTTCATTTGTTCATAATAATTCCTTTTATTCTTGTTAGGCCTATATGTCATGTCTTTGACAGTGATTTCATTGTTTCATAGTAATACCTTTTATTCTTGTTAGGACTAGATGTCATTTCTTTACAGTATTTTTAATGCTTCTTGATGTCTTTTATGACTTTAACATTTCATTTCCTGTGTTTCCCCTAATGTAATGCTTCTTAACATCTTTTAAGCTAGTTGTGTTTTTTTTTATTTCATGTGTTGAAGGTAATTTCATTTCTTTTTAATGTCTTGTAGGCTAGTTATGATTTTACAATTTAAGAAAGTTTGCTTTGTGGAGTTTGCAGTATATACAGATGTATAACAATGGTTTTTGGCAGTAACTTCACTTGTTCACGTTTAGTTTTGTTATCACTGTTTCATTTCTATTCTTGACTACTTTCATTACTTCTTGATGGTTTTTAGGCTAGCTATGACTTTCACAGTTTATATCTTGACAGTAACTTTATTACAAATTCATTACAAATTATGTAAATGTACTTACGTACTCGAGTATCAAACTTTCGTGTCAAAGGAACAAAGCAACAGTGTATAACCCTCCTATTTCTTAAAGTATTTTTGACTGTATCTGACAAATTATTCTGTGTAAGATTCTGGCCTCTTTTGTAAGAACGTTTCTTAATTTTTAGATACGAAATCAGTTGTGTTATTGTAAACATTGATACATGCCAGCTGTTTGAAGTAGGATTTATTATTGCAAACCAAGCAGTGAAAATGATATATATATTAATTTAATTTTAATTCACATCTAAACTGATATTAGTGTCTGGTTAAGATACATTTTTTGAATTGATATACCATGTGAATTTTGTAAATTTTTAGCACAAGACATAATGCTGCTGTCTTTGACAAATTAGCAATGTGATATCATGCAGAAGGATATACTATCACTTTAGGGTCATAGGTCATGCATGCGAATCCATGCTTGAAACCCATATGTATAGTTTGATCTAGATATCCATATTATTATCCCTTAGTTCAGGAGTCCCAAACTCAAACCCTCTTGAGGGACGCAAGAGGACATTTTTTGGTGGCCCATTGGCCACACCACCTTTATTATCTCTCATGACACCTTGTGATGCCAATCAGTTTGCAGACCACAGACTATGGCTTGTTGGGCTGCATGTGGCCAACGCACCATGTGTTTGAAACCCCTGCCTTATTTAAAATTGGTCATGCTTGTTAGACTATATACAAAACCTGTTAATACAGTTTAATCTTGATATCCACTACAACACCCTTTAGTCAATATGCAAGATTTGATTGTAGTACCATACATTAAATAGCAGTCAGGTGGTACACACACACAAACATGTGTGAATGATAAGTTATATGTCTTTAGTAAACATATTGAATAGTAATTTATACTCTTTTATGATATTCTTTTAATGTACCGATATATATATCTTTTATAATATTCTAGTATTGTTATACACTTGTGTATAATTCATCTTTGTGAAATAAATATCTTTCCTTAAATTTTCCTAATGTATGAAGTGTTTTGTAAGTATTCCTTCATTTTTAATGTGTGTGTTTACTTTCGGATTCTTTTTACAACAAAATTGAAAGAAATTCAATGTAAACTTGATATCCTTGGCAAATGTGATGTCTACCTTTCCAGTAAACGCTGTGCTTCAGCTTGAATCAGTTCTCACACATTCCGGATTTATACATTGTTTTCAGACAGGAGAATGTGGGAGCAAGTGAATTCTATTGACATATTTTTAACGACTCGTTAACAGCAAAATGAAATCCAGCTATGTTTAGAATGAACCTCTGATCATCGATGGCAACACTTTAGTTCAACCCAGATTTGCATCCCCACAGTTACGAGATGAAGTCTGGCCTTGATTGTGACGCTTATGCTCTAGTAGTGGGTGGGTAAATTCATGTCATGTACAAGGGAGTTGCTAACATCGTAACTGGTGGTGCACTCTCATAGTGTTAAATTTCTTAGGACTGATCCATGTTCAGCAGGACTTGTTACATTTCTCTAAATAAAAAAGAATCTTATACACTACTGGGATAGAGTAGTCATCATGTTCTGAATAAAGCATTATCCAGTGGGAAAGAGACCTCATACTTTCATTCACAGGAAATATTACATATCTTCCAGGGATGAATGGGTAGTTATTCATCCCGTTTGATTAGTCATGCCCTTATTAGTACAACAACTCTCTGAAATGTTACAAATTGTAAAGGGTCTTAAATTGAAAGACAAACGGTCCATATTTGCTTTTCGGTACATACTTGAAAGGTGGAGCGATGTCCGAAAGAGTAGTTTTATCCACATTTCTCCACATTCTGCAATGTCTTATTTACATTATCCATAACATGTATTAGCGACTGAATACTCTGAAATTATACAATATTGCAAATTAGATAATATAATTCAGAATATATAACATTAAAACCGAGAATCTGCAAGGAATATTGTAATGAATTGGTTGTTTGTCTACCGCAATTGCTGATATTTGCACAATACTTTTATGTACCAATTTGATGAAAGGGATTCAATTTCCGGAACAAAAAAATGGGATGATAGATACACTACATGTATATAGAACTACATAAAACTAGCTATCAATACTTATTATGACTGTAGTGCCAAGAGTGCATATGAAAACATTCCAACAAAGGAAGCAAATACTTGCACTATCGCCATTTACTGGGATTAGATTAATTAATTAATTAGATTAATTGACTTTCTAAGGATGCAGTTTTAATTTCTTTCTAGATCATCTACACGTTCATTCGTACTTTGAAAGGACTTGGTGGATTATCACTCAAACAATATGGAAAATTAGAATAACATTACAAACCTATGTCTCTAAATACAACACAATAGCAATTCTCTGTGAATGACTTTCACACGTCAACACTCATAGTCGCAAATGAAACGAGGAAGAATAAATTACTTTTGCTATAAGATTTTCAAGATGACTGTCATAACAGCCGCATTGCCTATCCGATTAGTGAGATACCTTTAAGGCCTAAGCAGAGATATCATTTTCTTGGAACTGTATATTCTAAAAACAAAACCATTGCTTGGTTTTCAAGATGGATATATCCTAGTGGAGATGAAAACAACGGCAAATTTTAGTATATCAGCCACATAATAGCAAACATTTATGACAACAGGAGCTCCGAGAACTGTCCGAAGGGAGCAGGGACAAGCTCTATTCTGCAATCGTATGAGCAAGGGAATTCCAGGAACAATTCTAGCCCACAAGATTATCAATTATGATTTGAAAGAGCCTCTAATATCGATGATAACACCTTGGCTCACCTCATGTCTGCATCCTCAAACGTATTTCGTATTACGAGGCAAAGTCTGGCATTGATGGTGAAGCTCATGTCCTAGCTGGGGTTGGGTTTTGATACTGTATCTATCACTTGTATTTTAGATTTCCTGAAGGAAGTAAATCTTTATCTTAAACTTTAACTTGTATGTCATCACCTAGTGCATTTTTATTTAATGCAAATATCACCTCTTATTTACAACATATTTTCATCAACATACACCATTTACATCTCCCGTTGATTGGGAAGCTTCATATTTTACTGTTACCAACAACTTACAATTTTATATTGAACTATTTGTTTTTTTTTTTATATCGCTGGTCGATATTAAACCTTTAGTATTTTTAACCATGTTTAAATACAACCTGTTGTATGGCGCTAAATAGCCTAAAAGTGCTGGTGCGCCGTTAAATATCAATCAATCAATCAATCAAGCTGGGGTTGGGCACATTCACTGTCTGTTCCAGGTTGCCACTCACAGCATACTGGATGGTGCACAGTCTTCCAGTATTTTCATGCCTTAGAATGGAGCCAGTATTGATTCGTATCAAACTGTTTGCATGGGCGATCATTAAGGACAAATACCGAGTTAAGCAGAACTAATTAATTTTCTATAAAATAAAGTAAAATTTCATACACTACTGGGATCGAGGAGTTATGATCTGAATCCATCAGGAAGATCTTAGTAGCATCCATGGCTTGAGGACAGAATACATATATTTCTCTGGTTGTTGTTGTTGTTGTTGTTAGTATTTAACGCCATTTTTCAGCACACGATAAGCTATACACGGCGGCCAGTATTAATGGTGGAGGAAGAACCCCGGAAAAAACCACCGACCCACGAGAAGCTAAAGGCAAACTTTCCCACATTGGCCGAATCTAAGACTCGAACCCACATAGACAGTAGAGATGGCAGTGATCCGTAACGGAGAGCGCTTTAGACCTGTCAGCCACTCGGGGCCCCTTATATTTCTCTATAATCGAAAAGAGGTGAAGCCAGGGCATTTATTCCTTCCCGTGTATTATTTGTCCCATTATTAGTACGACAACCCACCGCAATTCAATTGGACCATAAAGATATAAACAGACAACAGTCCTCTTATGCTTATATGGTGAACGCTACATAGAGCGGTTATCCGAAAGGGTATTTGGCCCACATTTCTCCACATTCTGCAGTATATATTTATAAAACCCAAACTATGTAATAGCGACGTAAGTAGTCTACGAAATGAAAAATATTACAAAATGAACATTATCATTCAGAATGTATAATATCAAAGGGAGAACGTATAAAGAATATTATAATGGAATGCTTATGCGTCTGCTACAAATGCTGATACTTGCGTAATATTTTAATGTAGCAATTTGAGGAAGAGAAATCAATTTTAGGAATAAGAAAACGGAATGAGATCTACACTATATAAAACCACAGAAACACGTTACCAATACACACCTATGCAGAAATTATGTATGAGCAGAAGAGAGGGCGAATCGGACAACTTTATAGAAGCGTCTATTTCGCAAACCTAGGATTTCTCCAAATAGTTTTTTAAAAACAAGTTTCTTACGGAGACGCAAAGTCGTTGTCGCGTCCTCTCTGCTGCTATGGGGGTAAAAATCTTTTTTACGATGTCAACCGAATATTTGATCAAGTCCGACGCGATATCTGCAAGAATATTGCAGTTATCTCTGATCACTTTTGGTATTTGAGTGTATCGTTGAGTGACATATATCACATCGGTATTTTTATGCCTAACTCTGGAAAATATCCTAGCGGGATTCTTTTGAATGTCTATCATGACATCATCATATACGACTAAATTGTTAATACTTCCATCAATATCATCAATGCTCTGTGCTTCCTCGATATCGGTTATAAACTCAATAATATCCTCATCGATTTCCGATTTTGCTTTCTCGTTAAAATCCTTTAACACCTCGTAACATCGCTGATCGTCTACACTAGGGGCTATTAAATACAACTTATCCCATTTCATCCATCTCATTATCAAATTAAGTAACAACTGCGTCTTGCCGCTTCCAGATGGTCCGATTATAATCATGCGAATAGAATATGGTAGCGCTGCATGATGCTTGACTGGTTCTTGTGTTTTTGTCGCCGAAAAATCAATTACATTCATGTTATTATAAATAAATTATAGATCTATATTGTGTGAAATGTAAGAAGCGTACTAGCACAAACGACTTGACGACGATTACAACTAAAAATAACAGATCAGCACTTGCTGGTAAGTGTGTACAATGTGATACAAAAAAAAATTAGATTTGTTTCCCTTCATAAAATCAAGGATCTAAAAAAACAAAACGAGGAGGTGATATTGCAGCCAAGTTAGTAAAACTCCCAGGAAAACCAAGGGTCAAATATCCAGGAGAAAAACACCTTCCAGGGTATAGTTATTGTGGACCCGCGACCAGACTCGATATCAGACTCGATGATCAAAACCATCCCCGACCCGGTGAAAACCCAATAAACGCTATTGATAAGGCGTGTCATGCTCATGAAGTAGAGGTCTGCAACACAGACATATCGCAGATGTGAAATTAATTCGTGCGTTGAATTCTATCACTGATAAATCCTTCAAAGAAAAGTTGGCTTCGTGGTTGATAAAATCGGCGATGAAAAGTAAATTGATGTTGGGTGCTGGTAATTAATAACATCATGGAATCTATTTATTATTCTCCAAGAGGATACTGGAGGGGTAAATTAGCAATCAGTAAACTCGCTAGCGCCGCAAAGGTGATAAATACTACAGCAGCAGATTGGTTATCCAAACAGGCGATATGGCAAATTTATCTACTACCGCCTAAACAAATTAACTTCTCGCATTTTGATGTCAGCGTCCTTAATGAGGTTCATCAAGCTGATATATTATTTCTGCCGCATGATGGTGTTTACAAGTATGTGCTAACCGTAGTTGATGTTGCGAGTAGATACAAACAAGCAGAGCCGCTAAAGACAAAATCATTAACTGAAGTGGCTTCTGCGTTTGAAAGGATTGTTCGAAGGGGTCCTCTGCATTGGCCAAATCTATTACAAGTTGATCCTGGCAAGGAATTTCAGGGTGCAGTGTTATCAACAATGAAGCATCCTAATGTCACCATCAGACGAGGACATACTGCACTACATCGCGATCAGGCAATTGTTGAACGATTTAATCGGACACTTGCTGAGCGGTTATTTGGATATCAATACACTAAGGAATTTAATCAGGATAAACGATCTCGTGAATGGGTCAAGAGATTACAAGGCGTAATTACCGCGCTGAATAATGAGATTACTCGAACAATTAATATGAAACCTAACAATGCGATTAAAAAAGTATATACCCGTAAAACCGCAAAATGATTTTTCAAACCAACCAATACTCGGCAATGTCACTGTTAGATATTTATATAAACCAGGAAAGCTCGAAGGTGGCAAAAACAAGAGCTACTGATCCTATCTGGAGTGTTACTGCACATAAAATATCTAGCATGATTTATTCTTCGTACTCTGGACACAGCAAGATAAATTAAATTCGACCACTCGATGCCATCATCTATGATTCAAACAATTGTATCAGATATAGTCAACCCTGCGAAGAATGTATCGTCGCTGCGTATCCTAGCTTCCATGGGGATTTATCAATACGCAATGCATCTTCGACAACACTGATATTAACCAACACAATATCATTTAACACGATAATCTGCTTCTCTGTCAGGCCTGGAATATCAATTTCGATATTTTGTCTTCGTGTTTCCTTGGGTCTATAACACAATGGCACTGGAAGTGTTGCAAAATTTTTCTTTGTGTGTGTTAAATAACTTCATCTGAAGTGTATCTCTGACTATCTTTCTACTTACCACTATCAAATCGTTTGGTTTCCACGCTTCCCAAAAATCATTTAATGGGGTTTCTGAAATTATTTCACGCGCTATTTCACATTGGATTCTATCCGGTTGTAATCTGATTAGTTTCTTGAACTCGCGTAATTGTTTATCAAGTTATCTATGATTGGTATTAATTTCTTCATAATAGTCTACAAAATTCTTCAGCCAATCATGTGGGGATAAACCGACAAATGGTGGTGGTTGACCATGATCGCCACACATTATCAGTTTTGTATTCGCTAGCAATAGCCAATCAAGAAACCTTTGTAATACTTCTAACGACACTGTGCGTATCTCATCCCAAATGATGATTTCAGGAATATATTTCTTGCCCATTCGATCAGGAGTCCATTCGTAACCTTTCCATCGAAAGAAGCTGTGATAAGTGCAAGCATTAATTCCTCTCTGTTTCATCTCTCTTGCAAGTCTGTGTGTTGGTGTTAGAACAATCATGTTTGATTTCCCTCGAAATAATTCAATCGCACGAGTAGTCTTCCCTGACCCACCACAGCCGTTTAAGTATCTGGTTTTATATCTACATATTGGATCGGAACATGACGGTGCATTAGATAGTTCTGATATCTGGTTATTATTCAAGTAATTGTTTTTAATTGCAACATCTGCAGATTTGGAATAATCACGCAGTGTTTCTTTTTGAATTCTCCATGATCCCCAACTCTCGTATGAATTAGTGAATTCAGCCACTGCTTCTTTATGTTTTACATCTATATAAAATGAATCAGTGGCGACTCTAACTGCGGTGTCAGCAAATCTATTTATCATCGAAGTCAAAAGTTATTTTTTACCATAGACAAAATATGTAGTATATAAATTGGAGTGCTAGACCAACACCCTTATTTTTTGTGTGAACCATTAGAATTTCGATCGGATAAATATGAAAGTTTATGACTTAATTTTATATCATGGTATCGTCCAATGTTTGTAGATGAGATAGCTTCATTTAGTCCATTACATTTATTCATTTTTCTCCTATGAGCTTGCTAGCAATGTTATTTGCTTAAAGACATTTCAGCAGACACGAAGTATGCATGGTTTGTATACATGTGTTAATGACGTGATTAGATGTTTAGACCATTACAGCAGCTTTTGTCTCAACCTAGGTACACTCACAATTATTTCTCTTGTTGATGGAGTAATATGCATCGCCTTTATACTTTTTCATTTATCTCTGCCTGTCTGACACGATGGTATGCTGCCATGAATTTTAATGGATGTATTCATTTTGTATGATATTACTTATCTACTGTTTCATGATTCCATTGTTGTTATATGGCCACCATAATGCAAAAGTATAGTTTTATCATAGGGACTATATATTTGTCTGTGCCCTATTTCATTTCCACACAAAAAGAACTCAAATTCTCTAGAATCTAACACTATCGAAATGTGTGGAAAGCTTGCACTGGGAGAAAGCAAAGTATATTTTAGTGTCAAAAGTCAAGGTCACATGAAAGAAGTAAACTGGCACTTGCGGCATGGAAGATGCCTGTTGATTTAGGGTTAAGGCATCAAAGGGTAAGGTCATCGGATATCAAAGATAAATGGATTTTTGAGAATGATTTCTTCAAGTGTAAGTATCATCACGAAACCTTCGATGACTTGAGGTGTAAAGGTTAGATGTCACGGTCATGGTAGGTATAATAAGAAACAGTTTTGCACTGTACATTAGTTGAAGTCTGTATACCTTGTCCCAAGGTAAAGTTATCTGAGATACTTTGGCAAATTATCATTTGTCAACCTTGAACAGCTATAGTGCCTACATGGAGTACTGCTAAAGATCGGGGAGGGCATATACTGCACTGTTTATTCTTGCATCACTGTACATATATTTCCAAATAGCATTGATGGAGTATGTTCATGCTTGTGCTCATTTATTATAGAACTGAGATAATTTATTTTGTAACCTTGTAGTCATTTTACAGCAGTGTTTCAATCGCTGGCTCAACATGTATGCACTGGTCTTGTGCAGATTAAACATTTCAAAATGGTCATCACTCAAATGGCACATTCTAAATTGAGTCACATTTTAACATAAAGCAGCAGGGGGAGGGGGGGGGGGCTAATCGGACATTTGCCCCAGACATCATTTGCTCTAAATCTAACAAACATCTTGAGAGAATTAATTCGAATCCTTCTTTTTCAACCCCCAAAAAAAAGATTATTTGCTCGAAACATAAGTTTTTCGCAAGTCATACTCCAAGATCGTTTTCATCGTTTAGTCAAAATACGGTCTCGTCGTGATGTCATCGCCCCCCCCCCCCCTGCTGCTACAGGTTAATAAAAATCATTTACGATTTTTCACGAGGTTTTTTTTTACGATTTCAACCAAATATTTGATCGAGTCTTTAGGACTTTACAAACAAACTAATCGCTAACACCTCATCTTGTAGATCAATTAAATTATTTGACTGGTCGGTGAGTTGGAAATTAATTCTCGTTAACGAATTATTATGGCATTGCATGTAGACAGGATTAATTGGGTTTTCAATAATTAAGAATCCTGGAGGAGCTGTTGGTGCAAACGAATAAAGAATATATCCTTGCTGAGCTTGATTTGATTGCTCTAGATTAATTTGAAAGCTTCCTTCAATTGCATCACATGTTAAATTGAGCGCAATCACCGTTGAAATATTCACATTGTGCGGGGCAATATGCCTACCGCCACCATCTGGATCATTATTATATTTGAGGAGGACAGTTGAATCTAGTGTTTGTAATACCTTGATATTGTTTCTAACAATTTTGTTTAGTTCCTCGGCGTTGTATCCGGGAAACTTGAAATTAAGCAGATCGGTTTCTGTGATATTGTAACTGGTTAGGAATCGTTGTGTATTGTCGCTGTTATCATTAATTATTGTTTGAATAATTAGTTCATTGATATATTCCATGTCAGATACAAGCTGATTTAGTATTTCAACGTGTTTTTGCGATTTTGTTTGCTGTAGTTGTTCTAGTTGTGTTTTATGTAATTGATTAATTTCATTAAAATAACCATTGATGTCAGTTAGCGTAAATGAAATAGTAACAGATGAGTCGGCTGTTCTTTTAATGATAAAATCCCATTGCAATGTGTTTTTGTTGGTAAATATAAATCTATCGACGATTTTTCCTTTTTTTATATCAGATAAATTATCTCGATACATGGGATTGATTTCATGATATGATTGTACGCCTGTGGTTAAGTCGGCGGTGGCTCCGGGTGGTTTTTCGGGCCATCCTAACACTGTTCTTAACGAGCTGTTATATATATTTACAGTGTATCCCTCTGTGCTTATTTCGATCGACGACGAGAGCGTCGGTTCATGAAGTTTAATAGCTATTTTTTATTCTTTTCCAGTGATTGATTTTATTCTACGCTGAATTTCAGCATCGATTTGCTCAATTTGGTACAATCCGGTTGGTGACGAAACAGTTTCCCACGCTGGAGTACCATCGGGTTTATTCTTATACGAGAACACCAGTGCGTTATTGGGTTGCTGACCGCCAAATGCAACCGATCTGATATTAGGCCAGCTATGATATACTCGTAATTTTGCCAGCGCGATCTCACGCACTGGAATCGGAGAAGGGAAGTTCACACTAAATTGTGGGTTTGTTGATGTTATTGATATCATGCTTGTTCGTATCGGAGTGGTATTCTCCGCGATTCGTTGAAGCAGTTCGAGTGACATTATTGTTAACGCTGTCATCAATTTCCAATTTCAACATCGCGGAGTTATACAAATGGGTCATTGTGGAAAATTCAACATCGGATATGAACGAATTATCTATTGAGAGCGAGATCAACTCGGATAATTTCGAGTACGCGTCAAATACCACCCGGTACTGAGCTGTATAATCGGCGAGTTTTTTCTGAGAACACGATGATAACTTTTTAGTTATCGCGGTGGCGACTGCCGCAATTGTTGTTGCCGCGGAGATTGCAATTTGAACTGCAATCGGAGCCATCATGGTCACCGTCGACAAAATAACCCCGGCGCTGGCCATCACACCGGACACCGAGTACACGGTGATGTCGATGATTGCTAAGCTGCGTCGGTATTTTTTCATTTTTTCACGATAGCGCTCACAAAGTGATTTCACGTTCGCGGAAAATTCTTTCACGGTATCATATCGATATCGATGCGATTGTGATACCTATGGGACTATTATCGGTTCAATTGATTTCATCGATGCCATTACTATTTTAAAAACGCTAGTGTTTTCAATTATTCGATTGTGTACAAGGATTTATGGTCGATGGGGGGAATACCGGATACAAATTCAAGCGTCCAGGGTAGCGAATCCCTAACCACTGACTCGTCGGATGTAGTTATATCAATCCTAATAGGGTATCTTATTCGGTCGGATTCTGCTGGTATCATATCGTTTATATACGTCACTGTGTTAACACCGCTTATATACATTGCCGGGCCAAGTCCCAAATCAAATTTACGGCGATGTATTATTGTAAATCGATAACAACCCGGTATACTACCATATTTGCTGTGAAAATATAAACTATTTTCATTTCCTCGGATCCAATCAAAGGTCCCACTGGCAACTGTGTATACGATGTTATCAACGGTTTTTACGCGGTGGGGAATTTTTACCTTTTCAAAATTTTCTTTTAGTTTAAGAATATCATTGTAAATATCGAGATAACCTTTCTTGATTTCGTCAGTATTTATCATCCAGCAGCAGTGGAGGCGAGCCGGACAACATTTTTAAACAAGTTTTCAATGGATTAGGGCTTAAAACCCTATCAAAACAATGAAACAGGCAAAAAATCAATGAAATCAGGCAAAAAAAAATCAATGAAATCAGGCAAAAAAAAAATAATGAAAAAATCAATGAAATCAAAACCATGATCCTGAAGGGTTTTCAAAATGAGTAAAAACTCTTCAACCGAATATTTTATCAAGTCCGATACGATATCGTGTCCTCGGGGCTGCTAAATTTATTGTCACAAATCCGTGTGGTTTTGACTGAGCATGACTAAAGAAATTTCGAAATTGATTATGATTCATATCACCGCAGCACCAAGTTTGCCAAATATTTCGTAGTGTATGAGTATCAACTCCGTTAAATACACAGAGCAGATTGCAATTATCGCGAATCACTTTTGGTATTTGTGTGTACCGTTGAGTGACATATATCACGTCCGTGTTTTTATGTCTGCCTCGGGAAAAATCCTAGCAGGATTCTTTCGATTATCTAACATGATATCGTCATACACGACTAAATTGTTAATACTTCCATCGATGTCTTCCACGGAAGGGGCTTCATCAATATCAGTAATAAATTCAATAAAATCATCATCGATTTCAAATTCTTTTGCTTTCTCGTTAAAATCCTTGAGCACTTCATAGCATCGCTGATCGTCTACACTCGGGGCTATTAAATACAATTTGTCCCATTTCATCCATCTTGTTATCAAATTAAGTAACAGTTGTGTCTTTCCGCTTCCAGATGGTCCGATTATAATCATTCTAATTGAATTCGGTAACATTTCATGGTGTTTAATAGGTTCCCGTCGTCGGGTAGCTGAATAATCAATTACATTCATGATGTTATATATAAATTATGGATCTATATTGTGTGAAGTGTAAAAAAACGTACTGGCACAGATGACTTGACGACGATTACAACAAAAAATAACCGATCAGCGCTTTCTGGTAAATGCGTACAATGTAGTACAAAGAAATTTAGATTTGTTTCTAAACTCAAGAAACCTTTAAAAAAACGAGGAGGTGATATCGCAGCCAAGCTAACTAAACTCCCTGGAACCCTATGGGCAAAGTATCCAGGAGAAAAACACCTTCCAGGGTATAGTTATTGTGGACCGGGAACAAGACTTGATATCAGACTCAATGATCAGCCCCGACCCAGTGAAGAACCAATAAACGCCATTGATAAGGCGTGTCACCTTCATGATGTTGCTTATAAAAGCAGCAATTTGCAACACAGGCATCTAGCAGATGTGAAATTAATTCATGCGTTAAATGCTATTCCTGACAAATCTTTCAAAGAAAAATTGGCTTCCTTTTTGATAAATTCGGCTATGAAAAGCAAATTGATGTTAGGTGCTGGTAATTAATAACAACATGGAATCTATTTATTATTCCCCAAGAGGATACTGGAGGGGCAGCGCTGCAATCAATAAACTCGCTAGCGCTGCAAAAGTGAAAAAACCACTGCGGCTCATTGGTTATCTAAACAGGCACTATGGCAAATTTATCTACCACCGCCTGAACAAATTAATTTCTCGCATTTTGATGTGACCTTTCCTAATGAAGTTCATCAGGCTGATATATTATTTCTGCCACATGATGGTGGTTACAAATACGCTTTAACCATAATTGATGTTGCAAGTCGATACAAAGAAGCAGAACCGTTAAAAACAAAATCGGCCACTGAAGTGGCTTCTGCATTTGAAAGGATTTATCGAAGGGGCCCTCTGCACTGGCCAAATCTATTACAAGTTGATCCTGGCAAGGAATTTCAGGGTGCAGTGTTATCAATATTGAAAAATCATAATGTCACCATCAGACGGGGGCATACTGCGCTACATCGCGATCAGGCAATTGTAGAACGGTTTAATAAAACCCTTGCTGAGCGGTTATTTGGATATCAATACGCAAAAGAATTCATCCAAGAAAAAAGATCCCGTGAATGGGTTAAAAGGTTACCAGCTGTGATTACTGCACTGAATAACGAGATTACTAGAACAATCAACGTGAAACCTATCAATGCGATTAAAAAGAAGTCTATACCCGCACAACCACAAAAAGATTTCAAAGAACCAATTCTTGGTAGTAATGTCATTGTGAGGTATTTATACGAAGGGGGCAGAAAAAGGGCTACTGATCCTATTTGGAGTGTTACTGTACACAAGATATCTAGTATAACACGATCTACGGGTAGACCTCCAATCTATAAACTGGATTCAAATGCCCCTCAGCGGGGTTTTACTAGACAACAATTACAAGTAATACCCGAGGATACTCAATTGCCACCGCGCGGCCTTAACTAGCACCGTTGCGTCTATTGCACTCAAGACAAGTCAACATCACATTGTTTCTGACATGACCGAGATTGTTATTTTTTCTGTCAACGGTAACTTGGCGAGGATCTTTATCCGAATACTGCCAACGCATTATACAATTGCAACTTGCGCTGTGATTATTCTGTTGTTTATTCAAAGTGATTATTAATTCAGCATCAATATCAAATTCTCGTTGTTTTTTTTTTGTCTTGTTGTTTGTAACCGGAGAGTTTTTTATCAATAATTTTAACATCAACGATGCTAGCACCATCTATTGTGGTGTCATCATCTAAAACAATTCTTCGAAGTTGATTTATTTTTCGTACTCTGGATACTGCAAGATAGACTAAATTTGACCATTCGATGCGATTATCTACCATCCAAACAATTGTATCCGATATAGTCAATCCCTGTGAAGAATGTATTGTTGCTGCGTATCCTAGCGTCCATGGGGATTTATTAGCACGCAATGCATCTTCAACGACATTGATATCAACCAGCACAATATCATTTAATACCAGAATTTGTTTTTCACTTTTTCCTGGAATATCAACTTCAATGTTCTGTTTTCGTGTATCCGATGGCCTATAACAAAGAGGCACTGGAAGTGTTGCAAATTTTTGTTTATGCAATTCAAATAACTTCATCTGAAGTGTGTCCCTGACTATTTTTCTACTTGCAATTATCAAATCATTTGGTCTCCATGCTTCCCAAAACTCATTCATTGGAGTTTCCGAAATTATTTCACGGGCTATTTCACACTGGATTCTATCCGGTTGTAATCTAATTAGTTTCTTCAATTCTTTTAATTCATTATCAAGTGATCTATGATCGGTATCAATTTCTTCATAATAGTCTACAAAACCCTTTAGCCATTCAAGTGGGGATGCACCGACAAATGGTGGTGGTTGGCCGTGATCACCGCACATGACGATTTTTGTATTTTTCAATAACAACCACTCAAGAAATATTTTTAATACATCTTCTGACACTGTGTCTATTTCATCCCAAATGATAATTTCAGGAATAAATTTCTCTCCCATGCGCTCAGGAGTCCATTTATCTCCCTTCCATCGGAAAAAACTGTGATAGGTACAGGCATTTACCCCTCTCTGTATCATTTCTCTTGCAAGTCTGTGAGTTGGTGTTAGCACAATCATGTTTGGATTGGAAACGCGAAATAATTCAATTGCCCGGGTTGTTTTTCCTGACCCACCACAACCGTTTAAATAAACTGTTTTATACCGGCATATTGGATCAGAAATCGGTGGTGCATTAGAAAATTCTGAACACTGATTGCTTTCTAAATAATTATTTTCAATTGTAACATCTGCTGATTGAATATAATCATGAAAGCATTTCCTTCTTAATTCTCCATGACCCCCAATTCTCGTTGCCAGTAGCCTTAAAATCAGCCATTTTGCTATTTATGTAAAATGAGTCAGTGGCAACTCTAACTGCGGTGTTAGGAAATTTATTGATCATCGAAAACAGATTAATAGAAGCATAACCAAGCATAGAAGCTCTCAAATGTGTGTACTGCGGATTGGATCCATCATTGTAAGTAACAATTGTACCCAATTTGGTTCCATCGGACATAAATGCGTCCTTACGATTGACATATAGGCCCTTATTCGTTAGATCCGCGATTACAAAATCGTATTCAGCATTGTCTATAATCAATCGTGAAGAATATCTTGTATTATCGTATTTACCACCCTGAGTGAATTTACCGATTATTCTTCTACTGAGATCTTTTGCTTCATTGTTTCTGATTTCAAATAACTGTTTGGACCAATCCATGATTTGTTGTTCATTAAAATCAGGAAACAGTTTTCGCTGTTCGCTAATTATTTTTTCTAGATCAGGTTGTGGTAACCAGACTGATTTCTGTGCTCGATAGGATATAATCGCTTCACTGACAACTAATGATTTTAACATCTTTCAATCAAGCATATACCGTAATAACACTATTGGCATCCAGTGTTTTTCAGACATGTGTTTACCAATCCAAAGATAACTACACGGATGAAGTCCTGTAGCCATTTCAAATGATACTACATAAGCGAATCCTGTTAAATCAAAATCAGGCAGTGGTCCATTAATAGCAACACGGGTCATTTCGTGTGTGGGGTGTCCAAATCGTTTAAAATATTTCTCGCATTCTCCATACCCAAGAAAACTTCCTGGATAACACGCAATCATATCAACTGAAATAACGGTTTCAGGGTCGTATTTTGTATTCCATAACCCTCCATGGCTGTATTCAAGACAGGACAATCTGACATCTGATAAAAACTCACTTCTCGTTGGTTTCCACGCGTTTTTCTTTCTAGCAAAATGTGCTGCAATTGATGGTAGTGTAAAACAGTTTGCTAATAATTGATCGTTGTCTTCCCCCTCCAGTGAAAACTCACTATCTAGTTTTTTCATTTGATTATGCAGTTCTTCAGTACGGTACAATTCTCCGTTGGGCCTTACAAACTGATCAAATCTACATTCCTCGTCTGAAGTACTGTGAAATAACCACATTGACACAGGATCGTTTTTACTCAAATGGTAAATAGCATCAAATAATTTCTGCTCCGAAAAAAACTCTTCGGTTTGGGATAGATATTTTACAGTTCTATCTAGTGGGAATATTGTTACTGCAGATGACCACGCGTGTTCATTATGATCAATAATTTCAATTGGGGTTCCTTTTTTTGATTGATATTTCGGTTCTTTTAATACTTCACCGGTGATTGTCCTTACCGATATTGGAAATCTCAATGATGTTTCTAATTTAATTATATCCTGAATTGTTGCCCCATTCTCTTTTACCGTTAATTCCCATTCGGTTATTTTTTTCCGTCTTAGATCAGTTAGTTTATTTCCCCGGGACGCATTTGTGAAGTGTTCCATTATTCGTTCTGCTACACAATTGAGCCCTGTCGAATATTTCATGGGTGCTAGTTTTGCAATATCAGGTTTTTCATTGAGCGGATATATCCCGTGAACAACTGCTGTGACAGGTTAAGATCTTTCGTAGTATGGTTTATCAATTCCAGTCAAAATTCCTGGTTTGGAATCTTGATTCACGGTGACAGTTTTTTTTGTCCCTGAGAATGGCATCAAATTTATCCCTAATGATCCATTTTCCATCATAACGGATAAGGAATTTTATTCGAAAAAAATACCTTTTTTCCCCAAGACGTGAAATTATCACTGCTGCTTTTTCATCATTCATGGTAGCGTCAACAACACCATCAATTCGAAATGTTGACCAACAATAAGATGCTCCATCACGCTTGAATTCATTAAAACAGTCTCTGATTTTACAAATCATGGCTTTATCAAGAATGTTATTCTTTGGTGTATTAGAAACTATATCAAGATTGAATTGAGCATCTTTCCAGGGTAATCTCTTGTTACGTTTTTTGGGTCTATCGAGATTAAATTTAGGATTAATTTTCAATAATCTCTTAAACTCCCTCATATTTCCGTCTATTGGACGTTTTTTGGGTCTATCGAGATTAAATTTAGGATTAATTTTCAATAATCTCTTAAACTCCTTATCAGTATTGAATTTAGCATTTTTCGAAGGCAATCTCCTTAACTCCCTCATGCTATAATTAAAACAAGCATTTAAATGAAAGATTTATGTATAATGAATCACTGCAAATGGCTTATGATTGGATCGACGACACCGTGTAACAAATCATGCAGAAATGAATTCTGTGGGTATCATATGCAGAGTTTCTTCGTGGAAGCCTTGGTCCGTTACCCTGTATTCTATATGAGGTTGGGGTCAGGGGGAAATCGCAGTTATGTATTGCTTGTGGTGGAAAGCGATACAGGGAATTGAAGCGTTATTATGACAAAAGAATAAAAAATGGATTTTCAATCAGAAATTTTGACCCTGAAAAAGTCCCTGACACTGACAACGTCCCTGACAAAATCATAAGAACCCCTCAAGACTACATTGAAAGATTTATTATTAAACCAAACACTGAATTAGACAAATAGTATTAGTATACGAATGAACCAAGAATTCAGACAGCATCCCTTGATTACAAATTATGAAGCATCCAGTGATGGTGTTGTAAGACACTGTAGACTGAAGAAATCAGTTGGTGTTGTGAGTAATCAAGGGTATTTGAGGTTTGGCGCTGGAAAGAAGAAATATCTCAATCATCGTTTCGTATTTGAATGTTTCAATGGATTGATCAAAGATGGTTTTGTTATTGATCACAAGGATTCTAATCCAATGAACAATTCTTTATCAAATTTACGAGTTGTTACACATAGTAAGAATACTTCATCTGGAAGGACTGGGAAATACTCGAAAAAAGCGAGACCAGTAAAATCTTTGAATACAACAACTAATGAAGAAAAAATATTTTCATCTATGAATGAAGCCGGTAGGCACTTCGATATTTGTGAACCGTCAGTACGAAGAGTTGCAGAGGGGATTTATCGATCTGCCATTTCAAAAAAGAACGGACAGAAAATTCAATTTAGTTATGTCTGATACGCCATATTTTTCAATTAGAGATATGTCATTGTTATAGAATAATGAATTCTGAAAACATGAATAGCATCATAGTTGAAATTTTAAAATTGAAAAGTCATGATATTGAACTATCAGATGGGTTAAATCCTGATCAAATCAAGTCGGATTTTCAGGATATAGAATACGGAGTTAACACTAACAAATACATGCTACCAAAGAAATATGCACTTATCAAAAGAATTCAGAATTCTATTAGGAACTCTCTTGCATTTTCCAGTGACATCAGTGTGTTCGTTCCGTTATATACTATCGTAGAACGAATACGAAAAGAATTAGGTAACGAATACGAATTGAAAAAAGAAGTCAACTCTAAAAGTAGAAACCTACGGGCGTTAATTCAAGAAAATGAACAATTTTGATTGCCCGACCCCCTTATCATTTTTTGATTGCCCGACTCTCATAGAGATTTTCATTTTTTTAGCCGACCCTCAAGGGGGATGTCAAAAATTGATGGCCGATATGTCAGATTGATCAAAAATAGAATGAAGGAAGTGTCAATATTATTTATTTTATATACAATTTGGACACTTCCTTCATCGATGATAGGATGAAATAACACTTCCACGGTGGTGTTAAAATCAATGAATAAAAAATATTTCACACACACTGAATATAAAATATTTCATAGCAATACAAAATATTTCACACACACTGAATAAAAAATATTTCACACACACTGAATAAAAAATATTTCACACACACTGAATAAAAAATATTTCACACACACTGAATAAAAAATCGATGGACGATCAAAAATAGAATGGAGGAAGTCACATAATTATTATTTTATTAAGAAATATGTGACTTCCTCCATCACTGATAGGATGAAATAACACTTCCATGATCGTATCAAAAATCATCCGACATGTCAAAAATAGAATGGGGAAAGTCACATTATTAAATATTTTATAGGAATTATGTGACTTTCCCCATCAATGATAGAGCCGTTAAAACACTTCCACGGTGGTGTTAAAAATCATCCGACATGTCAAATGTTTGTCAAGTTCGGGAAAATTGTTTTACAATTGAAAAATTGTTTGCGATTTCAAATAATGGTCAATGAAGCATTAACAACCCGATTGGCTCGTGAACGATTAGATGCAATTAAGAGATTTATACCAATTCGTGACTCTGTAAGGAATAAACTGCAACAACGACAGAGTCTTCAGACTGATTTTGCTTTGGCGTCTGAAGAATTGTTTAAACCAGTAACCACAGCAACGAAGGGAGTAGAGCATGCTATACGGGGAGATGTTCCCGAGACGGGGAAATCTGTTATTGGTGAACTTGAAAAAATAGCAGCGAAAACTGAACAAACAAAACAGGCTGTACAAAAAATGGAATCAAAAAGAACAGTAGATAATTTACGCGTGAGATTTAACGAGGAAGGGTTAGCAAAAATTGATAAGACTGATCCAACAGAAATTCCTTCGCTTGTTGTTACGTCTTATGAAAACAGAAAAAAATGGTTGAAACCAGAACATCATACGTATGTTAAGAATTTCACTCATTGGGCTGATATATTTTACAAAATCAAAACTAAAGAAGGTCAGATTAAGACAGATAGTGCATCATACATTGAATATATCAATGCGGTGGGTATAGTGTATAATCAATATGAAGAGTTTAAACAACAACAAAAAACGCCAAAATTGCAAAGAAAGCGACAGCAACCTGCAAAGAAATTATCTTTCTCTCCTAAAAAACTACCACCTGATGAGGATACTCTTGATTATTTACAAACCACGGATACAGACAAACTAGATGAAGCAACTGGTTATAGCGGAAGTGGATTAGGAACCCCAAGTAGGGTATGTCCTGAGAGTGTTATCAATGATATATCACGATTAGATGTTCTTGTAGGAGGTTTCCGAGCTGGAAATAATTCACCGGAAATAATTAATGAAGCAGCTGATATCTGTAGACGGTTATTTCAAGGCGGTATCATGGATATCAAAACATATCGAGATTTCATTGGCGAGTTAGTGGAAAATGGGTATCATAGTAACTGAAATCACTAGTGATTGTTTTACAATTGAAAAATTGCTAGCAATTGAAAACACTAATGTTTTTTATAATAAGATGATCATACACTACAATCATGATAAACCAACCCCCGTCTATGTAGTTAATTCACGGTTTCCAGTTTATAGCGCATATTACGGAGATGGTTTCGGTGATACCATTTTAGGATTATTTTCAAGAATGGCTCCAAAAGTGATGCCGTTAGCTAAACAATTAGGAATGAAAGCCATTGATGTTATTCGTGATAAGGGTATTGGTGCTGTTGGAGATCTTGCCGGAAAAGCGTTTTCAGCTGCGAAGAATAAATTAACATCATTAGTTAGACGAAAAAAGAAACCGTTACCGTCTACAGCGGAAATGCCTGCAAGTGTTAGTAAAATTATAAATAGCGCAGTAGATGAAAAATTAGCGTCGATGGTGACTCCAAGTGACCAAAGCAATATTGCAAATATGATAGCAGGAAGTGGCTTTAAAAAACTACGACGATGAAATGGAAAATCGCGATTTAGACTCTGATAAATAGAATAAAATGTTCAAACAGTCACGTGATCCAGCGTTTGATATAGACGCCCCAGTGCGCAAGGATGATTCTGTACGCGATTATCAATATTACGCCTATCATGCCATAGACTCAAATAGTCGATCAAGAATTGAACTTCAAGTCCATGATACCAGTAAATACTTTTTGCCTTGTGAAGCATTTATTGAAGTAGAAGGAGAACTTGTAAC
Source organism: Unio pictorum (assembly GCA_030141615.1). Lineage (NCBI taxonomy): Eukaryota > Metazoa > Mollusca > Bivalvia > Unionida > Unionidae > Unio > Unio pictorum. The sequence continues at coordinate 586,181 of JARLTB010000145.1, read as the reverse complement.
AGCTGCTGATACTACTGCTGTACCAGCACCGTATCCAGCTGGTACTCAAGTCGGTTTTGTCAATAATGGTATTATGGCGTTATTTGAGAGTGCTAGATATCTCATTGATGGAAAAGAAATTGAGTCGATAGATCGCGATGTTGATGTGGCTACAACAATAATCGGGCTAGCAAGATATTCTGATGATTATACAAGATCAGCAGGACCTTCTATGATGTTTGCAAAGGATGTTAAAAATACCGCTGGAGGAAATCAATTTGTTGTAAGACGACCAAAGAATAATGCTGGCACCGCTAATATTGATGCCGAGGATATGATTATAAACAACGATGTTAATTTCAATCTAGGAGCTGCAACACGTATTTCAATGTTGCAAGGAGCGCGTAAATCATTTTCATGCGCGATTCCACTGCATCACATATTTGGATTCTGTAGAAATGTTCGAAAAGTTATTTATGGAGCGAAGCATACAGTAGCACTGGTGCGAAAGAGTGATGATAATGACACAATTTGGAGGATTCCAGCAGATGCTGCAAATCCCAATGCTGATGCCGGTAAAGTCAATTTAACAAAACTGTCATTATGGATGCCAGTGTTGACTCCATCAATTACTGCAGAAGAACGATTATTATCATTTATGGACCAAGGAGGAAAATCATTACTAAGTTGGCTAATGGTAAGTACAGATGTGAAGCAATCAGATATTAACGGGTTACTCACGTGGAATCTAGCATCAAAACAAGGCATGGCTGCACCACGTCATATATTTATTGTGTTACAGGATAACACACGAGTTGGCAATCAACTCTCCAGCCATATGATATTTGATCAGTTAGGTGTTAAAGACGTCTCACTGAGAATAAACGGCCAGCAGGAACCATCTGAAGATGTACAACTTAATTACATAGAAAATCATATTGCACGCGTGTATCATAGGTTGTTGTCGTTTATGGCACGTGATCAAAATGTCGATACTGGTCTACAAATATCACAGTTGGATTTTAAAAATCTATATCCAATCTATTACTTTTCACTGGAACATCTTGATTTAACAAGACAGTCTGTCGTTGATATACATTTTAGAGCTAATGTGCTTCGTGGTCCTATTGCTAATAATAGAGCAGTTGCTGTCATTCTCAGCGACAAATCAATGCTACTCGAAGGTGTTGGAGGAAGAATGAGAATCATTGATGCACCAGTGGAAAATCTATGAACGATTTTTCCATTGAATCGCTTTACAATTTAGAATCAATCTATTATGTATAATATGTCATATAGTAATATTAGTGTTGCGTTAACCCCCGGTCAAATCAAGAAATTGCAATCGGAATCAGCTAAAAAATGTGGAACCACTATCACGCTGAAACCTAATCAAATGACTGGTGGTGCAAATAAATTATCGCTGACAACTCGTCAAATAAAACATTTCAATGATGCACTTGTAGCAATAAAAGGTGTTCAGATTACTCTTTCTGCGGCTGCTATCAAAAATATGATTAAAACAGGCGGTATATTTCCATTGTTAGCTGCAATTCCGGCCTTGATTGCAGCAGCAGCCCCAGCTGTGGCTAAAGCAGCGGCGTTAGGAGCCGTTGGTACTGCAGCAGGAATGGCACTAAAGAAGGCATCTGGACAGGGATATAAAAAAAAGGGAAGGGGTCTAAGACTACCAGGAACCCCGTATTCATGGTACAGCGGAAAAGGCCTGAGACTACCAGGAACCCCGTATTCATGGTACAGCGGAAAAGGCCTGAGACTAGGACCGGTTTATTAATTTAGAAATCTTCGATTTCCGAACCTATGGTTCCCAAATCTTCGATTGTTCCTATGTCCAATTTTGATTTAATGGATGCTGCTAAAAAACTAGCGATTAAAAATTTCAGAGGTGTTTTTATGAAAGATCAGTTACCACATCAACCAAACAACACTGAAACAGGTATCATTAATCTCGATAACAGCACAGGACCCGGAACTCACTGGGTTGCATACGCTATTGATCCACGGGCAATCGTCTATTTTGATTCATATGGATTAGCACCGCCAAAAGAGTTTATGCGTTACATAAAAAAATTTCCAATGAAGACTTGGTATTCTACGCTACCAACACAACAAATGAATGATCCACCAATATACGGCAGTGAAGTATTAAATGTCCTTAACGCTATTTCAGCATCTAGAAAACCACCACACATTGTCGTAAATGAATACACTAGTAATCGTTGGCAACGACGAAGTCGTCTAAAACGATTTTAGAGAGAGATGTATAAAATATCATGATTGATATTTGGGGGAGATCTTTGAAACCCAAACCCGATGGCACTGCAACCCCTGATTCTATCAAGGATATAAAAAAAAATAATCGAAGATGAAATAGCTGAGACGTTGAACTTAACAAGTGTTGACCCGAACGAAATAGTTGTATTTCAAGACAAACAGGGTAAATTGAAAACTAGTGATGTGTCGTTGGATGATATTTTGATTAAACAACGAAACGCAATCGAGGATACTATCGTGTTATTTTCCGATCAGGGTAAACTCAAACCGGGTGTACTCTTTTCGACGATCACAGATCGATTAAAAACTCTCAATGATTCTGTGTTGGAACTAACAGCACTTCAATCTAAAAGTGAAGAACACGGAAAACAGTTTACCTCATTCCGTAGAAATATCATTGATAAATTTATTGGAACCCCGTTAGATAAAATTGAAATAAAACTTCCGGATATCAAAAAATGCATCGATAAGACGAAAATCTTCATCGAAGCCATCAAAAATGATTTTTCGAGGATGATAGCAGTCATTGAAAAAACAAAAATTCCTCATGAGAAAACCAACAACGTAGTATACACAATCCAACACGGATCATTTGCGTGGACACCTACAAACAACAAATTAGATATCACTGCAACCGTTAAGGGTATTTATCGATTGACACTAGTGACACCGAATCAATTTAATATTTCATCGTCGAGTTCATCTGGGGTCAATAATACGATTTCAACGATCATCGACAAGGATACAACTCAAAAGTTCACAATAACATCTACTGAAAAAAATTTGATTAGGGTTTCAACAACATGGTATGTGGAATTCGTAGCGGATTTAAGTTGAAAATTGCAAAGCAATTTCACTAACGGTTTCAATTGAAATCGTGAACTGATTTAAAAATAAAATGATTTCATCATCGCAATATCGTTATGATCAGGTCAGAGAATTTCAAACTAGACTCAAAACCCTTGCCGAGGAGTATGCAATGAAAATTAAAAAATATCGCAGGAGAATTACCGCAATTGATGTTACTGTGTACGCTGTGAGTGGTGTAATCACCGGAGCTGGTATTATACTATCTTCAGTGACAATGATGGCTCCGATAGCTGTTCCAATTTGCATTTCTGCGGCAACAACAATCGCTGGAATTATTTCAATAATAACAAAAAAAAAATATCATCATGCAGCCAACGGAAACTACAAGACTACATAATTCAATTTCATGTTGTGTCCACTGCATACTCGCAATTATCCTCATTGATATCGTCATCTCTCGATGATACAATTATATCAGATAGTGAGTTTTCAGCGATGGTAGGTATTTATGATTCCGCGATGTCAAAATTAGAAATACAACAACATGAGTATAATAACAATGACAACACCGATGGAATTGGAGAACACAAACCCGAAAACCAGCATGATCTCAATAACCTCAACGATATCAGATAGTGAGTTCTCAGTGACGGTCAGTATTTATGATTCCACGATATCAAAATTAGAAATACATCATGAGTATAATAACAATAACAACACAGATGGAATTACTTCAACAAATAGTGGAGAACACAAACCCAGTACAAACCAGCATGATCTCAATAACATCAACGAATCCAGAATTCAGTGTGAATTTCCCTATCCCAGTCCCCGTGAAGGAAATCGCGTTATCAAAATTACGAGTGTATCACAGTTGGCCTAATATCAGATCAAAATCATTTGGTGGTCAACAACCGAATAATTCACTGGTATTTGCAAATAAGAATAAAGACGACGGTACCCCAGACTGGAACGTTGTTTCCATACCAACCGGATCATACGAAATTGAACAAATCAATAATGAATTGCAACGTAGAATAAAATCCATTACTGGAGCAGAATCAAAAATCGCTATAACGGTTCATGAACCAACACTATCATCTGCCATTGAAATAAGCACAGATGGTTACGTCGTAGATATCTATCAAAGCTCAATAAGGACCGTACTAGGATGGCCTGAATTACCACCCGGGTGGAAAACCGTTAAATTACCAGAACCAAAAAAAAACTGATTATATCACCGACAGGATAAAATCTGATAATCCAGTAAAAAGCTATAGCGATTACACCAAATTGAATTTTTTTCATGAAGTGGTAGATCCCTTCACTAAGAAAAAATACCACTTAATTCAACAGGATAAAATCACTGAAAATTTCACAGCGTTCAATAACGATATTTCGTTGTTGTTAATATCCCTTAAATCCGGCACTCTCACCCGAGATGAATTTATCAGCGTTGTAGAAACATGTAACAAAATCATCAATGACATGGAAACATTTTATTCACAAATTATTCAAGAGGTATTAGGTGACAGTAGTCATGAAACAAGAGATTTATTTGCAAATAAATATAATACCCCCGTCAAAGATATTCCTTCATTCAAAATACCAGGATATAATATATCAGGACTACAAAAATCTCTCAATGATGCCATCGATATTGGTTTTAAAATAATTCATGACGCGTGGAAAAAAACAACAAAACCACAAACAACTATCTTGACACACAATAATGACCCAGATGGTGGCGGCAGGCATATTGGTCCTCAAAATGTGAATATTTCGTCGGTGATAGCGATCAATTTAGTATGTGATGTTATCGAAGGAAGCTATCAAATAAATTTAGAACGATCAAATCAAGCTCAGCAAGGATATATTTTGTATTCATTTGCACCAACAGCTCCTCCAGGGTTTCTAATTATTCAGTCTCCGGTGAATCCAGTCTATATGAGATGTCATAATAATTCATTAACCAGAATTAATTTCAAACTCACTGACCAGTCTAATAATCTGATTGATTTACAAGGTGAGGTTTTACAAATTAGTCTGTTTGTAAAGTCCTAAGGACTTTCATCCTGAAAGGATTTTCATCCTGAAAGGATTTTCGTCCTAGGACACGATATCGTATCGGACTTGATAAAATATTCGGTTGAAAAGTTTTTACTCATTTTGAAAACCCTTCAGGATCATATTTTTGATTTCATTGATTTTTTCATTATTTTTTTTTTGCCTGATTTCATTGATTTTTTTTTTTTGCCTGATTTCATTGATTTTTTGCCTGTTTCATTGTTTTGATAGGGTTTTAAGCCCTAATCCATTGAAAACTTGTTTAAAAATGTTGTCCGGCTCGCCTCCTCTGCTGCTCATCCTCAACGCCTCCTTGTTAAAAAAGAATAACTCCAGAAGGGTTTTAATTTCATCGAGAGCTTTTAGTTTAAGAATATCATTGTACATTTCAAGATAATTTACTTTGATTTCGGTAGAAGTCATCATCCTCCCATCCCTCTTGCTAAAAAAAATGAAATCAGAAGGTCGTTGATTCCAAGCCGTGCTTGGGTTTTAATATGCTGGTCGATGTTAGAAAATTTCGTCGTGATATCTTGGAGGCTACTGCCCTCAAAGAACTTATTAACAATTTCGCTGGTGAGATTTTGTTCGTCAATAGCTTTTTTAACTTCAGCGAGGGTCGGGCCTGTCAGAGATGTGGTTTCAGACACAGGTGTTCTCCCCAAAAATTTATCCACGATGGTATCAAGTGTTGTTTGTCTCACCATAAACATATTAATATCTTTGAGAGTCATCGTAGATGTAGCTGGGACACCAAAGAAACTATTAGCGACGTAGGTATTTTGAGTATGCTTGCCAATAAACTCGCTAATTTCAGCGAGAGTCATGCCTGCCACAAGCGGGGTTCCAAAAAACTTAACAACGACCTCGTTAGTGGGTTTTTGTACCTTTTCAAGATTTTCTATTATTTTAGAAATATCCGTGTAAATATCGAGATAATTTGCCATGATTTCATTTTCATTCATCTACTTTCCCGCCTCCTTGTTAAAAAAGAATAAAGATAGAAAGTTTTTAATTTCAGCGAGAGTCATGCCAACCACAAGCGGGTTTCCAAAGAATTTATGTACGACATTTTTGCGAAAACTATTATAACCTCGTATATGATCATCCAGCTCACGGCCGTGGGCGGCAATCGCGTCGGTGATCGTAGACACAAGTGCGCCTGGTTTAAGTCGTCCACCGCTGGAATACAGCGCAATAGAGTTTACAGCGGCGTCGCGCTGCCGTATCAAAATGTCATCCGCGGTTATATTATTGCTTTTCAATTTACCCTGGCGATCTTGAAATACAACTATTTCGTTCGGGTCAACACTTGCTAAATTTAACGTCTCAGCGATTTCATCTTCAATTATTTTTGTTACATCCTCGATAGAACCCGCAGATGTTTCCGCGGTGGGTTACAACATTGACAGAGATCGTCCCCAAATATCAATTATTATTGTTAGCGCAACTTGTATTTTCAATTTATTGATTCTCTAAAATTACCTTGTAATTTCCCACTCGTGTATTTATTTACAACCAGATGAGGTGGTTTCTGTGAAGATGAAATCTCCGCGAGGACATTTAATACTTCACGGCCGCATATCGGTGGATCATTTAATTGTTGTGTTGGCAGCGTGGAATAAAAAATCGGAAACTCTTTGAGTTTCATCGAAGAATTTATATACCGCATAAACTCGCTTGGCGGAGCTAACCCATATGAATCAAAATAGACAATCCCACGTGGATCAATCGCGTATGCAACCCAGTGAGTTTCCGATCCGCTGCTGTTATCAATATTGATGATACCGGTTTCAACGCATTTAGGTTTTCTCGGTAACTGATCTCTCATAAAAACCCCTCTGAAGTTTTTTGTCGCTAGCTTTTTAGCAGCATCAATTAAATCAAAATTGGACATAGGGAGAATTGGGCTTTCAACTAATAAACCGTTCCTGGTATTCTCAGACCGGATCCGTGAACGGATCTCCCGCTGTACCATGAATACGGGGTTCCTGGTAATCTTAAACCCTTTCCCTTTTTTATATCCTTTACCAGTTGCCTTTTTCAACGCCATCCCTGCCGCGGTCCCAACGGCTCCCAACGCAGCCGCTTTCGCCACCGCTGGGGCAGCCGCTGCAATTAATGCTGGTATTGCAGCTAACAATGGAAATATACCACCTGATTTTATCATGTTGGCGACTGCAGCCTTTGAAAATACAATTTGAACCCCTCGCTTATTCTTCAGCGCATCATTGAAATGTTTTATTTGACGATCCGTCAATGATATTTTATGTGTACCGCCGGACATCTGCGCTGGTTTTAACGTTATTGTGGTTCCACATTCTTAAGCGGATTTTGATCGCAATTTCTTGACCAGACCATCAATCAGCTTGACACTAACAACACTATATGTCATTTTATTGTAAAACACATTTATACTTTCAATTGATCTAATTGGAACTCTTCAAGTTTCATTTACATATTTTCCACTGGTGCATCAACGATTCTCATTCGTCCGCCAGCCCCTTCTAACAACATTGATTTATCGCTGAGAATGACAGCAACCGCTCTATAATCAACACCATCAGGATCTATACGAGCTCGAAAATGTATGTCAACGACGGATTGCCTTGTTAAATCAAGATGTTCCAGAGAAAAGTAATAAATCGGATATAGGTTTTTAAAATCAAGTTGCGATATTTGTAAACCAGTATCAACATTTTGATCACGGGCCATAAATGACAGCATCCGATGATACACACGTGCTATATGGTTAGTGTCGTAATCAAGCTTTATATCCTCAGATTGTTCTTGTTGTCCGTTTATTCTCAGTGAAACCTCCTTAACTCCTAACCGATCAAATATCATATGACTGCGTTCTTGGGAGCCTAATCGATTCCGATTCTGCAGCGCTATAAATATATGACGTGGAGCTGAAACGCCTTGTTTTGATGCCAAGTGCCATGTAAATGTATCAGCAACATTATCCTCTTTGGCATCAGTTGTTGTTGTTAGCCAACTTATCAATGATTTGCCACCTGTGTCCATAAATGAAAGTAGCCGCTCTTCCGTGGTAATTGATGGGGTCATTACTGGCATCCACAATACTATTTTACTCAAAACAACTTTACCATCAGCGGCACCAGTACGCCAAATTGCATCATTGTCATTGCCTTTTCGCACTAACGCGATTGTGTGTTTGGCTCCATAGATGACTTTTCTGACATTTCTGCAGAATCCAAATATGTGATGGAGTGGAATCGCACATGAAAAATATCGTTGTGGTCCGTGCAATGCTCCTTTTCGTGTTGCAAATCCTAAATTGAAATTACCATTAACGCCTCCGAGAATATCAAACGCAGCTCCGGGTCTAGCTCGACGTTCTGGATTAGCTGCTTCTTGTTGATCGGCTTCTGCATTATCTCTTGCTGTTAACACTTTAATGTATTGAAGGTGGTCAGCGTTATCAGAGGTATCCTTTGCAAACATCATAGATGGACCAGTCGATCTTGTATAATCATCAGAATATCTTGCTAGCCCGATTATTGTTGTTGCAACATCAACCTCGTGGTCTATTGATTCAATTTCTTTTCCATCAAGGAGATATCTCGCGGATTCAAATAACGCCATTATGCCATTATTAACAAAACCAACTCGGACATTTGCGTTATCTGCATATGGGGTATCAGCTGCAACATTTGTTACGAGTTTTCCCTCGATTTCAATAAATGCTTCGCATGGCAAAAAGTATTTACTGGTATCTTGAACTTGAAGTTCAATTCGCGATCGTAGGTCGGGTTGTATTTCATGATAGGAATAGTATTGATAATCGCGGACGGAATTGTCCTTGGGTACTGGGGCTTCTATATCGAAGGCCGGATCAGCTTGTCGTTTAAACATTATATTATTCACACTAGTGTTTTCAATTGTGAAACTCTTTGTAATCATCGTCGTTTTTGTTTTCGTTTCAAACCACTTCCTGCTATCGCGTTCATGATAGCACTATCTGTTACCGGTGAAGCCGTCAATTGTGACGGAGTCACCGAAGCAGCTAACGACGCTAGTTTTTCTTCCACTGAGCTATTTATTGCTTTGCTTATTTTTGCAGGCATTACTGTAGTTGATGGCAGCACTGTTGGTTTCACCACCGACATCGTCGCTGTTGGTTTCTTTTGCAACAATGATATTATTTTATCTTTCGCGGCAGAAAATGCCTTTCCGGCAAGATTTCCAACAGCGCTGATTCCCTTATCACGAATAACATCAATGGCTTTCATTGATAATTGTTTAGCTAACGGCGCCACCTTGGGAGCCATTCTTGTAAATAACCCCGCAATGGTATTGCCGAGACCATCTCCGTAATATGCTCTATAAACAGGCAATCGTGAGTTCACCACATAGACGCTTACGGGTTTATCATGGTTGTAGTGTATGATCATCTTGTTATAAAACTAGTAGTTTTTCAATTAGTGATCAATCGCTAAGATCCATAGGATTTTCATCATAACCATGGGCGTCTCTGTGATTTTCAACTAATTCGGCAATGAGTTCTCGATAAACATCAATGTCCATGATACCGCCGGCAAATAATCGTCTACAGATATCAGCTGCTTCATTAATTATCTCGACGGAGTTGTTTCCGGCTCGCTTTTCCCCGATAAGTACTTCTAACCGTGATATATCACTTAGGATGTTACCAGGACACGTCACGGCTGCGTTGAAATCCAAAGGATTTTTAATTGAATATCCTTTTCCGCTTGTTTTCTTAGAACCGGCTTCTGCTTTTATGTCTATTTCTTCCGGGATTTAATCCTCCGTATAACGTGGTGGTTGTGGACCGCCTTTAAACGCAGCTAGAAAGTCATCTTAACCAGGGTGCTGCAACGCCGAGATTTTATTCCCGCCGCGTTTCACTAAATATATTTTTGATGCCCAAGTGTCTTTGTTTTTTTATAAAACTTTTAAACTCGTCTTTTAATAAATTCTCTCTTTTACCCTTTGGAAAATTGTCTCGAGCAAAATTAGCTAATTCGAAATCCGTATGTTTTCCTTTAATTTCATATAATGCTGCGACTGTAAATATATTCTCAGGTGAATAGTCTTTTCCTCCAGCTGCACCTTGTTGTTCTTCTTCGCGTTCTTCAATTTCGTGTTGAGTTTTTATATCACTGGATAGCTGTTGTATCCCTGCGTGCGTTTGTTCGGTCTCTGCTGCTATCTTTTCTAGCGCATCAAGCAGCGGCGCCTTCGTTGCTCGTTCTTTTTCAGGAATATCTCCGTATATCGCTGCTTCAGTTAACTTTTTCACATCTTTGGTCGCACTCGTTATCGGAGTAAACAGTTGTTCACTTGACACAGAAAAGTCAGTCTGCGCTTGTTGTCGTTGTTGAAGTTTTTCGCAAAGTCTGTCTCGAACCGGTATAAACTTTTTAATTGCTGCTAGCCGCTCTCGGGCTAATCTAGTTGTAAGCGATTCACCTACCATATATTGTTTGTGAACTGAGTTTTCAAATGTGAAACTATAACAATTAAAAGCTGAGTTATTAAATAATGTACCATCAAGCTAACGTATCCATCTCCGACAAGGTTAAACTGTACGACGCTATCCGCGAATGTTTCAGAAATAACATCGCTGGTGGTTTCAGAATTGTAATATCGGCGATGAACGATTTTTGTTAACGACGCGGCAACAACAACAACTACGTGAAAATGGAGGCGTCGCGGTGATTACTTGCTACCACAGCCAGATCATCCAGTACGCGCATAACTGCATGAGCAAGCCCAAACTGATGAGTATTCTTTCAGGAGAAAATCCTATGTGAGTGTACAAAAAACCCTAAAAATAATTTTTTACTGAAAATTTACTGAAAGCCTTTATCTTATAGTAACGCTCACGTGGTTAGGAAGCAGCAGAGAGGGTGAACAGACCACGTTTTCAAGCAAAAATAAGGCTTCCCACAAATCTCATTTTAACCGAAAAAAAAAAGTCTCCATTTTTGTAAAACGGAGATTTTACGATTTTGCTCACAACGATGTGGTCATCCACCCTCTCTGCTGCTAAGGGTTAACAAAAAATAAGAAATGATTTTAACCGAATATTTGATCCAGTCCGATACGATATCGAGTCCGAGGATCATGTAAATTTATTGTTATAAATCCATGCGGGGTTGACTGAGCGTTACTAAAGAAATTTTTAAATTGATTGAAGTCCATATCGGAACACCATGTCTGCCAAATATTTCGTAGCGTATGTGTATCAACGCCGTTAAACACAGCAAGAATATTACAGTTATCTCTAATCACTTTTGGAATCTGTGTGTAGCGTTGAGTGACATATATCACGTCAGTGTTTTTATGCCTGCCTCTGGAAAAGATCCTAGCAGGATTTTTTTGTTTATCCAACATTATATCGTCGTATACGACTAAATTGTTAATATCTCCATCAATATCATCAATGCTCGGTGCTTCATCGATATCGGTTATAAAATCAATGGCGTTCTCGCCCTTAATTTCTGAAGCATTCTCGTTAAAATCCTTTAACACTTCATAACATCGTTGATCATCTACGCTAGGGGCAATTAAATACAACTTATCCCACTTCATCCATCTCATTATTAAATTGAGCAACAATTGCGTTTTACCGGATCCAGATGGCCCGATTATAATCATCCGGATAGAGTTTGGTAGCGCTGCATGATGCTTAATTGGTTCTCTTGTTTTAGTCGCCGAAAAATCAATTATATCCATATTTCTATACATAAATTATGGATCTATATTGTGTGAAGTGTAAAACGCGTACTGGCACAGATGATGTGACGACGGTTACAACTAAAAATAACCGATCAGCGCTTTCTGGTAAATGCGTGCAATGTGGTACAAAGAAATTTAGATTTGTGTCTATGAAATCTGATTTAAAAAAAAACGAGGAGGTGATATCGCAGCCAAATTGGCAAAGCTCCCTGGAACCCCATGGGCAAAGTACCCCGGAGAAAAGCACCTCCCAGGATATAGCTACTGTGGACCGGGAACCAGACTTGATATCAGACTCAATAATCAAAATCAACCCAACCCCGGTGAAGAACCAATAAACGCCATTGATAAGGCCTGTCACCTTCATGATGTTGCTTATAAAAGCAGCAATCTGCAACACAGACATCTAGCAGATGTGAAATTAATTCATGCGTTAAATGCTATTCCTGATAAATCCTTCAAAGAAAAATTGGCTTCCTTTTTGATAAAATCGGCTATGAAAAGTAAATTGATGTTAGGTGCCGGTAATTAATAATATGGAATCAATTTATTATTCCCCAAGAGGATACTGGAGGGGTAAATCAGCAGTCCATAAACTCGCTAGCGCTGCAAAAGTGAAAAAAACTACAGCGGAGGATTGGTTATCCAAACAGGCACTATGGCAAATTTATCTACCACCGCCTAAACAAATTCAATTCTCGCATTTTGATGTGACTGCTCCTAATGAAGTTCATCAGGCTGATATATTATTTCTGCCACATGATCGTGGTTACAAATACGCTTTAACCGTAGTTGATATTGCAAGTCGATACAAAGAAGCAGAACCGTTAAAAACAAAATCAGCCACTGAAGTTGCTTCTGCATTTGAAAGGATTTATCGACGAGGTCCTCTGCACTGGCCAAATCTATTGCAGGTTGATCCTGGCAAGGAATTCCAGGGTGCGGTTCTATCTACAATGAAAAATCATAATGTCACCATACGACGAGGGCATACTGCGCTACATCGCGATCAGGCCATTGTCGAACGATTTAATCGGACGATTGCTGAGCGGTTATTTGGATATCAATACGCAAAAGAATTCATTCAAGAAAAGCGATCCCGTGAATGGGTTAAAAGGTTACCAGCTGTGATTACCGCACTGAATAATGAGATCACTAGAACAATCAACATGAAACCTAGGAACGCTATTAAAAAGAAGTCTATACCCGTACAACCACAAAAAGATTTCCCTAGAAACGCTAGCGTTTCCCAACCAATTCTTGGTAGTAATGTCACTGTTAGGTACTTATACGAACCAGGAGAGCTTGAAGGGGGTAGAAAAAGGGCTACTGATCCTATTTGGAGTGTTACTGCACACAAGATATCTAGTATAACACGATCTACGGGTAGACATCCAGTCTATAAACTGGATTCAACTGCCCCTCAACGAGGATTTACTCGACAACAATTACAGGTAATTCCCGAGGATACTCAATTACCACCGCGGGGTCTTAATTAGCGCCGTTGCGTCTGTTGCACTCAAGACAAGTCAACATCACATTGTTTCTGACATGACCGAGACTGTTATTTTTTCTGTCTACGGTAAATTGGCGAGGATCTTTATCCGAATACTGCCAACGCATTATACAATTGCAACTCGCGCAGTGATTATTCTGTTGTTGTTTCAGCGTAATTATTAATTTAGCATCAATATCAAATTCTCGTTGTTTTTTTTTGTCCTGTTGTTTGTAACCGGAGAGTTTTTTATTAATGATGCTAACATCAATATCACTTATTGTTGTGTCATTATCATCGCCACTGGCTTCGCCAACGACAACTCTTCGAAGTTGATTTATTTTTCGTACTCTGGATACTGCGAGATAGACTAAATTCGACCATTCGATGCGATTATCTACCATCCAAACAATTGTATCCGATATAGTTAATCCCTGTGAAGAATGTATCGTCGCTGCGTATCCTAGCGTCCATGGGGATTTATTAGCACGCAATGCATTTTCGACGACGCTGATATCAACCAGCACAATATCATTTAACACGAGAATCTGCTTTTCACTCTTCCCTGGAATATCAACTTCAATATTCTGCTTTCGTGTATCTGAAGGCCTATAACACAACGGTACTGGAAGTGTTGCAAATTTTTCTTTATGCGTTTCAAATAACTTCATCTGAAGTGTGTCTCTGACTATTTTTCTACTTGCTACTATCAAATCATTTGGTCTCCACGTTTCCCAGAAATCATTCATGGGAGTTTCTGAAATTATTTCACGCGCTATTTCGCATTGGATTTTATCCGGTTGTAATCTAATCAGTGCTTTGAACTCGCGTAATTGTTCATCAAGTGATCTATGGTCGGTATTAATTTCTTCATAATAGTCTACAGAACCCTTTAGCCATTCATGTGGAGATCCACCGACAAATGGTGGTGGTTGGCCGTGATCACCGCACATGACGACTTTTGTGTTTTTGTTTAACAACCACTCGAGAAATGTTTGTAATACTCTCAACGATACCGTGCATATTTCATCCCAAATTATGATTTCAGGAATGAATTTATCACCCATTCGATCAGGGGTCCATTCATCGCCTTTCCATCGAAAGAAACTATGATAAGTACAGGCATTTACCCCTCGCTGTATCATCTCTCTGGCGAGTCTGTGAGTCGGTGTTAACACAATCATGTTAGAAACGCTAGCGTTTCCACGACGATATAATTCAATTGCACGAGTTGTCTTTCCTGACCCACCACAACCGTTTAAATAAACTGTCTTGTATCTACATATTGGATCAGATACCGGTGGTGCATTAGAAAATTCTGATTGAATCTCATCACATTTTAAGTACTTTTCATCCATGGTAACATCTGCCGATTCACAATACTCATGTAGCGTCTCCTTTTTAAATCTCCAACATCCCCACGCTTCCTCCTGGGATGTGAATTTAGCTACATCTGATTTGTAGTTATTGTGTATATACATCGAATCAGTAGCTACTCTAACCGCGGTATTAGGAAATCTATTTATCATCGAAAATAAATTGATAGAAGCATAAGCTAGCATAGAACTTCTCAAATGTGTGTACTGGGAATTATATCCATCACAGTAGGTAACAACCGTACCCAATTTCTCACCATTGGATAGAAAAGCATCCTTACGGGATACAAGTTTTCCCTGTTTCGTTAAATCCGTTACAAGAAAATCGTATTCAGCGACGTCTATGATCAACCGCGAAGAATATTTTGCATTGTCGTATCTTCCACCCTGGGTAAATTTACCGATTATTCTTCGTCCAAAATCCTTTGCTTGTTCTTTTTTAATTTCAAATAACTTCTTAGACCAATTCATGATTTGTTCTTCATTGAAATCAGGGAATTGTTTTCGCAATTCGCTAATTATACGATCTAGATCGGGGTGTGGTAGCCAAACTTCTTTCTGAGCTCGATAGCATATAATAGCTTCGGAAACAATCAACGATATCAGCATGCCACAATCAATCATATATCGTAGTAACACTATTGGCATCCAGGCCTTTTCAGATATATGTCTACCAAGCCAAACATAAATACACGGATGTAACCCTGTAGCGAGTTCAAATGATATCACACGAGCGAATCCGGTTAAATCAAAATCAGGTAATGGCCCATTAATCGCAACACGAGTCATTTCATGCGTGGGGTGTCCAAATCGTTTAAAATAGTTACTACATTCCCCATACCCGAGAAAACTTCCGGGATAACACGCGGCTATATCAATTGAAATCATACCATCACGTGAGTATTTCGTATTCCACAGTCCTCCATGACCAAATTCGATGCAACTCAATTTAACGTCCTCGAGAAAATCACTTCGTGTTGGACGCCATGAGTTTTTTTCTCTTGCGAAGTGAGCTACCACTGATGGAATAGTAAAACTATCCGTCAATAGTTTTTCATGGGAACTCTCTGGTGAAAAATCACTAGCGATTTTTCTCATTCTGTTATCTAATTCTTCAACGCGATATAATTCACCATTTGGTCTTACAAATTGATCAAATCCTGATTCGGAACCAGCACTACTAAGTAACCACACTGACACAGGATCATCTTTACACAACGCATGAATAGCATCAAATAATTTCTCTTCATAGAAAACATCCCCGGAAAATTCCCCGGAAAATTTCCGGGGGATATATCTCACGGTTCTATCTCGTGGAAATATTGTTACTGCAGGTGTCCACGCGTGTTCGTTATGATCAATAATTTGTATTGGAGCCCCTCGCGATTGATATTTCGGTTCGTATAATACTTCTCCGGTTATTGTTGTTACTGATATTGGGAATTTTAATGATGCTTCTAATTTAGCTATATCAGAAATCTTTGCACCGTGCTGTTTCACTGTCAGTTCCCATTCGGTTATTTTCCTACGTCGCAGATCAGTTAGTTTATTTCCTCGGGATGCATTTGTGAAGTGTTCCATTACCCGTGTTGCTACACAATTGAGCCTTGACGAAGTCAACGGTGAATATTTCATAGGAGCTAGTTTTGCAATATCGGGTTTATCATTTAACGGATATATCCCATAAACGATTGCTGTTACAGGATAAGATCTCTCGTAGTATGGTTTGTCAATTCCAGTTAGAATTCCTGGTTTGGAATCTCTACTTACAATGACAGTTTTTTTATCCTTGAGGATTGGTTCAAATTTATCCCTAATAATCCATTTGCCTTCGACTTCGATAATGAATTTTATTCTGAAAAAATACTTCTGATGGGAATTGCTTTGTTTGGGAATTGCTTTGCTTGAAATCCTTTGGATTTCCACCTTTGGATTTCCACCTTTGGATTTTACGCCAAGGTGTGAAATTATCTTAGCTGCTCTTTTATCGTTCATAGTAGCATCGATGATGGGTACATTGACATCTTCATCAATAATTCGAAATGTCGACCAACAGTATGCTGCACCGTCTCGGTAGAATTCATTAAAACACTCCCTGATTTTACCGAGTATAGTTCTATCACCGATTAGACGTTTTGGTGTATCAGAGACTCTATCAAGATTGAATTTAGTATTTTTCCAGGGCTTAATTTTCGATAATCTTTGGAACTCCCTATCAAGATTGAATTTAGTATTTTTCCAGGGCTTAATTTTCGATAATCTCTTGAACTCTGCCATGTTATAATCAATGAATTTAGTATTTCTCCAAGGCTTAATTTTGGATAATCTCTTGAACTCTGCCATGTTATAATCAATGAATTTAGTATTTCTCCAAGGCTTAATTTTGGATAATCTGTTGAATTCCTCCATGTTATAATTAAAACAAGTATTTAAATAGAAAAATATAGTATAATGAATCACTGCAAGTGGCTAATGATTGGATCAACAACCCCGTGTAACAAATCATGCAGAAGCGAATTCTGTGGGTATCATTTACAAAGCGTTAGGCGAGGAAGTTTTGGCCCTCTTCCATGCCTCCAATGTGGGGTGGGCGTTAGAGGAAAATCGCAGTTGTGTCTTGCTTGTGGGGGTAAACGATACAGGGAACTAAAACGCTACTATGACAAACGAATCATTGACCCTAACGTCCTTGATAAAATCAAGGACAAAATCATCAAAACCCCTCAAGACTACATTGATAGACTTATAATTAAAGCAAATAATAAATTAGACAAGTAATATTATTATATAAATGAGCCAAGATTTCAGACCTCATCCAGTGCTCGTTAATTACGAAGCCTCCAGTGATGGTGTTGTCAGGCACCGCAGACTAAAAAACCCGGTTGGATATCTAAATAATATGGGGTATTTGTTGTTTAGTGCTAGAAATAAAACATATCTCTGTCACAGAATTATTTTTGAATGTCATAATGGATTAATCGAAGACGGATTTGTGATTGATCACATAAATGGCGTGAAGACTGATAATTGTCTTGTGAATCTTCAAGCCGTCTCACAAAGTCGGAATGCAAAATTAGGTGGAACTGGCAAACATGCAAAACCCCCTAGGAGAGTTAAATCGTTTGATTTAGAAAATAATGAAGAGAGAAGCTTTCAATCGATAAATGAAGCCAGTAGATACTTTGACATTTGTAGGGCTTCAATACGATTTGTTTCAGAAAATATAATTAAAACTGCTCTGTCTAAAAAAAATGGTCATAAAATAAAATTCGTATACACCTAAACGATTCAAGGTTGCACGATGTGGTCATCACCCTCTCTGCTGCTGCAAATGTTTCATTTGTGGGTTAATAATTCTTTTACGAGTTCAACCGAAAATTTGATCGAGTCCGATACGATATCGTGTCCCAGACCTTGTCCCAGACCTTGTCTGGGGGGGGGGATGAAAATCCTTTGTTGAAAATCGAAGATTTTTAGGATTGAAAGTCTTTACGACTTTACAAACAGACTAATCGCTAACACCTCTTCTTGTAAATCAATCAGATTATTTGACTGGTCGGTGAGTTTGAAATTAATTCTCGTTAACGAATTATTATGGCATCGCATGTAGACAGGATTAATTGGGTTCTCAATAATTAGGAATCCTGGAGGAGCTGTTGGTGCAAACGAATAAAGAATATATCCTTGCTGAGCTTGATTTGATCGTTCGAGATTAATTTGATAGCTTCCTTCAATTGCATCACATACTAAATTGAGCGCAATCACTGAGGATATATTCACGTTGAACGGAGCGATATGCCTACCACCGCCATCTGGGTCATTATTATATTTGAGGAGGACAGATGGATCTTGTTTTTGTAGCGCCTTGATATCGGTTTTAACAATTCTTGCTAGTTCATCAGCTTTGTACCCGGGAAACTTGAAATTACGCAGATTGTCCTCTGTGATATTGTAATCGGTTAGGAATCGTTGTTTATTGTCGCTGTTGTCATTAATTATTGTTTGAATAATTAGTTCATAGATATATTCCATATCCGATATAAGTTGATTTATTATTTCAACGTGTTTTTGCGATTTTGTTTTCCGTAGTTGTTCTAGTTGTGTTTCATATAATTGTTTAATTTCATTAAAATAACCACGGACGTCAGTTAGCGTAAATGAAATAGTAACAGATGAGTCGGTTGTTCTTTTAATGATAAAATCCCATTGCAATGTGTCTTTGTTGGTAAATATAAATCTATCGGCGATTCTTCCTTTTCTTATATCAGATAAATTATCTCGATAACTGGGATTGATTTCATGATATGATTGTACGTCCGTGGTTAAGTCGGCGGTGGAATTTTCCGGTGGTTTTTCAGGCCATCCTAACACTGTTCTTAACGAGCTGTTATAGATATCTACAATGTATCCCTCTGTGCTTATTTCGATCGACGACGAGAGCGTCGGTTGATGAAGATTAATAGCTATTTTTGATTCTTTTCCAGTGATTGATTTTATTCTACGCTGAATTTCAGCATCGATTTGCTTAATTTGGTACGACCCAGTTGGTAACGAAACAGTTTCCCACTCTGGAGTACCATCGGGTTTATTCTTATACGAGAACACCAGTGCGTTATTCGGTTGCTGACCGCCAAATGCAACCGATCTGATATTAGGCCAGCTATGATATACTCGTAATTTTGCCAGCGCGATCTCACGCACTGGAATCGGAGAAGGGAAGTTCACACTAAATTCAGGGCTCGTTGATGTTATTGATATCATGCTTGTTTGTACTGGGTTCGTGTTCTCCACTACTCGTTGAAGTAATTCCATCGGTGTCGTCAATGACAGTGTCGTCATTGTTATTATACTCATGTTGTATTTCTAATTTTGGTATCGAGGAATCATAAATACTAACCATCACTGAGAACTCACAATCTGGTATGGTTGAGATTATTGAGATCATTTTGGTTTTTTTTGGGTTTGTGTTTTCTAATTCCATCGGTGTTGTCATTGTTATTATATTCATGTTGTTGCTCTAATTTTGATATCGCTGAATCAAAAATACTGACCATCGCTGAGAATTCACTATCTGATATAATTGTATTATCGAGTGACGATGATATCATCAGGGATAACTGCGAATATGCGGTTGATGCAATATGAAATTGAAGTAAGTAATTCTGCAGTTTACTCTGGCTGCATGATGATATCTTTTTTGCTATCCCGGTTGATATACCCCCGATTGTAGCCACCGCAGAAATGCAAATTGGAACTACGACCGGGGCAATCATTATAACCGATGCAAGTATTATTCCGGCGCCAGTGAGAACGCTTGACACCGAGTACATAATAACATCAATTGCGGTGATTCTTCGTCGGTATTTTTTTATTTTTATTTGATACTCCTCAGTGAGGGTTTTGAGTCTAGTCTGAAATTCTCTGACTTGATCATAGCGACATTGCGTCGATGACAAAGTCATTGTTGTTATTTTAAAAACACTAGTGTTTTCAATTATTTGCCATCTTCCGGGTAGTGGATCAGGGGGTAGTTTACTTCACATATAAATTCTATACACCATGTTATTTCTTTTCTAATGGTGTTATCAACCCCGACAATCTCAAATTCTTCTCCACCCACGATAATTACTGTCGCGGTGCCACCAAAGTAGGTTTTACCTTTCACGATGATATCAAATTGATTGTTAGAGATTAATGTCATCCTGTAGATACCATGGGGCCACCCCTCGATATTGACTTTCAATTTAGCATTAGAGTTTTTTATCCAATCAAAGGTCCCATGCTTTACCCTTTCAGATTTTTCTTTTAGTTTAGAAATATCGTCAATAACGTCGGAATAGGTTTTATTGATTTCGGTATATTTCATTATCTTTCCATCGTGGCGTTTAAAAAATGAAACCAAAAGGAGGTGAAGTTTCAAACCTTCTCGGAATAGATAATCCCCCTCGAGTTGAGAATATGTCGTAGTGATATTGTAACTTTTAGAACCCTCAAAGAAATTTTTAGCCATTTCACTGGTGGGTTTTTGTTCGTCAATAGCGCTTTTAATTTCAGCGAGAGTCGGACCTGTCAGTGTGGTTTCAGATACAGGTGTTCTCCCTAAAAATTTATCAACGATGGTATTAAGTGTTGTTTGTCTCACCATAAACATATTAATATCTTTGAGAGTCATCGTAGATGTAGCTGGGACACCAAAGAAACTATTAGCGATGTAGGCATTGTGAGTATGCTTGCCGATAAACTCGCTAATTTCAGCGAGAGTCATGCCAGCCACAAGTGGGGTTCCAAAAAACTTAACAACTACGTCGTTAGTGGGTTTTTGATCTTCTATTAGTTTAGAAATCTCGAGATAATTTGCCTTGATTTCTGAAGCAGTCATCATCCTTCCAGCTTCCTTGTTAGCGAAGAATGAATTCAACAAGTCTTTAATTTCAGCTAGAGTCATGCCAACCACAAGCGGGGTTCCAAAGAATTTATGTACGACATTTTTGCGAAAACTATTATAACCTCGTATAAGATCATTCAGCTCACGGCCGTGGGTGGCAATCGTGTTGTCGTGGGCGGCAATCGCGTCGGTGATCGTAGACACAAGTGCACCTGGTTTAAGTCGTCCACCGCTGGAATAAAGCGCAATAGAGTTTTCAACGGCATCGCTCTGCCGTATCAAAATGTCATTCACGGATATATTACTGCTTTTCAATTTACCCTGGCGATCTTGAAATACAACTAATTCGTTCGGGTCAACATCTATTAAATTTAACATCTCAGCGATTTCATCTTCAATTATTTTTTTTACATCCTCGATAGAACCCGCAGACGTTTCCTCGGTGGGTTCCGACATTGACAGAGATTGTCCCCAAATATCAATCATTATTGTTAGCGTAACTTGTGTTTTCAATTTATTGATCCTTGTAATTTCCCACTCGTGTATTCGTTTACAACCAGATGAGGTTGTTTCCACGGAGATCCAAAGGATTTTAATGAAATCTCCGCGAGGACATTTAATACTTCACGGCCGCATATCGGTGGATCATTTAATTGTTGTGTTGGCAGCGTGGAATAAAAAATCGGAAACTTTTTGAGTTTCATCGAAGAATTTATATACCGCATAAACTCGCTTGGTGGAGCTAACCCATATGAATCGAAATAGACAATCCCACGTGGATCAATCGCGTATGCAACCCAGTGAGTTCCCGATCCGCTGCTGTTATCAAGATTGATAATACCGGTTTCAACGTTATTTGGTTTTCTCGGTAATTGATCTCTCATAAAAACCCCTCTGAAGTTTTTTATCGCTAGTTTTTTAGCAGCATCAATTAAATCAAAATTGGACATAGGAACCATAGGTTCGGAAATCGAAGATTCGGAAATCGAAGATTTGGGAACCATAGGTTCCTCAATTAATAAACCGTTCCTGGTATTCTTCTTAGACCCGATCCGTTCACGGATTTCCCGCTGTACCATGAATACGGGGTTCCTGGTAGGTACAACCCCTTTCCCTTTTTTTTATATCCTTTCCCAGTTGCCTTTTTCAACGCCATCCCTGCCGCGGTACCAACGGCTCCCAACGCTGCCGCTTTCGCCACCGCTGGGGCAGCCGCTGCAATCAATGCTGGTATTGCGGCTAACAATGGAAATATACCACCTGATTTTATCATGTTCGCGACTGCGGCTTTTGAAAATTCTATTTGAACTCCTCGCTTATTTTTCATTGCATCATTAAAATGTTTTATTTGACGATCCGTTAATGATATTTTATGTGTACCGCCGGACATCTGCGCTGGTTTTAACGTTATTGTGGTTCCACATTCTTTAGCGGATTTTGATCGCAATTTCTTGACCTGACCATCAGTCAGCTTGACACTAACAACACTATATGTCATTTTATTGTAAAACACATTTATGCTTTCAATTGATCTAATTGTGAAAATCGTTTACGATTTCAATCATAGATTTTCCACTGGTGCATCAACGAGTCTCATTCGTCCGCCAGCCCCTTCTAACAACATTGATTTGTCGCTGAGAATAACAGCAACCGCTCTATAATCAACACCGCCAGGATCTATACGAGCCCTAAAATGTATGTCAACAACGGATTGCCTTGTTAAATCAAGATGTTCCAGTGAAAAGTAATAAATTGGATACAAGTTCTTAAAATCGAGTTGCGATATTTGCAAACCGGTATCAACATTTTGATCACGACCCATATATGACAGCATCCGATGATACACACGTGCTATTTGGTTGTTTCCGTAATTAAGCTGTATATCCTCAGATGGTTCTTGTTGTCCGTTTATTCTCAGTGAAACCTCACTTACCCCTAACCGATCAAATATCATATGACTGCGTTCTTGGGAACCTAATCGATTCCTATTCTGCAGCGCTATAAATATATGACGTGGAGCTGAAACGCCTTGTTTTGATGCCAGGTGCCATGTAAATGTACCATTAACATTATCCTCTTTAGCATCAGTCGTTGTTGTTAGCCAACTTAGCAATGATTTACCACCGGTTTCCATAAATGAAAGTAGCCGCTCTTCCGTGGTAATTGATGGAGTCATTACTGGCATCCATAATACTATTTTACTCAAAACAACTTTACCTTCATCGGCACCAGTACGCCAAATTGCATCATTGTCATTGCCTTTTCGCACTAACGCGATTGTGTGTTTGGCTCCATAGATGACTTTTCTTACATTTCTGCAGAATCCAAATATATGATGGAGTGGAATCGCACATGAAAAATATCGCTGCTGTTCTTGCAATGCTAATTTTCGTGTTGCAAATCCTAAATTGAAATTACTATTAACGCCTCCAAGAATATCAAACGCAGCTCCAGGTCTAGCTCGACGTTCTGGATTAGTTGCTTCTCGTTGATTATCAACTGAAGTGTCTTGCGGTGTTAACACTTTAATGTATTGAAGGTGGTCAGCGTTATCAGAGGTATCCTTTGCAAACATCATAGATGGACCAGCCGATCTTGTATAATCATCGGAGTATCTTGCTAGTCCGATTATTGTTGTTGCAACATCAACCTCGCGGTCTATTGATTCAATTTCTTTTCCATCAATGAGATATCTTGCACTTTCAAATAACGCCATTATACCATTGTTGACGAAACCAACTCGGATATTTAAATCATTTGCATATGGGGTATCGGCTGCAACATTTGTTACAAGTTTTCCTTCTACTTCAATAAATGCTTCACATGGCAAAAAGTATTTACTGGTATCTTGAACTTGAAGTTCAATTCGCGATCGTAGGTCGGGTTGTATTGCATGATAGGAATAGTATTGATAATCGCGGACGGAATCATCCTTGCGCACTGGGGCTTCCATATCTAACGCGGGATCAGCTGTTCGTTTAAACATTATAACATTACTAGCGTTTTCAATTGGTGAATTGCAAAGCAATAATTATCGTCGTTGAAAATTTTTCGAATTTCTTTTTTGTTTCAAACCACTTCCTGCTATCGCGTTCATGATAGCGCTATCTGTTACCGGTGGTGACGAAGTCAATTGCGCTAGTTTTTCTTCCACTGCACTATTTATTGCTTTGCTGATTTTTGCAGGCATCACTGTAGTTGATGGCAGCACTAGTGGTTTCACCACTGACGAAGTCATTCCTGGTTTCTTTCGTACCAATAATGCTATTTTATCTTTCGCGGCAGAAAATGCCTTTCCTGCAAGATTTCCAACAAAATTGATTCCCTTATCACGAATAGCATCAATGGCTTTCATTGATAATTGTTTAGCTAACGGCGCTACCTTGGGAGCCATTCTTGTAAATAACCCCGCAATGGTATTGCCGAAACCATCTCCGTAATATGCTCTATAAACAGGCAATCGTGAGTTCACCACGTAGACGCTTACTGGTTTATCATGGTTGTAGTGTATAATCATCTTGTTATAAAACTAGTAGTTTTTCAATTAGTGATTAATCGCTTACATCCATTGGATTTTCATCATCAATGACGTTGTCATCGTTGTGATTTTCAACTAATTCAGCAATAAGTTCTCGATATACATCAATGTCCATGATACCGCCGGCAAATAATCGTCTACAGATATCAGCTGCTTCATTAATTACTTCCGGTGAGTTATTTCCGGCTCGTTTCCCTCCGATGAGAACCTCTAACCTTGATATATCACTTAGAATGTTACCAGGGCATGTCACGGTAGAGTCAAAGACATCATTTAGATTTCCAATCGAATATCCTTTTCCGCTTGTTTTCTCAGTTGTACCAGTTTCATCATACTCTTCAATTCCCTTTCTAAATTCTTTATATCCCAATTCTCTTTTATTTAAACGGCCAATCCCCTTATTCGTTTTATACAACCAATCAGCCCATTCATCTCGGCTTATTCTACTGTTTTTATACTCGTCTTTTAAAAAGTCCTTTCTAGAATGAAAGCTTTGGGCGGCGAAATCACCAAAAATCTTATAATCTTCGATTTTTATTAATTGAGGTCGTTTGATTTCTGTTATAGCTCCTTCGGTGAGTTTGTCTATAAAGGAAACACCTCTTGGGGTGACGACATCAACAGGTTGAGTTTCAGGCGCAGAATCATCAATATCAGCTAGTCGTTCATACTCGCGCTGAGTTTTTATATCACTGGATAACTGTTGTATCCCTGCGCGTGTTTGTCCCGTCTCTGCTGCTATCTTTTCAAGTACACCAAGAACAGGCACTTCTCGTCGCTTGCCTTCCTTAGGAATATCTCCGTATATTGCTCGTTCAGTTGCTGTTTTCATATCTTTGGTCGCACTTGTTATCGGAGTAAACAGTTGTTCACTTGACACAGAAAAGTCAGTCTGCGCTTGTTGTCGTTGTTGAAGTTTCTCGCGAAGTCTGTCTCGAACCGGTATAAACTTTTTAATTGCTGCTAGCCGCTCTCGGGCTAATCTAGTTGTAAGCGATTCACCTACCATATATTGTTTATGAACTAATTTTTCAAATGTAAAACCCTTTGGGTTTCCATCACAATTAAATAACTTAGTTATTAAATAATGTACCATCAAGCTAACGTATTCATCTTCGACAGGGTTAAACTGTACGACGCTATCCGCGAATGTTTCAGAAATAACATCGCTGGGGATTTCAGAATTGTAATATCTGAGAACGGCGATGAACGATTTGTGTTAACGACGCGGCAACAAGAACAACTACGTGAAAATGGAGGCGTCGCGGTGATTACTTGCTACTACGACCAGATCATCCATTATGCACATAACTGCATGGGCAAGTCCAGACTGCTGAGTATCCTTTCAGGAGAAAATCCTATGTAAGTGTTACAAAAAACGCTAAAAAAAAATTTATTTTTAATAAAAATTACTGAAAGCCTATTTTATAGTAACGCTCACGTGGTTAAGATACGGGTTTTTCCTCGTTTAACATTTTTCTAAGATCACGAACCTTAGAACTAATTTCAGCTCGTTTTTGATACTCTTGGCCGAGCTTTTGACGTATTGCTTCAACGGTGCTAAATAGCGTTATGAATACATTAATGTCGTTACCGTACAAACAAGCATTGATGGATTTTTGAATTCCTTTCACGAGCCTGTACATCCTAGGTAAAACATAACGACCCTTACTAGACTGATACTCAATATCTTCATATTCCGAGGTAATCCTGTCACAGTCGAGACTTTCAGATAATAATACCCCTTTATTATTTAAATTTGAGATTTCAGCAATTATAGCATTTACATCATTGATATCCATTATTTATATTTATTATAAATATAGTATACTGTATCTCTAATTATTAAAAAAAACAAAACATATATGACAACACATCTTTGGAACTCCTTGGGTGCCTTCGCATCCAAGTAAGCCCAAGGGGACCCGAAACATACATCTCCGGCGGGAGGCCTAAGGTAGCAAACGCCATCTTAGACCGCCCAGAAGATATGCTTGGGGTAACGTCACAACATGGACGGCACAATGCCATATATATCTCCGCTCGAGTGTTGCGGCAGATTGTAGGCGTAACATATACTTAATTAACTTAATTAAGGATGGATTATAATTCAATGGAACGATGATGGTAATGATGTGGGACGGCACAAGACAGCACAAACATGAAACGACGGGGCGGATTTTCTACGGCCAATCAACCAATCAAAAGCAACCAATTAAATTAACCCGGTTGCATGATTGTGAACAAAAGACAACCACACGCCTGGGTTAATGGCGTTGGTTAGTTTTGATCGGTCGCAATGGCCTTCGAAAGCCCCAAGCTTAATACCTTTGATATACTATATAAGGCGACTATTTCAGCAGCGTCGTTTCATGGGTATGTTATTTTATTTCCTTATTACTTATTAATGCTGTTTCACAACATTTAAATGAGACAATTATTTTAAATGAAACATTAAACAAAATAATACAGTTTTTTAAATAACAACATATATTTTCCCTATTCTATACAAAAATGCATTATCGATTAGATCATAAAGAGCTGTATACAAGGAATTTTAACCACGCCCACCTACTTCAATGAATAGGAAACACTCGCGTTCCGGCTGAGCGAACATAGGTAATGCGTACATTATAAGAACGTCTGTACTGAAAAGAACGAGTTAGCTGTCTGCTTTACTGCTAGTCCACCCACCCCCACACATGAGATATGTAGATAAATAAAAATACAACTATTTAAATAATTCAGTTTTAGCCCACAAGCGACAATAAAAAGTTTTATTCTCGAAACTCATGTATTATATCTCCATTACAGTCACGTGGGCGCGCCTAGTTACAGGTAATATAGCAGGCGACAAATTCCTTTGACGTCATAATACAAGGGAACTTAGTAGGTAAATGTTATAAGTTGTGGCAGATTAATCTATAAAGAATTTATCTCCCTTAGCAGCAGAGAGGGTGGATGACCACATCGTTGTGAGCAAAATCGTAAAATCTCCGTTTTACAAAAATGGAGACTTTTTTTTTTCGGTTAAAATGAGATTTGTGGGAAGCCTTATTTTTGCTTGAAAACGTGGTCTGTTCACCCTCTCTGCTGCTTAGGATACTGGTTTTTCCTCGTTTAATATTTTTCTAAGATTACGAACCTTACAACTAATTTCAGCTCGTTTTTGATACTCTTGGCCGAGCTTTTGACGTATTGCTTCAACGGTGCTAAATAGCGTTATAAATACATTAATGTCGTTACCGTATAAACAAGTATTGATGGACTTTTGAATTTCTTTCACGAGCCTGTACATCTTAGGTAAAACATAACGACCCTTACTAGACTGATACTCAATGTCTTCATATTCTGAGGTAATCCTGTCGCAGTCGAGAACTTTAGATAATACTATCCCTCGATTTTTTAAATTTGAAATTTGAACAATTATAGAATTTACATCTTTGATATCCATTATTTATAAAAATATAATATAATATATTTAACCTCTAATTATTAAAAAATATTGGGGGTCGTTTTTGACCCGTTTTGTTTTATGGACAGTATAATGCCGTATATCTCCACTCGAGTGTTGTGGCAGATTTTAGGCATACATATACTTAATTAATGTACAATACAATGCCGTATATCTCCACTCGAGTGTTGTGGCAGATTTTAGGCACACATATACTTAATTAATGGAAAATACAATGCCGTATATCTCCACTCGAGTGTTGTGGCAGATTTTAGGCATACATATACTTAATTAAGGATGGAATTTGCGATGTCCCCAAAGCATACATCTCCGAAAGGGAGGCCTAAGGTGACAAACATCATCTTAGACCGCCCAGAAGATATGCTTGGGAGACATCACTTAATTAAGGATGGATATATTCAATGAAACGATGATGGAATTTGTGATGTAATGATGTGGGACGGCACAAGACAGCACAAACATGAAACGACGGGGCTGATTTTCTACGGCCAATCCAACCAATCAAAAGCAACCCAATTAAATTAACCTGGTTGCATGATTGGCAAAAGACAACCACACGCCCGGGTTAATGGCGTTGATTAGTTTTGATCGGTCGAATTGGCTTTCGAAAGCCCCAAGCTTATTACGAGTAAAAACGTATATAAGGTGACTAATACAGCAGCGTTGATTCACGGGTGTGTTATTTTATTTCCTTGAATTACTTATTAATGCTGTTTCACAACATTTAAATCAGACAAAATATTTGAATAAAACACTAAACAAAAGAATACAGTTGTTAGATAACAGCGTGTATTCTCCCTGTTCTAATTCTCAAGACAAAATGCATTATCGATTAGATCACAAAGAGCTGTATACAGAGGAATTTTAACCACGCCTACCTACTTCAATGAATGGGAAACACTAGTGGTTCATGCTCGTTCCGGCTGAGCGAACATAGGTAATGCGCTGGATTATGAAGAACGTCTGTACTAAAAGTGTATTAATAGCTGAATTTAGATGGTCTAAATAAATACAACTATTTAAATGATGCGGTTTTAGCCAAGCGATAATAAAAAGTTTTGAAAAAATGTTAAAAGTTGATAAATACAACTCTACCGAAATTCATGTATTATACTCCATTACAGTCACGTGTGCGCGCGCCTATGCCAATTATAACTCTTTCTACAGGTGTAGCAGACGACACAAATTCCTTTGACGTCATAATACAAGGGAATTTAGTGAGTAGAGTGTATAAGTGGCGGCGGACTTATCCATAAAGGAGTTATCTCCCTTGATATATGAAAATTATATCCTGTGTGTATCGTAGTAGTAATTGAACTTCAAATGACGTAACTCTGTCATGCGACTTTATTATTGTACGATTTATCCCCCTTGATATATGAAAATTGTATCCTGTGTTTATTTTTCTTTGAGACGGCTGTTTGACAAATTCCTTCTGCTACTCTTTGTACTGAAGGCCCACAAATGTCAAAATATTTTCCAGCCGCATACATTGATTGAAATACCCTTTCTTCGTTAGTTTCTGTATCAAACGATTTCACACTCTTGGGGTGTTTTGCGTGTTTGCCGGTTCCACCTAATTTTTGTATTCTGACTTTGAGTAACAACTCGTAAGATATTCAATTTGTTATTTTGAGGGAATCCATCAACGTGATCAATCACAAATCCGTCTTCGATTAATCCGTTGTGACATTCGTATGCGAATCGATGACAATAATATTTCTTCTTCCCAGTACCAAACGTCAAATATCCAATATTATTTACCCGTCCAACCGGTTTTTTTAGTCTGCGATGCCTGACAACACCATCACGGGATGCTTCATAATTAACAAGCACTGGGTGAGGTCTGAAATCTTGGCTCATTTGTATAATAATACTATTTATCTAATTTATTATTTGCTTTAATTATAAACCTCTTGATATAATCTTGAGGTTTTTTTTATGATTTTGTCGCTGACGGAGTCATCGGTAGGATCAATGACTGCATTTTTTTATTCGTTTGTCATAGTAGCGTTTTAGTTCCCTGTAACGTTTGCCGCTACAACTGAGACACAACTGCGATTTTCCCCTTACCCCCACCCCACATCGGAGGCACGGGAGGGGGCCAAAGGAACCGTTGCAAACACTTTGTAAATGATACCCACAGAATTCGCTTCTGCATGATTTGTTACACGGGGTTGTTGATCCAATCATTAGCCACTTGCAGTGATTCATTATACTATACTTTTCTATTTAAATACTTGTTTTAATTATAAAAATGGAGGAGTTCGAGAGATTATCAGCAATTAAGCCTTTCAAAAACGTTAAATTTAATCTCGATAGAACCCTCAAAGATGTGCCAAAACGGGCAATAACTGATAGAACCCTGATAAATAAAATACGCGATTCTATTAATGAATTCAAGCACGACGGTGCATCTCATAGCTGGTCAACGTTTCGAATTGATGGCGTTGTTGATTCCACCATGAACGACAGCAACGCAGCGTTGATGTTATCACAACTCGGCAACAAAAAGTATTTTTTTAGAGTGTAAATTCATTATCCGTGTAGAATCAGGCGGTTGGATTATACGAGACAAATTTGAACCGATTCTCAAAGACAAGAAAACAGTCGTTGTTAGCCGTGATTCTAAGCCGGGTCTGTTAACTGGAATTGACAAACCATACTATGAACAAGCATATCCTGAAACAGCAGTTGTGTATGGGATATATCCGTTAAATGAAAAACCCGATATAAGAAAACTTAAACCAATGAAACAGTCGTCGCCGGCGACTTCGTCGTCAGTGGCTTTGCCACTCAATTGTGTAGCAGCACGAATAACAGAACATTTTAGAAATGCACCCCAAGGGAACAAACTTACCGATCTACGGCGTAGCAAAATAGCTCAATGGGAGTTAACTATTAGCGATATAGCAAAATTAGAAACGTCACTGAGATTTCCAATAACTTTTATAACGATAACCGGAGAAGTTTTATACGAATCAAAATATAAATCAAAGGGAGCCCCAATTGAAATTATTGATCATAACGAACACGCGTGGACGCCCGCGGTCACAATATTTCCACGAAACAGAACAATAAAGTACATACCCGACGAATTCTTACGAGAAGAATTTTCCAGGGACGGTTTTCTCGCTGAAAAGAAACTATTCGATGCTATTGCGCATTTGAGTAAAAACGACCCCGTGTCGGTGTGGTTACTTCGCAGCACTGAAAACGACCCGGATACGTTTGATCAGTTTGTAAGACCAAACGGTGAATTATACCGCACTGAAGCATTTCACAACAAAATGAAAAAAACAGCTAGTGGGTTTTTAACGGCGTGTGGCGAAGGCAACACCAATGATGAAATCATCAACGATGAAATTATCAACGACAAACAATTATTGACAAACTAATTTTACAATCCCGTCGGTTGCAGCTCAGTTTGCAAGAATCAAAAACGCATGGAAACCAATGCGCGTAGAATTCTTGCCAGACATTGAGGCTAGTTGTTTAGAATTTAATCATGGCGGTTTATGGAATAACAAATACGACAGTGATAATATCATTTCAGTTGATATGGTGGCTTGTTATCCAGCGAGTTTTCTTGGTTATGGAGAGTGTACTGAATATTTTAAACGATTTGGACACCCCGTACATGAAATGACTCGTGTTGCAATTAATGGGCCACTGCCTGATTTTGATTTAACTGGATTCGCTCGTGTAGTATCATTTGAGTTCGCATCAGGACTTCATCACTGTTGTTATATTTGGATTGGTAGACACATGTCTGAAAAGAAGTGGCTGCCAATAGCGCTATTACGATTCATGATTAATACAAAAATGTTAATTTCGCTGACGGTCAGTGAAGCAATTATATCATATCGGAAACAAACCAATGTCTGGTTACCAACACCGGAACGTCTTGATAGTAATTGACGAATTCAGAAAACATATTGATGCTGGCGAAGAATATATCATTGTGTGGTCCAAACGGGTATTTAATCAACGAAACATCGAAGCAAAAGATCTCGGTAGAAGAATAATTGGAAAATTCACTCAGGGAGGAAAAAATGCGACTATAGACGATATTGTTTACGGCTGATTATGGATAACACCGAATATGACTTTGTAATCGCGGATGCAGTATCTAAAAACATATATGTAGATCGTAAAGATGCTTTTTTTGTCCGATGGAACAAAATTGGGCACAGTTGTTACTTATAGCGACGGTTACAGATCCCCGTATACACATTTGAGGTCGTCGATGCTGGGTTATGCTTGTATTAATTTATTTTCAATGATAAATAGATTTCCTGACACAGCGGTTAGAGTTGCCGTTGATTCATTTTACATTAACAGCAAGTACAGTTGCGCAGTTGCTGAATTCACTAATTCGGACGAAAGTTGGGGATCATGGAGAATTAAAAAAGAAATGCTGCGCGAGTATTCTGAATCAGCAGACGTTGAAAGTAAAAGTAATTACTTACGCGGTGATAATTTATCAGAGCGTTCTAATGCACCATCGATATCAGATCCAATTTGTAGATATAAAACAGTTTATTTAAACGGCTGTGGCCAGGAAAAACGACGCGTGCAATCGAGTTATTTTGTGGGAAAAATCCTACGGATTTCACAAACATGATTGTGCTGACGCCAACACATAGATTAGCCAGAGATATAAAACAACGAGGCATTTCCGCGTGTACGTATCATAGTTTTTCAGATACAGTGGTGACAAATGGACACCTGAACGAATGGGAGATAAATTCATCCCCGATGTTATAATTTGGGATGAAGTATGCACAATATCAACAGAAATGTTAAAGATGTTCTTGGATTGGCTGCTGAAAAAGAATACAGCGGTGATAATGTGCGGAGATCATGGACAGCCCCCACCATTTGTCGGCGCGGGTCCACATAAGTGGCTGAAAGAATTCGTGGACTATTATGAAGAAATTGATAGCGATTATAGGGCACTTGATGAACAATTAAGTGAGGTCAAAAAATTAATCAGATTACAACCCGACAGAATCCAATGTGAAATAATCAGGGAAATAATTTCTGAAACTCCAATGGAGGAATTTTATAACACATGGAGACCAAACAATTTTGTAGTTGCTAGCAGAAAAATAGTCAGAGACACACTTCAGAAAAAGTTGTTTGAGCTTCACAAAGAAAAATATCCCCTGATAAAAGTTCCATTGTGTTATAGACCCGCTGACACACGGCGACAGAATATTGAAGTTGAAATTCCAGGACAGCGCGAAAGAAAAACACTAGTATTAAAGTTGAAATTCCAGGACAGCGCGAAAGACAAACACTAGTATTAAATGATATTGTGCTGGTTGATATCAGTATTGTCGAAGACGCATTGCGTGCTAGTAAATCGCCATGGACACTGGGTTATGTAACAACAATACATTCCTCGCAGGGATTAACCATCGCGGATACAATTGTTTGGATAGTCGATAATCGCATTGAGTGGTTAAATTTAGTCTATCTTGCAGTGTCTAGAGTACGGCGAATAAATCAGCTTCGAAGAATTGTATTTGATGACGACACCACAATGGATGATATTGACGTTAGCATCATTAATAAAAAAACTCTCCGGTTACAAACAACAAGACAAAAAAAAACAACGAGAATTTGATATTGATGCTGAATTAATAATTACGCTGAAGCATCAACAGAATAATCACTGCGCGAGTTGCAATTGTATAATGCGTTGGCAGTATTCGGATAAAGATCCTCGCCAATTTACCGTAGACAGAAAAAATAACAGTCTCGGTCATGTCAGAAACAATGTAATGTTGACTTGTCTTGAGTGCAACAGACGCAACGGCGCTAGTTAAGACCATGCGGTGGTAATTGAGTATAATCAGGAATCACTTGTAATTGTTCGCGTGTAAAACCCCGCTGAGGGGCAGTTGAATCCAATTTATAGATTGGAGGTCTACCAGTTGATCGTGTTATAGTAGATATGCTATGCGTAGTGACACTCCAAATAGGATCAGTAGCCCTTTTTTTTACCACCTTCGAGTTCTGGTTCATATAAATATCTCACGGTGACATTGCTGAGAATTGGCTGAGAAACGCTATCCCGCTGTTGTTGTGGTATATACTTTTTTTTTATTGCGTTGTTAGGTTTCATATTGATTGCTCTGGTAATCTCGTTATTTATCGCTGCAACTACCCCTGGTAACCTTTTGACCCATTCACGGGATCGCTTTTCTTGGATGAATTCTTTTGCGTATTGATATCCAAATAACCGCTCAGCAAGAGTCCGATTAAATCGTTCTACAATTGCCTGATCGCGATGTAGTGCAGTATGCCCCCGTCTGATGGCAACATTGTGATGTTTCATCGCTGATAAAACAGCGCCTTGAAATTCCTTGCCAGGATGAACTTGTAATATATTTGGCCAGCGTAGAGGGCCTCGTCGATAAATCTTTTGAAATGCAGAAACAACTTCAGGTGATGATTTTGTTTTTAGCGATTCTGCTTGTTTGTAGCGACTCGCAACGTCAACTACGGTTAGCGCGTATTTGTAACCGTTGTCATGTGGTAAAAACAATAAATCAGCTTGATGAACTTCATTGGGTCCGGTAACATCAAAATGCGAAAAATTCATTTGTTTAGGACGCGGTAGATAAATTTGCCATATAGCCTGTTTGGATAACCAATTAGCCGTAGTGGCCTTTTTCACTTTTGCGGTGTTGGCGAGTTTATTGATTGCAGCGTTACCTCTCCAGTATCCTTTTGGAGAATAATAAATAGATTCCATATTATTAATTACCAGCGCCCATCATCAATTTGCCTTTCATAGCTGATTTTACGAACCACGAAGCCAACTTTTCTTTGAAAGATTTATCAGGAATAGCATTTAACGCATGAATTAATTTCACATCCGCGAGATGCCTGTGTTGCAGATTGCTGCTTTTATATGCAACATCATGAGCATGACACGCATTATCAATAGCGTTTATAGGATACTCGCCGGGTCGGGGCCGATTTTGATCATCAAGTCTGATATCTAATCGTGTTCCGTGGCCACAGTAGCTATATCCTGGAAGGTGCTTTTCTCCGGGGTACTTTGCCCATGGGTTTCCAGGGAGCTTTGCCAATTTGGCTGTGATATCACCTCCTCGTTTTTTTAAAACATCTCCGGATTTCATAGAAACAAATCTGAACTTTTTTATACCACATGTTGCACATTTAGAAGTTAGTGCTGATCTGTTATTTTTAGTTGTAATCGTCGTCACATCATTTGTGTTAGTACGCGTTTTACACTTCACACAATATAGGTCCATAATTTATGTATAGAGATATGAATATAATTCATTTCTCAGCGACTAAAACAAGAGAACCAGTTAAGCATCATGCAGCGCTACCAAACTCTATCCGCGCAATTATAATCGGGCCATCTGGATCCGGCAAGACGCAATTGTTGCTTAATTTAATAATAAGATTAATGAAGTGGGATAAGTTGTATTTAGTTGCTCCTAGCGTAGATGATCAACGATGCTATGAAGTGTTAAAGGATTTTAACGAGAATGCATCAGAAATTAAAGGTGAAAACGTCATTGATTTTATAACTGATATTGACGAGGCACCATCCGTGGATGACCTTGATGGGAGCATTAACAATTTAGTCGTATACGACGATGTGATGTTAGACAATCAAAAAACCCAGCTAGAATATTTTCCAGAGGCAGGCACAAAAACACCGACGTGATATATGTCACTCAACGATACACTCAGATTCCAAAAGTGATCAGAGATAACTGTAATATTCTTGCTGTGTTTAACGGCGTTGATACACATACGTTACGAAATATTTGGCAGACATGGTGTTCCGATATGGACTTCAATCAATTTAGAAATTTCTTTAGTAACGCTCAGTCAACCCCGCATGGATTTATAACAATAAATTTACATGATCCTCGAACACGATATCGTATCGGACTTGATCGAATATTTGGTTGAAATAAATTATTAACCTGTAGCAGCAGGGGGTGGGGGGGGATGACATCACGACGAGACCGTATTTTGACTAAATGATGAAAACGGTCTTGGAGTATGACTTGCGAAAAACTTATGTTTCGAGCAAATAATCTTTTTTTTTTTGGTTGAAAAAGAAGGATTCGAATTAATTCTCTCAAGATGTTTGTTAGATTTAGAGCAAATGATGTCTGGGGCAAATGTCCGATTCGCCCCCCCCCCCCCCTTGCTGCTCATAATGGTCAGATTCCAAACATGGGATTATCGTTTGAAATACAGCATTCCTTGAATAAACTTGATGTTTAATTCCATTATCGATAACTAGTTACCATTCATTTTCAGTCCCATTTCTACAACAGCAGCAACCTTAGCTCCTTGAACAACATCAACTGAGTGATGCTAATGTGGTTATAGATTTCTGCTATGAATATAATAGTCTACCAAGTGATCTGAATCACATCTTTTACTTTGAACCTGAAATAGTATATGAGAGTGTTTATCTGGATACAGTTATTCTAAAGCTCAAACCTGATATCAAGCTGTACCCACCACCCTTGACCAAATTCACCAATGTTACACAGGATAAAAATCACGGTTACTTCATTGGACATCCACAGGCTTCTATAAAGAAAACAGATAAGTACCAGATTGTTACGCTGACAGAATCGGTTATTGATAATGCCAAGAAATGGAGCATGGACTTTATGAATGAGGATGGTTACAATGGTATTGAGGATCAACATCGTGTTCTCTTTCACTGCTCATTTGAAAAAGGTGCATCAGGGTCACCAGGTTTTTGGATCAACCCAGGTGATGGTCAAGCTTATGTTGAGCTGATGTTGTTTTGTCGATATCCAACATGGCTTTATGACAAGTATCAAGGATGTACTCTTGGACTCCCAAACGATTTACTTGTTGAAACGGGTGTTTATATGAGGTCTGCCTGATGTGAAGGCGAGAGATGAACTG
Organism: Unio pictorum; assembly: GCA_030141615.1. Lineage (NCBI taxonomy): Eukaryota > Metazoa > Mollusca > Bivalvia > Unionida > Unionidae > Unio > Unio pictorum. The sequence goes on along the minus strand of JARLTB010000145.1, from coordinate 549,077 downwards.
CTTTGCAATACAGTATTTGGAAGAAGGTGAAAACTTGGAAATATTTCTGACAGTCACATCTGTTGAAATAGCATGTTTAGTTCATGACATAGTGTGGATGGAAATCTTTGTAGCATTTTTTCCTGTAATACTGCTTGTCATCTGATCTCGTGACCTTGAACTGGCTTAAGAAGAGCAAGATAATTTAACTACTAATTGCAAGCAGCATAAACAAATTGATGCCCCAATGAGTATGTTGTCAAGGTCAAGGTCAGGTGGCTTCAGTGTTTATAGTTTGTTAATGCGGTGTATGCTACAGGGGTCAGAAGAAATTGTGAAAGGTTTAAAGAGATTAATTAATCATGACTGAATTACTAATGATCTCAATCAACGCAAAATACTATCGGCTTGGTTTTGGAGTTTAAAGTATGTCAAGATGCCTAAGAATACATTGTTTCTCAATGCAAAAGCAGTGAGCTCTCTACAATCACAATATCAAACAAAATTAAATGATGCATGGAAACTGGACAATCAATGGCTACATAATCAATGGGTAGAATCAAGTTCAAACGACACATATATGCCTTATTTCCTTATTACAAAGCTGATTTTAAATTCTGCTACAGTGGCAAGAATGATATCATAATACATTTTGGAGCATGACGATATTTATAATACTAACATGGTTTGCAGCTTTGTATAATTTACTAATACTGAAGATAAATCCCAAGAAACATGCACATGTATCGTTACGACGAACTATATTTTTGTAAGTTAGTTGATATATTTATATTTTAGGGTTTTCATCTGACATAAATTCCTTTTCTCTCTCACTCCATCTTTCTGCGTAGTGTGCCCGTTATGCATGAGAGAGAAGGGGAACATAAATCAGTTAAAGAGCATTATTAATACCTTTATTTGTATCGTTATTTTTATACGTCACAAATGATTAATGTGTGGAATTTCACTATTTATCTTGAATCAACTGCAGACATTTGCTAGAATGTTAATATATGTGAAATATTGCGCAATGAGCGTATCACAATTTTATATACCAATAGTATTAGTATATCCAATTGCCGTATAACAACACTTTATATATATATATATATATATATATATATATATATATATATATATATATATATATATATATATATATATATATATATGAATATGCACCTTTGACAAAGTACTTGACGTTGTGTATTATAGACTTTGTTTTCACTGTTTCATTGGATATCAATTTATCATTACTGTTAATTTGCCCTTAACCGCAAATTTAAAGACTCGCTGTATAATCAAGAATATTCAATCGAGCAGTTACTCATACCTTTCTAACCATCAATGTATTCACTAAAATTATTTCATGTAATCAAAGAGTACACTTTACACGATTGAATTTCTTCCATACCCCTCTGAGAACAATATATATGTGTCGGTACCACTGTTTACTTAAATCGACATATGTTGATATAGGTGTCGGTACCACTGTTTTCCTAAATCGACATATATTGATATCGGTGTCGGTACCACTGTTTTCCTAAATCGACATATGTTGATATCAGTGTCGGTACCACTGTTTACCTAAATCGACATATATTTATATCGGTGTCGGTACCACTGTTTATCTAAATCGATATATTTTGATATCGGTGTCGGTACCACTGTTTACCTAAATCGACATATATTGATATCGGTGTCGGTACCACTGTTTACCTAAATCGACATATGTTGATATCGTTGAGACTTTTAAAGAACGGGAAGGAGTTAATTATGATCATTACTGAACAGGACGAATCTTTGCCTACAAAAGGATCGGACAACTAATTCGTTTTCCGTAAATTTCAATGCGACCGCTTGAGAAAATACGTTTTGTGCTGGATGACCTAACACGTTACCGCAGGTACTTCGTGACTTTGTAAGCCAGAACGTTCTGAATAATTCAAATGATTTTCTTCTTGGCAGTTTCGTTAGATAAATCAGCCTTTACACGGATTATGGTACCGGATGTATTACTCATATTATTGAACCAGGTGGGCAAAATATAATTTTAAAGAGCCTAGACAAAAACGATCTCATGTACTTGCATACACGGAGTACATGTAAATGTTTCAAGAACCATGCCAAGTATAAGTAGCGATAGCTTTACCCGTTTCATCTATCACGTACCAATTCTGCTATTACATAAATATGCATAGTGATTTAAGTGTGCTGCATTCTTCATTTTCAAATTATGCTATCAACAGGATCAATATTAATCAAGGGTTTGTAGATAAGTGTCTTGAGAAACGCTTTATTTTTTCAGTTTCAATAAATTTTTCATATGTTCGGAGGATCTAGCTTCAGCGTAAATGTTATGCTTACCTCTTTATCAGTCTCCCGTTTATTGTGAAGCTTCATATTTTACTGTTACTAATATCTTACTATTTTATGTTGAACTGTTTGGTTTTTTATATCGCTGGTCGATATTAAATATTTTAGTATTTTTAAGCATGTTTGCATGCAACCTATTGCATGGCACTAAATAGCCTAAAAGTGCTGCTGTGCCGTTAAAAATCAGTCATCAATCAATCAATCTCTTTATCAGTCTTCTTGAAGAAACTACTCCAAATGCACAAACGGCTTTTATACAAATCACATTTTTGTTTTATGTGATTTTGGTCTTTGTCATTTTCATGCTTAAAATAAATCATCAACGACTACGGTAACAGCCACAGTTGTTTGAGACTGGTATACCTTTTTAGATGCGCAATGTATATAACATTCAAATCTCATGAACGTTTGTCTTTTATTATTTGTTTCAACCACAACTATTTGACTACTTTATAGGTTATAGAATTACAATTTGTGAGTTAGGAGTGCCAGGTTCAATAATATTCCATCCGCAACAATTTTCCATTACACATTGTTTTGGCAGTGGCGTCTTAACCCACGTAAATTATTATTATCTCCGTCAAGAGTTTCACTTAGAGTCTCACGAGATTAGTTTGCGTGGTACATATACCAGAAACACGAGGACATACAATGGAAAACCAGAGAGGGATATTTACCTTGAACGATTCACGTTGCACAAGGAAAATAATACATGTAATTTAGTGAACAAAATATAACCGTTGCAAACTGCATCGATGATAATGTAAATATTGTTGTTTGCTTCGCCTTTTTCACTAAACATAACTATATAGAGAGATAGATCGATCGATAGATAGATAGATAGATAGATAGATAGATAGATAGATAGATAGATAGATAGATAGATAGATAGATAGATAGATAGATAGATAGATAGATAGATAGATAGATAGATAGATATACAACAAAGATGAAAGAGCAAAATCAGTAACATATACTAATTTTGAATCTAATTTCATTATCTCACTTTCGGTTGGCAATACGATAGGATGTAAATGTAAATACGCGTGAAAAGGTGATTGACTGCACAATACAGTTCAGTAAGTTTTTACTAATATCCCTGGTAGTGGAGCGAACGTCAGAGGAAAGAAACTTTGTATGATGTTAATTTCTTGGACAGGTTTATTGTGTAAAGGTATACTTTTCTATGCTGTGTGTAAATGCACATCGGTATCAATTTGGATACATAGTTTGCAGTGAATGCTGGCAAGGTATCAAGTATAGTTAGGACATATGTATAAGTCGCTCGTGTTTGTAATACCTGAGATAGGCATATTACCACGCCATTACTACGAGTTGACATTAGTGTCATATTCAGACATGTTTGTGCGGTTTTCATTTTGAATATTGTGAAAACTAGATCAAGCATGTTTATTGAGAATATTTAATATTCCCATATTGAAACTTCAAGTCAGAAATTAGTGACTGTTTTAAGCTTTGGCTTTAATTTTTTTTGTTGTTACCCTTAATATGATAGTAACTATGCAAAATACGGCATAACGTACATACAGATTTATTCTCCGAATCGTTTGATCAAATATTTTCTTTAATACTTGAAGCCTAAACCTATTGTCAAGTGTCCGATTTGTGTTATATTATTTCATGCAAGGATTAATATAGTCAAAAGTCGTTAATAAGGTTGTAATTTATGCAGAAAAGTCTTTCAAATGTAAGGGGAGATGGCCCCAAACTTATACTCGAAGTAAATCGAATTTGGTGAGGAATATTTTATCTGACGGTTTCCTGCTGGCAGTGATAGAATAATGTGTTATTGCATTTGGTAGGGTTTTAGGGTCCGTCATCGTAACGGTGGTAGTGTTTTAGGAATGATAGGTTTTACAGTTTAAAATTATGAAGATTCTAAGCATGGTCTAGACTGCATTGAAAGAAGTGGAATGGAAATGATTTTTGGTCACATAAGGTCTGGTGTTTTGTTTCCTTAGAGGTCGTGATATGTCTTATCTGATTTGATGATGCACTGTATGAAACTGAATAGTTTCATTCATCTAAGGCATAGTAAATATTAATGTTTCTTAGCTCTCCGGGGGAAGTGCTAATGTTTCTGCTGGCTTTCCTTTGAAACATCAGAAGGTACGATTTGACAGTTTGTACGTATATCACTTGTATGGTTATCGTAAAGCTGTCCTAACTTGTCCCGGTCGGTGCTTGATATGAATTCAAATTAAGTTTTCAGTAATATAATAATATATAGCAGACTTATAATGAATAGTTATTTCTGATCAAAGCAAATGACTGTTATTCCTTGTAATGTTCGAAATGGTGACATATTTACGAACGCCTCAACAAAGTATTTCATCTATAACGCTTTATAATGCAAACCTAATGTCATTGAAAAGAGTGTGGCTTCTGGTGTGGATTGGTGAATATAATTTGATGATTCTCCAATATGGTGTATATCGACGCACACGCATATCATTACAAGACAACCACAAAAATATAAACAATGTTAAAAATTATGACAATGTCAGCGGTTTCACATTCTCAAGATCATAAACCGTATGCATTATAATGATCCTAGACTCACGCAAGGCGGAGCATCACTTCTGGTTGCTGAAGAAACACATATTTATATATTGTCACTTTATTCCAAATATGAAGAACTTAAAAGCTATTTTGCTTAAATCTCTAGATTGGCATTAAGCATTGGCGCACATTGAGTGAGGTGCAGATACAAGTCATTTGAAATCTTTAACTTTTATTATATACAGGCATGACTGGTTAAGCTTAAATCTTTAACTGTTATTCGATATGTTATTTTACATTCGTGATCCAGACATGACTGGTCATGTTTAAATCTTTAACTTTTATTCGACATGTTATTTTACAATCGTGATCCAGTAATTACTGGTTATGTTGTTTATGATTCGGCCAGAAATTCCAGCTATATTCGAACCATTTTGCAAACACTATACCAATCTAAAGCATATGGCATACCTACCGTTGGCATTAGAATATCTTCCAGCCTTGACAAAAGGTCAATTGACATTTCGAACATCCTAAAGACGTTCATTTATTAAACACCTTTCTAGCTGATTAAGCAGCATAATACGTTTTACGGTAATGATGGTAAAACATATGAGGCAAACAATTTAATGTTTCATAATTCTTATCTCGAACGCTTCAACGAATTGTTTGATATACATTTTCACTGATGGATCAAGCTAATGAGTGACGTAAAAACTAATGAATTACTATATATTCCCCCCCACGACTAATACATCTTTTTTACCGTCCAATTCTTATGCAATATGTAGTTTAATTTATCCAAATATATTGTTGGTTATTGAGAGCTGTACTATACAAATGGGATGTGGGTAATTATCGGTGATTCACGAAACTAAATAGTACATTGTTGTTCAGCAACTGATATAGAACAACATTGGACTAATATCATTGTCATACATTATTGATGTACAGTCGACACACAATGGAGTAAATGTAAGCTTCTTGGTGTTATATAAGAAATAAGTGATATTACTCAAAATGCACGGTCGTTGTTTTTCTTATTTTGTTTGAGACTTGCATAACTCATTTTTAATCGATATACTAATATTGTACCTGGAGATTTTTTCTTGCTTTATTTAACGACCTAGTGGGCAATTATTTAATAGCCGTGTAATTAGTATGAATTGTAATAAAACTCGATTGAGAAACAACACAGAAGGTATTACTCCTCTTATACAAGACTTGTCATAACCTCCTAATTATAAGTGGCGTTCCAAATTGTGAAACATTCAGGAAGAAATAGAGAATATTACATTTTTCATTATAGTACTCAGCACTGTGAATATATTAATTACTGAATTTGCGCATAATTTAGAACTCAAACGATTCTGAGATCCCAACCTTGAATCCAATTAGTTTTCATTAACGGACGTTCCTTTTCAAAACTTATGATGCCGACTGGAGTCAGCTAATTGTCTTCTAGCATATGCAAATTGGAAAAACTATGTTGGCAAGTGAGGAGAAAGATAAGCATCTACAGAGACATCTAAGCCAATATCCAAGATTGTCCATAACAATGAGGAGAAAGAGATGTATTTACAGAGACATTTAAGCCAATATCCATGATTGTCCATACAAATGAAGAGAAAGAGATGCATCTACAGAGACATCTAAGCCAATATCCAAGACTGTCCATAAAAATGAGGCGAAAGAGATGCATCTACAGAGATATCTAAGCCAATATCCAAGATTGCCCATAACAATGAGGAGAAGAAGGTAAATTAGGTAAAGGTTTCCTCTCTGAGTGAGCCGTTGAGGTGGGCCTAGTTTCATAAAGGGCAGCTTCACTGACATTTAGTCTAGTGGGCTCTATTTCGATGTTGGCCATCTTCCTGGTGTTGTCCGTGTCCTTGAGGTTGTCAGAGATAAATGTGCATATGGTCGTTTAGAAATACGAATCGTAGAGCTGTAGTCTTTGTTGGTTTCTTGTTTCTTTTTGTTCTGGTGCGGAATTTCCTTTTGCTTGTCATGCTAATAAAAACAATGAGATCCAGGTACAAACTAAAGCCAACACCTTACTGACTGGGACCTGACCGAATTGAGGTGGGCGATAGTCGGCCAGTGGGACGCGATGATCCCTCTCAACGTCAAAGTTGGCCCGATGAGTACCTTCCCTACGCGAATCGGGTGGGACGTATAAACTGTAGACTGCCAACAACTGTCATGATTTCTCACTCAGGAGCAAGGCTGGAGTGACCTCTCCAAGGTGTAAGCATGGACGTGTCGTATGCAGATACTGGGTTTTCCAGATGTCCGAATTATTTTTCTGTTCTTTCTGGTGGAGGCCAAAGGAATGCTAAAACACTTGGCACTAGCTGAAATACAGCGGCTAACAAAAATAATTCATGGCTGCTACCAATTTGCATTTGGGTCTCCACTCCGGATTTTCTGGCTGAGACTTGGTGGGTTTGGAATCAGAGTTACCATCTCCTACAAGGATTTCCTTACAACGCTAATGAGCTTCATCTGCCCGGGTTTGGAATCAGAGTATTATTCTCTACGACTGGCTGCGAACATTAAAATATTCCGTGATATTCTGCTGATATTTAAGCGGAATATCACCCAGTATGTTTGTAATGTTCGCTAGTTCACAATAAACTGACCTGCATTGTATTTCGTTTCGATTAATACTGAGTTGCACATTGATGACAATAAAAACGAAATTATGTACAATGTAAAAATGTTCACCAGTTTATATTTTGACGTAGGCTGTTTGCAAGCCGATGAGAGATAGAGTCCGCTAAGCGAAATATTATGCTATTTCTTTTTTAAAAATCCCAAGAAGGAACATAATTAACAGACACAAATATCACCGTAGACACATAATTTAATAAACCAACTTTTACCAAGCTGATAACGTCTGTAGAAAGCAACAAAATTGGATGCTAGTTGACTATTATCTAATAAAGATTACCAAATAAAGAACACATCGCAAAACTAGACATATATAAAATCTAAAGGTGGATTACGACGTCACGCGCTGAAGACCTTTCTCTCAATGCAGGTGTCTTGAGCAGATCATTATTGTACCTGTGTTTGTATTGTATGTACGTTATCCCTTTTATTGTTACAGGTCAGTTGGTAAATTTAGATTACTTATTATAATATGGTAGTATTATTGTTATTATTGCTAGTAGTAGTAGATATATTGGCAGTGGTAGTACTCTACCGTGATAAGAATCTTATAATATATTTATAAATTTACTGCAACGGTAGAGATGTTATTTCAACCATAACTGCATCCCTCCATCCAACATACATACATACATACATACATACATACATACATACATACATACATACATACATACATACATACATACATACATACATACATACATACATAGTAATAAGAATGACACAACTTACTACCACCATGGTGTGCCATTTTAATATATCTGCAGTTTTTCTTCAATGATCATATACTGGTATGCATCTGTGTTAGCTATTAAATGTTACATTTCTCTGTTTGTTAAATGTACACAATAATGGAGTTGAATATAGGACAATTTTGGAGCCATATTTTCTTTTATCCCCCACATCGCTACAATAAACATTGTCTGTTGTCTGTATGACGTAAATGGAGACTAATAAAACGTCGACACGTGTCACTAGCAAAAAAGTCCCGACGTTTCAGATTAGTATATATTAACAATATGCAAACTGCTAAGTCGAACACTATTTCCATAGGCCTGAAGAAGTCGTTGCAATGATACAGAGTGTACTTATTGTTATCGTTAGTACCTTGGCATTTAGTTGGTCAGGTAAGTAAATTAAGTATATCCAGTTCTACGTCCCTTTGACTGTTGGCAATATATATATATATATATATATATATATATATATATATATATATATATATATATATATATATATATATATATATATATATATATATATATATATATATATATATATATATATATATATGTGTGTGTGTGTGTGTGTGTGTGTGTGTGTGTGTGTGTGTGTGTGTGTGCAATTTTTCCGTATAAAGCAAACGCATTTTTATTTTACTGATTCTAAACATATTTGGTGAAAACTAAGCTATTCATCACCATACAAGGCAAATTTGATAAATCTGAACATTCTAGTAATTCGTCCTTGACGGGCCGTTGTTGTGTCAGTGTTGAATAAAACTTGAAATACCGATAATTTCATGTCATTTTCATAGATTACTTTTTAACTGGACATATATATTCATTTAGGTATATGTAATACAATTTCGGTCTTTGGGGTTTCGTATGTTTTATATATCTACATTTTTATGGTTAATACATTTAGTTTGTTGTTTTATCCTTAAAGAGCATGAGATGACATCACAATTCATTCATAAATATGTATGAGGTGACATCACAATTCATTCATAAATATGTATGAGGTGACATCACAATTCATTCATAAATATGTATCTCATGTCTGATAACCTGGATTTAGTATGCTGTAATGAAGTTAACACGCAGCAAAATTCAGAATTGCTTCATTAACATAATGAAGACTCAGAAATAGGAATAACCTTTCTATCCGTCTAGGAAATCTGGAGTTTGCGTATCGACAATGACAGCTAAGAATTACGATCATACTTGTACTTTATGCATTGCCAGGTAGTCTGAAGATTACTAGATTTAGATGTCATAACACAGTTTCCATTCCCTAAGCAAACCAGAAAAGTTAAAGATATGTAAAGATCTCACCATGACTAATTTCCAATAACCTATTATCAATAACCAATAATTATCAATAATTATCAATATTATCAATTTCCGATAACCTATTATCATTCTCCGTAAGACATTTCGAAATTTGTCCGCTTACATAATATGATACTTTCAACACAACACGTCATTGACGTTAAGGTAATGAAAGCTATACGGAGAAAATATTTTTGGTGGAGTTGGGGTTTAAAATAGTAGGGTTGGTCGTTCCGTCAAACATCGATTTAACTTCTGATAAGTACGGATGCTTATCTAGTAAGTTTAATTAAAGCCTTGTGAAGTGGAAATGATAGCTGAAATTGACACACGTTTTCTGATGCAAAACGGAAATCGCAAAATGACGAATATAAACTATCAAGAACACATTCGAAGCAATATTCTATCCAAATTATTGACATCTTACAAATTGTACATACTCTTCAGAACAAGCAGGATTGCAATTGAAATAAAATGACAAATACGTTTTAGCAATGCTCTGAAACTCGTCTTATCGTATAACGTGTGCAGCTTGGATTTTATTGCCATATTTGTTCCATGCCAAAAAGAACGCAACAATCATTATATAAGTATCTCTCAATCAAAATCACTCTTTTTAAGATTTGCGCCAAAGTGCCTTAATATGTTTAATTTTTGCTTTTAATGAATTTAATCTTCAACACGTAAAGATACAACACTGGTTTATTTGAAGAAATATACTAATTATCTCAGTGATATGTTCTTTACATTATTGATGAAATATATTTAAATGATGACGGAAATGTAATTTTCTCATACTTGTGCCACGAAGCAGCGGGCCGAGTTCATTATGTTACGATAATGTATGTCCGTCCGTGCGTACGTACGTATGATACAATATGTTTTCCGCACAATAAATATACGACACGCGTTTTTAATTAGGTTATGCATTGCTCGCATTTGACACAAAGCGACTCTAGTTTTCGGAATCAAACGTTCAGCGCTCAACGTGACTAAAAAAGAAACTGAAAAATGTTTTCGCAAAGCTAAGCAACTTGTCATCATTTGTTTTTCAAAACTTGATATCATCTAGTAAATTAAATATTAAAATAATCACTTTTGGATATGTCTTAATTTTTCAATGAGGAAATATGTCCGTTGTTTTGTAAGTGTCAGTGCTATTAAATACAAATTATGCATGTATCAGCGTTTGATGTTTCCTCAACACAATAATAGCAATACGTAAGATAAAAAGCAGTTTCCATTCATCGGAAAGTTGTAAAATTTGCATGACGCCAAAGTTCTAGCTGTAATAGCTATATTCATGTAATTATTTCAAATGCGCCACATTGAACTTGATATTGAAAACATTGTCTTTATAATAATAATAATAATTATTATTATTATTATTATTATTATTATTATTATTATTATTATTATTATGCTATTGGGACACTTCGTTGTTTTATTAGGAAGATCAACGATACATTTATATGGCTTTTAATAATTTGATTTTGTATTATTTAGTTATTTATTCTAATTTTGACTAATAAGCTGCAACTGACAACCGGGTACATTTCTAATCGTGTCCATATGCTCGTCTTTCACTTGTTTACATTGTTTCCACATCGATTGTATTGTTTCCATTTTATCAGCACCTACAAACGTGGAAAAGGTTTGGCTGAAAGATGTGACAACAAATTCCCAAAGAACAAAACGGTCACTAGGTGACCTTGACCTCCCTAATGAGTTGACCTTTCATCTGAGACGCTCGTCAGATGGTCTAATGTTAAAGTTGAAGAGGAACCATAACATTGATGCTAATGTTGGCGTCTACTTTGCACGAAAATTGAAAAACGGTCGATCCGTTCTGGAGAAAATACGAGATTCGGAACAGGAGGTAAAAGTGAAGCTCATTACAGCCAAAAATATATGTTTCTTATTACTGGCTAATATTCAAAAGACCACTTTATTAATATAATGTATACACAATGAGGGTTTCTCTGATATTTATACAACTTGTTTTAATACTACGATATGAAAATCTGTTAACAAAGGTGTCCAAAAGCTCAAGGATATGGGATTTTGAAACACTTATGCAATTTCGTAAACACAGCAGGTTGTAGTTTATACAGACATTGTATAAATAGCCTCTAGGTACATTTTCTAGGTCTGCACTTACATTCTCTCTTTCATTACGTTTAAGGGCAGGAAACCAGCTAGACAATTATAACAAAACCACATTTTCAAATTAGAAGTTATCTATATCATATTTGGTTACAAACGCAGATACGGCTTGTACACTTTTAAAAATAGTTGAACCAAAATATGTTAATTGCCAAAAACAAGAACTTTAAGATATCGAAAGATAAAGGTAATAAATGTTCTTTATGTTTTAATCCAACCCATTATCGTTAGAGAACCATCTATAACATACCAGTATTGTAATAAATAAAAATAAATAAGTTAATCACGGATCAACTATTCCTATGTTGCAGCCACCGCCGAATACATTTGGTACGAACGAAACTGCACATTTTTCTAGACTAAGCAACAGACTCAAACTAAATAATGCTCTAAAATGAATACAAAGCGACAAATGATTTTTAGAAAACTTCATATTCATTAATAATGCTGTATTCAGCAACTAGATCGAATAGAACAAGAAATAAACAATAAAACTGACAAAACGTATACTAATGAAATGCCAATCGAAAAACGACAAATAAATGTATGATCTATTAGCCCGTTAGTCTTAAACAAGGTAGGCCCAAATTCACGAAGCTATACATGATTGACATAAACCAATTGAACTATGGTTGATATCTGCGTTTAATGGCTTTTTTTCCAAAGGAAATATGACACTGGCTCTCTATATATCAAAAGAAAGAGAAATGTTAAGAGATATGGTGAATAAAATAAAATGATATGATACTAGTCCCTATCTCATGCCTCAATATGTGTTTAATGTGTTACATTATATTGTTTATATCTAGTCTTTAGTATACACTTTCTCGTTTTATTCTGGCTTTGGGAACAATAAAATATCGCATACAACCAATGTTCTCAATTCCTCATATAAATATCTAATAACCTTCATGTATATCTAATAACCTTCATGTATATCTAATAACCTTCATGTATATCTAATAACCTTCATGTATATCTAATAACCTTCATATATATCTAATAACCTTCACGTATATCTAATAACCTTGTATTTGTCTTGTATTTAGCAAAACTTGTTATTTTGCTAAACTATAAGAGCTCTATCGTTCCATGCTTTCCAATTATGCTTTCTAATTACGCTTTCTAATTATGTTTTATATTGTGTGCCTTCTTCATAGTATTGCGCATTACCTTTATTTAATGGACATAACTTTACATGCTGCTTCACATTTTCTAATGATTCAACATTTCATCTTCATTTAAAAACTACAGACACTAAACATTATATTCTTTAAGTTTAAAAATCTGTTATATTCTCTATGTGTCATCTTGCTTGTCCTATAGTTACAATATTAATATTCCGGCAATATCAACTCCTTTTTAAAAAAGAAAAGAACAATAACGGCTCACCTGATATTGGATGTTTTATAGGAGTGGTATGGTATCAATAAATTAACTTTGACAGACGGACCATCCAGTTTTTTAGTTTTCTTAAACTCTTTCGATATCGGGTATATTGTTGTTATAATAATTAGTTGAAACTAGTTCAATGTTCGTGTTTTCTACCACATCCTACCCGTTTCTATTGTGCAAAAATTGTCTTTCCTCAAGCTGTATCCTTAAGACCTTTTTCTTTTGACAAAATCATCTCTAAGTTCATGTGCTTTAGCTTTTACCGTTTAAGACACGTGCACATTGAATAGACATATGTCTCTTTAATTACGTATTTTGTATCCACTTTATATTTTGCTGCTTACATCTCAACAATTTCTGCCTGCCACTAGTGTGTCGGCATGGTCATGGAGTCAGAAAAATAACTGAACAGTTGATACCAACCTTATAGCACACAAAATGTTGTAGTGTCTGGATACATGCTTCCGCCAATAAATTACATTATTCAAGACTCATTGTAACCAATTCTATTGTAATTATTTATTGGTCTATTATTATTTGATTCTTTCATTATTTCTATAACATGTTCGATCAAACAGCGTTTAGGATTATGTATAGAAATTCACTGTTCGTTTTTTTATCTTTTTATGTCGCTGTCTCGATTAGGTAAAGTTCTTTGTGGATCTATGATCTACTTTCATAATGCCGTCCTGGCTACTTAAAAGATCTGCTTATCATCATATCTACCTCTTTATTGATCAAACCATTCTGCCAAAAAAAAATATTTAATCGACGTATCTTCCACACATACATAATTGTCGCGAAACATTCTAACATATCTACCTACCTATAAACATATTTAAGCATAAGAGCGATCAATGTACGTATCTACCTTTATACTTGCTTACATATATATATATATATATATATATATATATATATATATATATATATATATATATATATATATATATATATATATATATATATACAGTGGAGCCTCGTTAATCCGTTTCCAGTGGATATGTCCGGACTAACGAGTTTTCCGGATAATTGAATCATGCACAATTTTTTCTTTTTACGATATCATCACACCGTATATATGTACATGTATATGCTAACTTTAAATGTAATGTGCTGTAAAAAGTACAACGAATACAAATGGTTATCTCGCAATTTAATGCGTTATGGTAAACCAAGAAAATGCAGTCATTTTTATAAGTCGTATTTTGCAGCTGTTACAATGAAGAGTTTAACGTTGTTTTTTTCTGCGTTTATCATGGTATAAACTGTCAGCTGCCGACTCACACCGCAAATAACGTCCGAAATTTCAATTCTTCGCAATTTTTTTTTTGTTTCCATCATTAAGAAACATAAATCTTAATTACGCGTAATAATACATGTTGTGTTTTTTACGTAGCTTGATCGTAATAAGGTCATCATAATACAAGTCCTTGATTCAGTGGAAGCCTATGTATGGAATTTGAGCACTGCTACCGTGATTTTGATATTTTAGCTTAATGGACACGTGTGTTCAAAGTGGCGATTCATGGCCAAAAATGTTTGTTTTTTATATTCGGAAATGAAGCCCTATACTGTCCACGCCTTAAATCATTCAACTTTGTTTGTACAGCCATCAATACAATTTTGTTACATACAATTGGTAGGCAACAAAGAGGATTATTGACACTTTTAATCTATTTACCATATGTTATGTCAAAAAGCGTGGACGATTTGATCCCAGTGTGTTTATATAATTATTAACACCCCCGTCGCCAAGTAGATAAAACAGGCATTGTTTATACAATCGCTGGTTACAATATGGTTCCTCTACTTAGTTACTGATGGTGGCTATAGATTCTCAAAGGCTTCACTATTGTGTTTTATGTTTTATTCTACTGAATGTATTTTCATATACGATTTTTCGAATTTTCCTTTTATGGACAGATTATTTCCGGATTATCGAGACAAGTTTTAAAGTAATTTTACACTTTGGTCACCGATTTTGATTTCCGGATCCGAAACGCGTATTTCTGGATTAACGGAGCCAATTAACGTTTAGGAATTCCATTCCCGTTGAATTATGTCCGGATAGCACCGAGGTTTCTGTATAAACGGAGTCCGGATTAACGAGGCTCCACTGTATATATATATATATATATATATATATATATATATATATATATATATATATATATATATATATATATATATATATATATATATATATATATATATATATATATATATATATAATCTAACTTTACATTCATATGTTTGCATAGGACGTGGCTTACTACCAGGACATGAACAATGGTGCATTCATCACCGTCAGATGCGTACAAAGATTCAATGAACGGTGTCAAAGAGTCATCGTAAGTATATTTTACAACTTGTACAGACCAATCCCATCATCCCTATCACCCCTTTCCCAAAACAATATATAATTCACTTACTGATGATTTAGAGGATTTGCAGGTTTAAACGCATGCAAAGCTGTTGTTGTTCCTAGGTCATACATAGACGAAATGCGGGAGAATAGATCAATCATGTACACTCTGAACTTCGCTTCTGTTTGCAAAATGACCACCTATATTCTTCTTAAGTTGTTATTAGCACATAATGAAGTATAGAAATACAGCGCAAGATATAATATTCAAATATAGTTCATTGTATACTATTTTCGATTATATAATAATTGCTCCATTGCAAGAGTTAACGTCGCAAGCCTTTAAACGCACGTATACATGCATGCGCTACTTAAACTCTACGGAAATCGCATGACGGCCAAGAATGCCAATCTTTTATATTGCTGCCGTGTTAGCTAAGTGGTGAAAGTTATTATGGAGCTGGCCTAATTTAGTTAGCTTTACATCCAGAAGAAATGGGGTTCTACACCATCACAGCAACAAATGCAACATAGCTGAAAGTTGAAAATCATTCACAAAATTTAGAGAGACATAACTTGTGGCAAGCACAAGAAAGTATGTAGACGACCAGAAAAGATGTTGCTCACACGCAAATAAGTATTGTTTATATAAAACAAGAAATGTATCCAAGCTTTACCGTAACAACAAACTTTAGCATTGAGGGCATAATCTTACTTTCGAATATAAGGCCTGCCATTAAAAAAATTCCAACAATAAATAAATAAATGAATCATACCGATTTTAAGACATAACAGTAATGCTTCTGCGAAAGTGTAGATCTTTGAACTCAATTGCAAGAGTTTGGTACGCTAAGATTCTATCAAAGTATTTTACCACAACGGGTCTGGTTTTTTTTGCATTTTTGTTGTCATTGTAAACACTGAATAACTCTAGAACAATAGACATATGATTTCGATCGAGCCAGTTATTTTATTGATCGATGTATGTCATCGTATGCATTATTAAAACTTAAACCGCTCCAGTAGTCGAAGTGTTTAGAGCGTCCGCCTTGTATACAGCTGATGCTTGTTGTAACCATAGCCGAGCCATGCCAAAGACATGTAATTATCAATGGATGCTTCAGCTGGCGCTCCGTATAAAGAGGTTAATGTTAGAACTGGTTGGTACCTGGTGTCAGGATGATGTAACTAGGTAGGACTGTTGCTAACTGTCTGCGGCGATGATGCCTCAGTGCTGAACATCAATATGCACTGTCACACTGTCGATATTGTAAGAAATGACTACAGTTGTTAAAGCGACGTTAACACTCCAAATCGCACACACACAAACTAAAAAAGGACTGAATTTGAATAAACACACACTCATAGTCATCTGTCTAAAGAAACGAAGCAAGGTGTAATGTCAACATATCAGAAATATGTGCTAAAGCCATTAATTCATTAATTGATTATCATGAAAATAAAAGAAACAACAAAGCTACTTCGTATACTATATGTGTTACTTGCATAACGTCTATGACTGGACAACTTTATTTCTTGGTTATCTCGGTATTTATTTCAGTGGACTTATTACCAAATTATATCCCGCGACGCCGAGATGGGTTATATATTGGAAATGACTTCGGATCAACCTGAAAATCTGCACGATATCAATTCTTTCACAGCACTAGGAACTTTAATCATTAAAGAGAAATGACAAAGCAACTATAATACAAATTTATCAGACAACCTACATTTTTATTTCATTATGATAAGTTTCTGACCAATCCAAACGAAAAAAAATATTTCGTATAATACAGTCATATAAAAACCATATTTAAATATCGGTATATATCATTTATATATAGTACAGACACAAAATCTGTCGAAAGCAGTTATTATGACGAAAAACAGTAAAATAACATTCGTTTAATAGGTAAAATGGACATGCTTATGACTACTGACAACTTAGCGAGGCACAAATTGTGTAAAAAAGAAGTCAAAAAGAATTTATTTTGAACATCGTGAAATGGATTACCATATCTGAAGCGCTCAACATCAGATGAGCGTTTTAAAATATGCTTCAAATATCGTACGAGCGCTTTCAACATCAACCATGCGTGCTAGAACTATTTTGTCTTCCTACTGTGCGGAAACATTTCACAGGAAAAACGGTTTACTAATATGTATCTGCGAGAGCAAATATTACATTTTAATTGAGTATTTAGACCAAACTCTGTTTATGTAAAACTTGACGATTGAGAGGAAACCACGTTGCACTTACAAACAATATATTAATGACCATTGCATAACGACATTCGTTGTTAAACTATTTTTAAACCTGATCTCCTGTACGCATTTATCCTGCTATGAGCTGTAAATAATTGAGCTTTATGTCTGTGGGTACGTTTATAATAACCCCAATTAAGAGATTAACCCAACTTTATTGATGGGCAAGCTTAATTGGCAATATTTTGTACTTATTTTAATCTAATATCAGTGTACGTATCTTATTTATAAGTACCTTCTGGATACTATTGTTTTCTCGTAAGGGAAGCACCAGAAAGGGACTCAAAGCTAGAAGAGTAATATGGGAATATATTTGGTAAATTATATAATGTTAAATTGTTACATGCCTAATTATCATCTGAACCGAATGCCAAAGAATATGTCAAATCTAATTAAATTTACATGGATCACTACATTTAAACAATATATGTTCTCAATAAATGTCATAGATAACGTCGCAAACTCAAAATGGTTTCCTAAAGTTTCGGGCAAAGCTAGCTCTTCGTCACGATCAAAAGTTTGAAAAATATCTAGAGTTCTGTATGTTAGAATCACTGTGAGTAAATTACAGCTATGCTTAAGAGATGGACGAACGGTTTGATTTCCCTGATAAACAAGGCAGTATATATTAACCAAATTATAAGTTGTGAACAATGGACAAGATAACGTGTGTCTTGAGATCGACTCTAATAAAATCATGTCTAGGTAGAATTTAGCAAAGTGGTTTTGATGGGAATATGTTTAAAAGTTCTGTGTCGGGATAATTGTCAATAATACTAATATTAACAATAATAATAGTAATAATAATTTTACAAATATGAATGATAAAAATGTTATTCCTGTGGAAGGTATTAGCGCAAACTTTACTTAGGGTGCGAAAATAATGACCTTTCCGAATATATATATATACCGGTATATATATATATACTAAAATTAATATACAATGTAAGATATTTCTCAATCAGCTGCATTAAGTCTTAGCAGTCACAGTCGTATATCTAGCAGTGAAAGTATTACTGAAGTGAAGACATTTAACGTTACGTATCCGTCGAATCCGTTATCTCTTCTGGCACTACTCTGTAATTTCATAATGTAGGAGATACAATAGGTCCAATTTTTTTTCTCGAAGTTACAGGTATTGATTATACCTTCGCATTATATTAGCAATATACCGCTTTACAACGGTATACTTGCAAGTTTTGCGTGCCACGGTACTTTACTTTGTACGGGTACGTCATCAACGCCTGTCAGCAAGGAGTCTCCGGAAATGTTGGAGGATTCCTGTTACAACTTCAAGGGTTTAACAGTGTTTTCATTATTAATGACAAAAGTCCGAATACTTAACAGTTTTTGTTTGAAATACAACCGAAATGTACATGGCACAAGTTATTGGTGAATTTTACAAAATATAGGTATATGTACGATACTCTATTAACATATCTGACACGTTTGTTGATCGTGTCCCTGTTTACTGGCACCCGACTCAATATTTTCCGCCAATTATATCAATAGCAGTTCTATATGACTGTATAAAAACTTCATATTTCTGTATGTATGCTCTCAAATGTCAGCAAAATTTATGTAACATATATGCTATAGTGTAATAGTAGACATCCTACATACGTTTATATCGTTTAACGTACGAATTATACGACAATTACCATAAAACGTTCAATTCATCTACTAATTCGGGGGGTTGTTGTGTAATGTTTTTTTGAGCTGAAATATTTTCTTTTGTTTGATCTAATGATAAATATTAGTTTTCAAACACATCATAGATATAATATGATGTTAATCTGCAAGAAATCAGAGCAACATATGTATATCCAGCCATGGACAGACAGAAATGAAACAAATAATGCCAAACCTCTCTCTCATCGTTGCCTGTGCCTATAACTTCGGTATGCTGTGCTATGTGTTTGTGATACACATCTATCGCATTTATTCAACAGTAATTATTAGTTCATTTGTGGGTAGACTTTTAAGTACAAACTTAGGGACTTATTCAAATAAAAGTAAAGCATTAGGCAGTCATTGGTTAAATTATGAATAACACTTATGACAGTGATTATTCCGATATTGAAACAAATTAGGCGGATTTGTAATGTCATTTACTATATACCGTTTTAGTCAATATTTCTGCCACCTTTGCAAATGCTTTGGAACTAACTCCTTTACGTCGTTTAACCACTGGCCTATTTAATTTTAATTTGCATTATATTTGTCACGGTTCTTTAGACGTTGATATTCCTCTATACATTGATAAGTATAGAAAGAAGTATAGAGCTAATGCAAATTGTACAGTGTTTTCTATGGAATAGATGACAGATTAAAACAAAACAATGAAAACATAAATTGACACATTAATTATCTTTAGTGTATCTCGTGTTGATTTTAATTTATTACATTTCTCATTTCACATACTCTTTTAATTATTGCTAGCTAATCCTGATATCACGTGATTTAATGCATTCAGGTTTCCTCACCTAAGAATGTCACGCCCACTTGTTTATACCCTTAGAGTCTAAACAATACAAAGGAACCATATATACAAGAGTGACCCAAAAAAGTTGGTATATTTGCTTATGTACAAAACTGTGTATATTTTAGAACGGAAACATACGAATAGGAGGAAAAACTTACAGTATTCAACCAGAGGAAACGGACCTCACATCAGCACAATTTATGGAGGTTCAAGGTCTTCTAGGCAGACGATATGTTCTACATGACCAAAAACATTTCGAGAAAGAAACTTTGGTGAAAAATAAAGGTTTGAAATATATACGTTTGCCCACAAACCTTATTTGGTGAAAAAAATGTTTATTGCAAACCTACTAAGGCATAATTTATTACCTTAATGCTATTACATTAGTAAAGTGCTCAGGTAAAAATTATATCTCTGTTGCAATATATACATACATTAGTTGCTTATATTTTGTCCATGATTTAAGGTTGTGGAAGTAATGCATACACTATGATACTAAGACGTACACAATATGTTTATTTGAATGTATGCAGAAAGTCTAACTTTGATTACTACGCCATTGGTATCTTCCAGAATGAAATCTATTCGGTCGCAAACCAATTGATATTTTGTAAATATTGATGAATGTTTAAGCAATCCTGTCTTATGGTAAGTAATCATATATATATATATATATATATATATATATATATATATATATATATATATATATATATATATATATATATATACATATATATATATATATATATATATATATATATATATATATATATATATATATATATATATATATATATATATATATATATATATATATATATATATATATATATATATTGATACCAAAAACATGTCGTCTTGTAAAATCAGTAAACATCAATGAGAAACAAGTTGAACACGACTTTATTGCTCGTCTCCGACCTTTCCTGGGACAACACAAACGAAACAGTTTTCCTCCATTACACGCTAAGTTACCACCTCCAAATGTATTATCGTTGCATAATAGAGGAACAGACGGAGATAACAATTTCACTGAAAATATAATGGAAATGGTGCAATGTCATCACGCATACATCTGTTAGATAAGATGAAGATAACACT
Source organism: Unio pictorum (assembly GCA_030141615.1). Taxonomy (NCBI): domain Eukaryota; kingdom Metazoa; phylum Mollusca; class Bivalvia; order Unionida; family Unionidae; genus Unio; species Unio pictorum. The sequence continues at coordinate 527,680 of JARLTB010000145.1, read as the reverse complement.
ATCAATCTTCTTGACAACGATGACTACAGTTCTACTAACGTGTATGATGTTCCTGGTCATAAGCAGTGCATGCCTTACGAATATGGAAATATACTTTGTTATAGACGAATATGATATTGTACATCGAAATTACTGTCCACAGAAATATAGTGTATTCTATTGTAAATATATATAATTGATACAAATTACTCTTTAGTATTAAACGCTTATATTTTAAACATATTATGAATCCTCTTTCCAAATTATATCCACAGTGATATCTCGTAAGCAGCTAAAGAGAGAGTATAATATCAACGTCGCCGTTCTGATAGACTCTAGTATATGGGATCTGTGAGTGATATATGTGCACACACACACACACACACACACACACACACACACACACACACACACACATATATATATATATATATATATATATATATATATATATATACAGAGAGAGAGAGACAGAGCGAGAGTGACAGACACAGATACAGAGACACAGACATACAGAGAACGAGATCATAATGGTCGTGACCTAAACGAATATCTACATTATGAAAGTAGCATCTTCAGTTCGTCTTGTACATATGTATGCGCATACACTATCTCTAGCCTCTCGAATGTCGGTGAATATAAAATTATATTTTATTTGAGAAACTGCAGATGGTGTGAGGGTAAAATAAAATCTAAAGTCACTTTTATACTTTGTAACCAAATTTGTTTCACGAGATTTTATTCACGTTGATCAGAAGTGATGCAAGATGCAAAAATACACTGCAACAAATATGCATCCTAAGCAATTATGCATTTACTTTTTTTATAAGACTTGATTACATTTATCAAATTTTCTTGCATCTTTTATGTGCTTTGAATCTTGCACATTTTCGTGCACAACGCACGCACGCGTATATAACATATATAGATTATCTCTACTTACAGATATGGATTGATGAAAGGATTCACAAATCCGTTAACAAAAAATCAACAAGTGAAAACAAGGATAAAACAAACTTATTCGCATGTTTTTAACGGTGTAAGTGATAGATTCTAGCTTGTGAATGCATTAAAAGTCCTCTAATTTACATAATATATATTTTTATACAATGTTTTAAAACGATGAATGGTCTTGCAATAAATGGACAAAACTTTGACTGCCTCAACAAAGGAAGATGTTTGAGTAATCTGGATGCATCTCACGTGATTAAATTAATTTCAAGAAAATGTCCATCATTCTGTATTATAATATTTGTGTTACATGTGTTTACAACTAAAGTTTATAAGTCAACCTGCTATGTAAATAGCTTGCACTCTATAATATTGAATACGATGCTATGTAATATTGAATACGATGCTATGTAATATTGAATACGATGCTATGTAATATTGAATACGATGTCTGCAATGTGAAGACTGTGAAGCGTGAAGAATGAAATTTATCCTTATAACGGTTTTAACAAAGCAATATTTTGTAATCACTACATGCTTATATCGTAAATTTTAAGAAAAACTGTATAATAATTTATTTGTATTTTGTCACAGGTCAGCCACATCTACAACGGAATACATGATGCCAGTATATCAATTAATATCACTCTAAGCGCATTTATATTTTTCAAGGTAGGATTTATCGATAAATCGTGTAAACAATTATAATCTAGTTTCGATTCCATGTTATTAAAACAAGAATAATCTAGGTTAGATACACTTGCACCAACAAAAGAAAAAAAATTAATAGAAAACACGTGTACCATGAAAGCCATGTTTAGAACAAACATGACAGAAACAGGCATGCCACGTTGAGTGGAATGAAAATTAAGACGCCACCAGAAAATAAGGATTAGGTGACAATAAACAATAAAAATTGTTTGAATCAGTGGTAAACAAGTCTATATTATAAAGGAATTTACATCTCCGCTGTCAATGCTATGTTGATAGTGTGAACAAATGGATGCTACCGTTATACAATAAAGGTATGCTCGTTATCTAGTTCCATCTATTATGATGCCAATTTGCGTGTTACATTAATTAACACATTTGTATAACTAGAGAGAGGCAGGGACAGAGAAATAGCGAGATAGACAGACATGCAGACTCTAAATATTTTCTGCCTTTATATTTGTAAAGTTTCAATACAAGATTTCAACGGCAGAACTACTGGATTTGTTTTCATGTTTGTTGTCACTTTGCGCACCAGCCATATCTGTACAATAGCATCTAAAGAAATGTTCTCAACCACACCTACATCTAATGTCTTGGCGTTAGGAACTCGGAAATACTTTTAAACTGATTGTTCGCAACTACGGAACTAATACACTTTCCAATGATGGCTCAATTAAGCAACTTCACCCAATGTCTCAATTTATTACGTATCTATTATTTTGTCATCAAACAATGGGATTGGTTTTGATATTATTATATGCATACTTTGCCTGATCATGAGATCAATACATACATGCATACATACATACATACATACATACATACATACATACATACATACATACATACATATATATATATATATATATATATATATATATATATATATATATATATATATATATATATATGTTTTAAGTTTTTTTCAGAATTTAATTCATTTACTATATATATTATTTTCTGGCTAGTTACTAGTATACAGGCATTATGTTCCATACCTTATTAAAGTCTCCCGATGTTCCATGCTCGTTTGTCTCTCCGGTTGCCTTTCTGCTCACGTTTGCTGCGGCAGTTTTATTTACACTAATGATTGTGCCTATGAATATTATCTACAATGTAGCATATATTATATTCCATGAGTGATAGATAGATAGATAGATAGATAGATAGATAGATAGATAGATAGATAGATAGATAGATAGATAGATAGATAGATAGATAGATAGATAGATAGATAGATAGATAGATACTAATTTGATTGGGAAATAGGTTTTCCGCAGCAACTATAAAGTTGAATATTTTTCCTATTATTGTAAAAGCGCCAAACCGACTTTCCACACGAACTTTCCAACGTGACGATTGTAAACGGAAAGCAGTATGTTGAGGCTACGCAATATCTGCATGATCTTTTAAGCTGGGATCATGAGATTAGCGAAAAAGAACCACAATCATTCGACCACGCAATGCTGTTTACTAGGTAAGATTGAGCTTAACCCTAACGTCGAGAAGACAATGATTGTTCGTAAAATAAGCACAAATTATGCAAATGACACAGCTGATGACTACATTATAAATTGATTGACAAACGATAAGCAATTATATAGTTTGCATCTTTTATCATTAAATCGTATTATGTTTACAAGAGCTGTAGCTCACAAGATGCTAATTATTAAGAACTAGACTAACTGATGGCAAAATGGATCTGTCTTTTCAAGTACTTATACATAATATGCAAGGTTCAGTAATGTATTTAGTTCTTTCGGAAAATACAATTAAGTAAAAATGTTCCGAAATGTTTGGCATTTTTTGATGTCCAAAACTGAAACGCATATAATTTCTAGTGTTGTTAGATACAAAGTAATTGAGTCCAAAAATATTATAACTGTATTGCGTAAATCACTCTAGAACAATAGTTATACTTGTTGAAATGGAAACATAGACAGAACGTGACGTACAAGTTTAATGTCATCTCATAGACTTTTTAAAATTTCCAAATCATACATAAACATTTTTTATTGTTATATATATATGTATATATATATATATATATATATATATATATATATATATATATATATATTATGAATTTCGGGTTTTATTCATGATTGTAGATTGTCGGGTGAGTTAATAAATAACATGTTAAATAGCTCCCTATAGAACACGGAATACCAGGATCAAACGTGACTTCAACAACGACTAACCAATAAATGTGCAAGCTAAAGTGATCCAATTTATAGACCTCATCTTACCGTAAATATGGTAACTGGACAATCAGATTATAAAACATCGATTTTAATTCAGCATTATCAAACATTTGATCCAAATCAATTACAGGCTAATTAGTCACAATCTTAGAAAAAAACAGTAGACCACGAATTTACAGATCCGATAATCACTGTCTCAGAGACTGTGTATTAAGAGGAACAATAAATAAGCAGCATTGAACGTCCTAAATAAGAAAGCTTTCGCAAACGAACACTTTCCTGATAAATAAAAAGTCTGTATAGTTCATTTGGTCCTAAATATATTAGCTTTAATGGTCTTGTGGGAATCACCAATAAGTGGTATCTAAAAAATTGACACGAGCGGCTCATAATTATCCATACATCCATTCCAACGTCAAATTGGGTTTTGCTTGAGCCAAGATTGTGTTCACAATATATGAAAGTGACATTGATCTATTAGAAACAAACGCATTTGATCAGTTATTTCTCTTGCTGCTTGTTATTCCGAGCGATCAAAATTAGCCTATATATTCATGTAATAAGTGCACATACGAAGTGAAGGAACAATATTGCTTCCATCGTTTGTAAATTTTTCTCGTTGAGAATGCTCTTGTATGGACTCATCAAAGTCTTGAACTAACACAAACCGTGCATGTTTATACTAATCTGTGTGTTAATCAAAGTCCTGAACTAACACAAACCGTGCATGATTATAATAATATGTGTGTTATCAAAGTCTTGAACTAACACAAACCGTGCATGATTATACTAATATGTGTGTTATCAAAGTCCTGAACTAACACAAACCGTGCATGATTATACTAATATGTGTGTTATCAAAGTCTTGAACTAACACAAACCGTGCATGATGATACTAATATGTGTGTTATCAAAGTCTTGAACTATCACAAACTGTGCATGTTTATACTAATCTGTATATAGCTGAGCACCACCACAAGAAACATTGTTCTTTTACTATATAAACACAACATGTTTGTCCCAATTTATTCAACTATTATTAATTTTGTCGATACATCTTATATATAAACTCACAAACGATCAAGATGTTTTCCATAACCACATCATAGTTTGCATTTACCTCTACCAAGAGTGAATTCCGGACTGCACGAACTTTCCGGATAAGTACCATCTGTTAATAGTAATGTTCGGCGTCCTCTTGGTCATTGCAAATTGCCTGTACTTTTCTCACACTATTACTCTACTCTTTCCATAAAAACAGGATCTATTGACCTATAAGTTGTTGTTAAATCAATATTTAGGTTGGTGCGGTGGTGCGTACTGTATGTCAAATCTAATTATTCTAATTTCAATACGTTCTCGTTTATTCTCTTTGCATTTGCATTTCTACTTCGCTCTGAACATACATTTTAAGTTCTCTAGTTTAATTTATTGCTTGGAATAATATCTGCATTGCTTCCAATCCATTTCTTTTTCTATTTTTCTTTCGGGCTTTTGTTGTCATTTCATCTGAAGTTGAAGCTTTCTAACCTTTTTTCATCTGTCACTTTTAACTGGATCTATTTTAATATTTAAGAATCGATTAAAGAATTACTAGGTAAACCGAAATTATTTTTACTAAATTGTATCCATCACAGTGGATCTAAATATTCTTTATTTCCTGTTTAACAAATAATCTTTTCACGTACGAAACAGAACAGTGTTTTGCCAGCTACAGCAACCATCCATTTTAAAGCCACTAAAACTTGAAGATTCCGATTAGCAATTAAGTATTTCACTCAAGGTAACAGAGAGTAAGCTTGTTGGTTCCAACAAAGATTTCTCAAATATTTTAAATCGTAATTCCAAGGAATGAGAAAATTATTAAACGATTTGAATTTCAATTTAAAAAATGATTTTAATTTCTTCAATTTATGTTTGCAATATATTGTCCAAAGACAAGAAGGAATCTATTCCATCTCATTTAATAAATAATATAATTATCTGTTATAAAGTGCAACGTTAAGAAAAAGATATGATAGTATGGAAAATGGAAACTTATACAAATTCCGTCATCAGTCCAAACATTGCTAAAAGATTTCCATGTCTTGAATGTTCTACGTTTCAGCGGTCATCACGCTGACTTTGATGCTGACCTGATTATTGTTGGAGATTTAAACTTTCGCATTGTCCTGGAAAATCATCTGCATAAAAAACCTAGATTCAGTTAATGTTTTCAAACTCAAACAACTAGTTAACTATCCTAACCCATAAAACATAGTAACATTTTAGAATGGCTTCTTCAAAGACCTGATGATAATATTCTACGATCCTCCCTGGCATCCCACGAGTTTCCTCAGATCACCTGTGTAGTATATGTCATATGGACCTATCAGTCCATAATCCTTCACCTTTTTTTTGCTACTAACCTAAACCTTCGTATGATAAATATAACCAAACCAACAGTTTGCTAACCTCCTACAGCAGGATAACAACTCGATAACTGCCTGCGTTAATTGTTAAATAAAAATGCTCCAGTTACTAAATCCAGAGTATCAAATAAAAAGTGTTCTAGTTGGTATAGCATTGTCGGGATAAAGCTTCGAACTGCTAAAAAAGACATCCGTAAAGCTGTGAGACATTGGCTTTCCAACAGACTCACTATTCATAAGAACGTCTATGAAACCGCTACAAAGAACGTCAGAAATATAGCCCATGCAGTGAAATCAGCCCAATACTATACTAAGAACACAGAGAGTTCTAGCTGCAAAGAGCGCGCTGAGATTACCAACAAACTAATGTAAAGGAACAAATCTACACAAATTATAACTACCTATTCTCCAGTCGGCCATCCTGACATATATGCAAATATCTTCCGTTAAAAAATACTTTATATATAGGCTTAATAAAAAAATTCAATTGACTCATCGTCACCATACAGTTGCGAAACAGAAATTCAGAGGCATTTGAACATGTCTCTATGGATTTAGTATGTACAATCCTAATGAAGATTGCACAAACGGCATGTGAACGCGATCCAACTCAAGCCTCACTGCTGCTTGCCTGCTTCGATCCAGTATTGTGTCATTAACTGATTTTATTATTATATCGCTCTCATCCAGAGAATTCCCATCATTTTTCAAAACAGCCAATATATAGCCTCTGTGGAAGAAACCAACACTCAATTGTAGCAAGATAAAGAACTACTGCCCAGTTTATAATCTCACATTCATATAACGAATCTTAGAGAATTTCTTTTATTCCATTCTAGCTTATATCTCATATGAATTAAAGGGTTTTTTGTAGCAGTTTACAGTCTGACACAGTACTGAAACTACTCATCTCCCGTTCATATAACAAAATCTTAGCAAAACTTGTTCTAACCCAAACTATTCTTCTGAATGTAGTTAATGACATTCTCTCTGCTTTGGATGGTGGAAAGATTACAATACTAACCCTATTTGATTTTCTGCAGCGTTTGACACAATGGACCATGATATATAACTTCACTGTCTCCGGCATGTATTTTGTATTCATGATACTGTGCTTCAAATCCAACAAAGTCATCTATATCTTCACATCAGCACACAGATTGTGTCACTAAATGGAATACACTCCAGCCCAGCCCAGCCCAGCCCAGATGATCTATACACTAAGTCGCTCTCAAGTGTCATAGATCATCACACAGTGTCTCACCAATCGTACACCAACGACACCCAAATATACCAATCTATCCACTCAACTGAAGCTGGTGCTACCATCCAAGGCTTTACAGAGGTGCATTTCTGATGTGAAGATATAGATGATAAGTAACAAGATCCAGATGAATGATGATAAAACCCATGCCATTCGATCACAAAAAAAATGACTTTCTCATTCACATCTTTTATCTCAAACAATACGTATCAGCATCACCAAAGTTAACTCAGCACTGTCATTACAAAACCCAGGTGTTACTCGGGACGTTGCTCTCACATTGCACCAACATGGCATGAACTAATGCAAGGCTGCATATCTTGCGGTCAGATGCATCAGCTCCATTCTCAAATATCTTTCAGTTGATGCTACTAGAACACTTGTGTGTTCATTAGTACTTTCAATACTGGACTATAGTAACTAAATTCTGTCTGGTTCCTCTCAAAATCTACTCCAGAAACTTAAAAAAGTTCTAAACACAGCTGCTATGATCATCTTTAGAGTGCCATGATTAGAGCACACCTCCCCGCTGCTCCGTACCCTATACTGGCTACATATTCGATCAAAATCAAACTCAAAATTTGTTCTTTGTGCTACGTTTCAAGGACGAACTATATTCTAATGGTGCATATGTATGTACTCCAGCAGGATACCTATGCTCCTCTTCTGACAATCGTATACTCATTATTACCACTATGAAAATAAACTCATATGGACAACGTTCCTTTGTAGACCAGGGCCCTGCAACTTGGAACTACAGTTAATTGCCCACTAAACCTAGATACAAAGACAAAGGGATCTAATTAAACAGTGCTGGTAAAACTCACCTATTTCTACTGCTGTAACAAACTTGAAAACCTAAAATTGATTATTATCTTTAATATTTTCAGCAAGCTTGTATGTTTTCTAACTTCACGGTGTTTATATTTTTGTTTTTTGATATCATATCATTATGAATATGGAAAAGAATATGTATCATATAGCTGTTGTCTAATGTTGTAAAGCGCTTAACGCTTCTAAAGATTAGACTCTATACAATATTCTCATTATTATTATTATTATTATTATTATTATTATTATTATTATTATTAATTTTGATGCCTAAAATACTATGTTAGATTGGAAAAGAGAAGAGCAGTTTAGGCTCGGGAAAAAAGAAACGATTTATACCTACTAATTCATGCATACGTTAGGACATTTTTAAAACTTTCTGTTCAATTGTTTTGAGTAAAATGCCCATCTTCAGATAATCATAAATGTTTCATAGTAATCCATCCCAAGTTATACATTAGTGCGAATTGCTTATATCGGATACCGACGCATTGAGGAAACATCTATATGTTATTTATTTCAAACGATGTGGTGAAATTGACAGTTATGGAGCTATTTATTGTACGTACTGCAATTGTGAGGACTGGATAAAATTTACATGGGTGTCTATATTTTATAAAAAGTGATACAAGCATGTTTCTAGACATCGGGAAAGTAAATATATAAATACGACATTGGGTTTGTCTGAGAAATGATAAATATTGCAGCAAGTAAACATAAATAATATTTGTTTCGCAGGTACGACTTGTATAAAAGCGACCCTACTAATAATGCTATTCGCGGTAAGAACACATTCTCTCTCTCTCTCTCTCTCTCTCTCTCTCTCTCTCTCTTTCTCTCTCTCTCTCTCTCTCTCTCTCATGAATTTAACAGTATGTATTATTATTAAAGGCATTCAGCGTTAAAACGGTAATCTTACTTATTCCAAAACCGTATTCGGCTTATTTTATCTGTTAAGTTTTCGAAGGATAGTACGAATAGGTATCACAATTATTATAAAATAATTTTTCCTACCTCATAATTTGTATTTAAATATTACATCTGGCTCTACTTAATAAACGTGAACATCTTTCAGATGCAAGCCAAATGAGTATGATCGTAATTCTTATTTACTTCAAGATTAACACCTTTAAGTACTGATATTCTTTACTCTGCTCCATTGCTAGGAATGAAATAAAATGTTAGGAAATAAACATTGGGTGGATTATTTTTAGTGATCATAATATTATGTCAGTCTAGAATGGAGTATCTGATCAATCTCGAACGTCATCCTTTTGGACTACAATTGTGATATATTGTCTATATTTTCTTTCAGGTATTTCCTTCACAGGTGGGGTGTGTGAGACTGGTAGCAGAACTTCGGTTGTCGAGGCAGGTGATTTTGATCGGATGATAAGGACAGTATCACAAGAACTTGGACACAGGTAAGTCTCCTACGTGCACCTGATTTTGTTTGTTCACGTGCACTCGTTTATCTCCTCTGGTGTTTGCTGTTTACATCATGAACATTTGTCAGTCTATGTCAGTCTGCGGGATCTTCAGAGATTCTCTTTTTGCTATATCTCGTGTAACATATTGGAGGTTTTTCTATTAGAACAACATATGATACGCGTCATCAGATCATCAACTGACATATAGCTTGAAAGCCTAATTTATTCTCGTAGCTATTTCTATAAGTTTCTTTAAATTTCTCTGTACGAAATATAATTGTCAATTATCTCACAATTATGAAAACTATTAAACTGTTGAGATGACCACAAACTGTTTGAGAGACGGTAGAAATACCTAAAATTGTGCATGGTGTTAAGTAGAAGCTAATATGGGACCTACAAGATCCAAGAGAAAGCGTGTAGCCATCTTTATACGTATAGGAACACAGATGCGATTATACGAATTTTATTATCAAGCATGATGAGAAGACTTGGCCATCCAAATACTTTTCTTTGTATTAAGAAGTGAATTATCATAACGCAGAGGGGTCGGTTTTAGTCCGTACACAGCTGAAATATAACTGAAGATACATTTCGTCAAAACCTCAACTAACATCATGCAAGCATTCCAAATGCTAGTAAAATAATAGCCTCACTGTAATAAAGAATAGCCTTACTGTAATAAAGAAGGATGTTACTCCTGATAGTTAATTTTAATTAATACAACCTATTAATCGCTCAAGCTCCTCTAAATTCAGGTGTTCTATTAATTGCATATTTATTAAAATTGATCGACACTCACATATTCTTTGAGGTGAATGTTTCTGTTTGCATTTTTTTATACCAATGCTATCAGATAAAAGTATAAATATTATCTGGTTTGCTAAATACCAGTATTAGATAACACTGTCTGTAATACGTACTATGTATTCTGTGTAGTCTTATACATTTGTTTGTTGACATTTCCAGTCTTGGATCGTGGAACGACGGTGAAATTGGCGCCCAAGGTTGCGATGCTAGGGAAGAATTTCTTATGTCTCATACTGAACAACCACTCAGCCCAACCATGCAATACAACGCAAACAACTATAGGTTCTCATCTTGCTCCATAGAAGCCATTAAGGAGACATTAAGAAACAAGTATGTACAATGTCGTAATAAGTATTTATTTCAGACTTGCTTTGATGCAGACCAGTGGTCGCTCAGAACAAGAATTTGTAACGCACCCAATATGAAAGTGATGCTATATTTGAATGTTCTGGAATGAAAAAGCATTTTCAAAACTAATAAGTACAACTACAACTTGTTCTAATGATACTGATGCATTTAAAATGATACAGGCATGAGTGAAAATGCGTCCATATTATTCCACCTAATGTTCAAGATGTTCCTTCATATTTGGTTCTGTGCGAAACTGTAAAAGCATCAGCATGCGTAAGTTAGCAGTGATATAGCTTGGTACGTACGTTTGTAGAGAGTATTTAATTTTAATTTATCACAATGGCTAATATATTAGTCTTCCTGAGAAAATACACACACATACATACATACATACATACATACATACATACATACATACATACATACATATATATATATATATATATATATATATATATATATATATATATATATCAACATATCAAGAAAATGTATCTTTAACCCGTATGAATAGCAAAGCGCAACGTTATATAGACAGTGTGAATTTTCTCTCAAGTTAGTATTGAGCTAATATCTACCGAGAAACCAATGTTATGTGAAAATTGTTTGTAGGTTATGAGGTTATTCATTGACAAAGGAAACAGTATAGAATGCCATCTCAAAATTAATGAAAAGAAGATATCCATGTAGCTTGTCTACATAAGTTACTTATCAGTGCAACTAGTTTTCATATATATATATATATATATATATATATGTATATGTGTGTGTGTGTGTGTGTGTGTTCATAAAATATTTTTTATCTCTACCCATAGCGAAATTATACACTTATATCCATATTCAATGCACGCTGGTGCGAATGTTTGTATGAAATGGGTCTCATTTATTCTTAAAATTGTTTTCATTCATCTTTTTTGAGAGATATATTTATAACACCATTTTTTGAGTTTATGAGAGCTTCCCATTATTATTGACAAACATTACATTCCCTACAACATTCCCTACAACATACTAACAAATATGTCTCGTAAAGAGTTTTATGAACTCGATTATATGTTTATCTTGTGTTTGACTTTTTTTTCGGGTAAATTTTTTAGACTTCCTCTTGTTTCTAATAATGTAGCTGGGTCACTCGTTTATTACTCTGTATGTCTATATAGTTTTTAGGTCGGTCGTTCTGTCGATAAAAGTTGACATCTTAATTGTACAATGTCTAATTTGTACATTACCCATGTTATCGACGTTATTAGCAATATTTAAGTCATACTGGCCTGGATCTCATTTGATTCCGATGTTTTGACCTAATTGGTGCTAACGTCTTTTGACATTCCAAATGCATGCAGTTTATTGATATTCTTATCCTCTTCTAAATTATGGATCACACTTACCATTGTATCATCCAGTTGGAATTTTATTGTTTGTGTGAAACACTGGGAACAGTTTTATGTTATATTTCTAATAAAAACATGCTCACAAACATTTAAGGTTAATATATCACCAAAACTGAGATTTCAAACCATGAAAATTACAATGCTCTGCAACTCGACGTGGGCATGTTTTTGTTTGCTGTCATTGTTGTTTTCTTAGAAAATCGGCAATAATTTGATCTTCGAAATCTACTATTTAAAGTCAAATCTTGCAACCCAAGTGATATAGTTCGGATAGTCTTGCTCGTTATTATTATACTCTTCATATCGATATAAACGTCGTTAGTTTAATTTACCGAGATATCCACGCATCCACCCGTCACGTCATTTAAATAACACAAATTATCGTTTTACCTGACATCACATACATTTATGTTAGGTATTTTGTACTCCTATAGTCGACCTTTGGATAGGTTAGAAAAACTATCTGCTGCTTGACCGTCCTATTTAAATACGCAGTAGTATATCTTTATGGAGAACAATGAGTGCTAACATTTGTCCAAGGTTACACCAGCATAATTTTCAATGTCAAGGTAGAAGAACGATAAATATGAAATACGTTTTGGAGAAAAAAATGTATCTACAATTAATGAAGACAATACATTTAAAAAATAGCGTAAGGAAACTTGCAAAAAATAAAATCATAAAGGTTCTATGATACATTTTCCTCTTTCATCGACTTTCTGAGATCTATCCTCGTTGATGTTTTCTTCATCATTGATGCCATAACACATTTAGGTTTTGGATAAAGACGTTATATATATTATATTATTATATATTATATAGTATTATTGGAATTCAGATTCTAGATTAAAGACTGATTGATTAAAGACTACTTCAGATATTAGTATAAGAAGGTCAGAAGGTCAAAATATTTAAAATTTATTTTTCACTAGCAAATAGTTCACACTTGCATTTTCATTTATAAAGTTCCTTCAAGCATGTCTGGGAACGGAAATACGCTGTTGTACGTGGTTTCGATTGATTTCGTCTCAACAGGAGTCGATGCAGATTATAAAAGGTCACACGCATCCTTTTATCAATCGTTCATGATTATTTATTCTGGGATGACTTCCGTACTTTTTACACGTGCGTTTGCAAATTGTTTTGTCAACTCATTAAATATTACCGTAGTCATGTTGTTGGTAACTACTATGATTAGTTGACAACCATAATATATGTTCTCTGGGCTTTTATTCTTGTGTTTTTGTATTAAGATAACTTGCATCCTACTGTTGATTTCATTATAAAGCTATGCATACTAGACGAACTTACCTTTCTTCAATAGGACATAATTAAAACAAAGTTTTGCATTGAGTTAATCCAGTATACAAGGTAAATATGCACTTCGTTCTTACCATGGCATAGTCTATAATATCCACAATGTTTTTCTGCATAATCTGTGTAACAAATGCGTTAGATAATGTGTTATTCCTATTTGTCGCGCAGCATCAGACGTTAAGCATGATCGTTAATAATTACTCTGGACTAAGATAGCTTCACAAGGTCGTGCACATAGAGTCTGGGTATTTCGCCCCGCATCCTTGTTGTACACATTTAGGTGCTAGAGCTATAGAGATTGTTACCTTTACGTTCATAGAACCGCAATGATAGTGAACAAACGTTAGCCAATTTACCGTATAAGACTGGAAATGACATGGGTACGAAATTATGTTCAATTGAATAGATTCTTGATATTGTCCTTACAAAATGGCACAACACTATATTCTAATGTTTGCATGTAGATTTTGCACTGTCCTTCAACGAGTAAATTACAAAAATAGAGTGCAATGTTAATTGTGACTATCACATAGGGTCCAAAAGCTTATAGTTACAACTACAAATATCTATGAACAAACAAGTCATGCTCACTTTGCAGACAGTGCGTGACGGATCCGGGGATAGTTTACAACGAACAAGAATATAAGAACTTTTTGAAAAAACAGCCAGGAGAAGTGTACAGTCTTGATGATCAGTGTCATCTAATTAAGGGGCGCAGGTCAGTCCGCTGCAAGGTATGTAAATGTGGTCCATCTGTGCGATCTAAAGTATGTGAGCATTTTAGTGATCTTCCCCATTTCCAGGAAGAATATATATATACTTCTCAAAAGACTGAACCATGTTTGATCTATCGTTCGTCAGGTATGCGTTATTAATCTGAGTTGTGTGCATTACGCCAAAACGCTGTGCATGTTGTGCAAACGAACAATACCTTTTACTTACATTGATTTTGACTGTCCAAAACAATGAAATCTAACTATACGTTGGAATCTTTAGAAGAAATTAAGCTTATTTATAAATTTTAGATTTGTCATTACTATTAGGTCATTGTGGTGACAACACAATGGTAGTGTAGTTGAAAACCGTTTGCTATGGCCAATTAACAACAGGTATCAGGATACCCAAGATGCAATAGGCTAAAACGGTGTTCTGCGCCAGTTGTTGTGCTGAATCCGTATTTTATTTGCAAACTAGAGGCGTAAATCGGGGTTGGGGTTGGGGTGGAGTTTTCAATATTAAAACGTTAACTAGCAGAAACATGCCTGAATGGAATCGCACTAGACCATTCTACGTAATGCAATTATTTACGTGCAAAGTGTAACCAATGGTGACTTTTTATGTTCAAAATGGATGAAAGAGGACCTGATGAAACATATTTGTGTGCGTAGGATCATATAACTAGTGGACTGGATATTGTTTTAAAGCTTGTAGAAAATTAAAAGAATAATAAAATACATACCTAATGCATTTATGCATGCTAAAAAATACAAAGGATATCTAACATCCAAAGTAAATAAATTTAAAACAGCAGCAGAGAGGGTGGACAGACCAAGTTTTCAAACAAAACGAAAGCCTCTACGGAAACCGAAACTATTTCAGACAAACCGAAACTATTTCAAACCGAAACCATTTCAAGCAGAGAGAGGGTGGACAAACCAAGTTTTCAAACAAAACTACAGCCCCTACGGAGACCGAAACTATTTCAAGCAAACCGAAACTATTTCAGACAAAGTCCTAAAAGATTTAAAACCGAAACTATTTTTAAAAAAATCACAAAACATTTCAAACTGAAACCATTTCAGGCAGACAAAAAAGAGAAATCCTTTAGGATTTGACGCTACAGACCCGACGCTGATGGCATTGTGGAGACAAATTGAAAATCATGTCGGGTTAGAACACCAAGAAGGTGTGCTTCGTGAATGAACGTCACATTTACATATGCATATATAAATATATACATAATGGTATTTACAAGTATTTACCTATTGGTATTTACAATGAAATGATATTCTAATTACAATGAACTGATATGGTATTTACAATGATATATACATAATGGTATTTACAATGAAATGATATGGTATTTACAATGATATATAAACAATGGTATTTACAATGAAATGATATGGTATTTACAATGATATATACAAATAGGAGAGCAGAAGCTAATACAACATATAACAATGGATAATAGGTGGACACAGCACATACACACACGGGGCTGTTCTACATTCAAACTGAAACGACCATACCCCCAACAAAATAACCCGGGATGAATGCAAAAACACATTCACACCGTGTGACGCTATATGACATATGGTGGTTTCACGGTTTGAATTTCGAATGGCTTAAAGCCCCAATACAATAGGAGACAGCATGGTATATAATCTAACTAATACATGAAAACCAATAATGTGGTGTGCGATTTTTATTCTATCGTGTACTTAATCATGATTATTGAAAGTATCTTAACGAAACTGTTACGTGTAATTGATTTAAATCAATCACGAGATGACCCGTGATGCGATCAATGGACCACTGCCTGATTTTGATATCACCGGATTCGCTCGTATGATATCATTTGAACTGGCTAAAGGACTTCATCCATGTTGTTATGTTTGGTTTGGTAGACACATCTCTGAAAAACACTTGATGCCAATAGTGTTATCACGGTATATGATTGATTCTAAAATGCTGGTATCGCTGATTGTCAGTGAAGGAATTATATCATATCGGAAACAAACTGAAGTCTGATTACCACAACCTTATAGTCTACATAGTATAATCACCGAAAACAAAAAACGATTCCCCGATCTCGATGAAGAATATATCGTGAAATTGTCCAAACAAATCTTTGAAGCTAGAAATAAAGACACAAAAGATCTCGGTAGACGAATAATTGGTAAGTTCACACAGGGTGGAAAATACGACCACAAACGATATTCTTCGCGGTTGATTATAGATGATGCTGAATACGATTTTATAATCGCAGATGCAACATCTAGGGGTATATATGTCGATAGTAAAGACGCTTTCTTGTCCGATGGAACCAAATTAGGTACAACTGTTACTTACACAGATGGAGAAAATCCTCAGTATACGTACTTAAGGTCGTACATGCATGCTTATGCTTCTATTAATTTACTTTCGATGATAAATATATTTCCTGAATCCGCAGTTAGAGTCGCCACTGATTAATTTTATATAGACGTAAAACATAAAGAAGCAGTGGTTGAAATCACTAATTCAGACGAGAGTTGGGGATCATGGAGAATTTTTTAAAGAAATAGTGCGTGATTACTCCAAATCAGCAGATGTTACAATTGAAAAAAATTACTTGAAAAAAACTTAGATATCAGAACTATCTAATGCACCGTCGATATCCGATCCAATATGAAGATATAAAACCAGTTATTTAAACGGCTGTGGTGGATCAGGGAAGACGACTCGTGCGATCGAATTATTTCGAGAGAAATCAAACATGACTGTGCTAACACCAACACACAGACTTGCAAGAGAGATGAAACAGCGAGGAATTAATACTTGCACTTATCACAGTTTTTTTCGATGGAAAGGCGACGAATGGACTCCTTATCAAATGGGCGAGAAATATATTCCTGAAATCATTATTTGGGATACGATATGCACAGTATCGTTAGATGTATTACAGAAGTTTCTTTATTGGTTATTGCTAGCGAATACAAAACTGATAATGTGTGGCGATCATGGTCAACCACCACCATTTGACGGTTTATCCCCACATGATTGGCTGAATAATTTTGTAGATTATTATGAAGAAATTAATATTGATTATAGATCACTTGATAAACAATTACGCGAGTTCAAAAAACTAATCAAATTACAACCTGATAGAGTCCAGTGTGAAATAGCGCGTGAAATAATATCAGAAACCCCATTAAATGATTTCTGGGAAGCGTGGAGACCAAACAAGTTGATAGTGGCAAGTAGAAAGATAGAGACACACTTCAGATGAAGTTATTTGACACAAATAAAGAAAAATTTGCAACACTTAAAGTGCCATTCTGTTATCAACACGAAGACAAAATATCGAAGTTGATATTCCAGGGCTGACAGAGTCAAGGAAGCAGATTTTAGTGTTAAGTGATATTGTGTTGGTTGATATCAGTGTTGTCGAAGATGAATTGCGTGCTGATAAATCCCCATGAAAGCTAGGATACGCAGGGACGATACATTCTTCACAGGGGTTGACTATATCCGATACAATTGTTTGGATCATAGATAATCGCATCGAGTGGTCGAATTTAGTTTATCATTGCGGTGTCCAGAGTACGAAGAATAAATCAACTTCGAAGAATTGTTTTAGATTATAATGACACTATAATAAGTGATATTGTCAACGATGATATAATCAGAAAAAGGTCTCTGGTTATACACAGCAGGAAAAAAATAATAGAAGATTAAATATTGATACTGAATTTATAATCACACTGAAACAACAACAGAATAATCACTGTGCGAGCTGCAATTGTATAATGCGTTGGTGTTGGTCGGATAAGGATCCTCGCCAATTGACCGTAGACAGATAAGATAGCAGTGTAGGTCATACCAGAGATAGTGTGATGCTAACTTGTCTTGAATGTAACAGACGAAGACCACGCGGTAGTAATTGAGTATCCTCGAGTATTACTTGTAGTTGTTCAAGAGTAAACCCACGTTGTGGAGCAGTTGAATCCAATCTATAGACTGGCGATCTATCCGTGGATCGTGTTATGCTAGATATTGTATGCGTAGTGACAATCCAAATAGGATCAGTAGCTCTTTTTTGCCACCTTCGAGCTCTCCTGGTTCAAATAAATTCCTAACAGTAACATTGCCGAGTATTGGTTGTTTTGAAAAATCATTTTGCGGTTTTACAAGTATATACTTTTTTTAATCGCGTTGTTAGGTTTCATGTTGATTGATCGAGTAATCTCATTATTAAGCGCGGTAATTACGCCTGGTAATCTCTTGACCCATTCACGAGATCGTTTATCCTAAATAAATTCCTTCGCGTATTGATATACAAATAACCGCTCAGCAAGTGTCCGATTAAATTGTTCAACAATTGCCTGATCGCGATGCAATGCAGTATGTCCTCGTCTGATGGTGACATTAAGATGCTTCAATGTTGATAACACTGCACCCTGAAATTCCTTGCCAGGATCAACATGTAATAGATTTGCAGAGGACCCCGCCGATAAATCCTTTCAAATGAAGAAGCCACCTCAGTTGATGATTTTGTTTTCAGAGGTTCTGCTTGTTTGTATCGACTCGCAACATCAACTACGGTTAGTGCGTAATTGTAAACACCATCATGCGGCAGATATAGTATATCAGCCTGATGAAACTCATTAGGTTTGCTGACATCAAAATGCGAGAAGTTAATTTGTTAAGGCGGTGGTAGATAAATTTGCCATATCGCCTGTTTTAATAACCAATCCCTTGCTGTAGTATTTTTCACCTTTGCGGCGCTAGCGAGTTGATTGATTGCTGATTTACCCATCCAGTATCTTCTTGGGGAATAATAAATAGATTCCATGATGTTATTAATTACCAGCACCCAACATCAATTTACTTTTCATCGCTGATTTTATCAACCATGAAGCCAACGTTTTTTTGAAGGATTTATCAGTGATATAATTCAACGCGTGAATTACATTTAACATCTGCGATATGTCTGTGTTGCAGATTGCTGCTTTAATAAGCAACATCATGAGCATGACACGCCTTATGAAATAGCGTTTATTGGGTTTTCACCAGGTTGGGGATGGTTTTGATGATCGAGTCTGATGTCAAGTCTGGTCTCGGGTCCACAATAACCATATCCTGGAAGGTGTTTTTCTCCCGGATATTTTGCCCATGGTGTTGCTGGTAATTTTACTAACTTGGCTGCAATATTACCTCCTTGTTTTTTAAATCCTTGAATTTATCAAGGGAAACAAATCTAAATTTCTTTGTACCACATTGTACACACTTACCAGCAAGTGCTGACCCGTTATTTTTAGTTGTAATCGTCGTCAAGTCATTTGTGCTAGTATGCTTCTTACATTTCACACAATACAGATCCATAATGTATTTATAATAGCATGAATGTAATTGATTTTTCGGCGACAAAAAAAACAAGAACCAGTTAAACATCATGCAGCGTCACCAAATTATATTCGCATGATTATAATTGGACCATCTGGAATTGGTAGGACGCAGTTTTTACTTAATTTCATAACGAGATGGATGAAACGGGATAAGTTGTATATAATAGCCCTTAGTGTAGACGATCAGCGATGTTACGAGGTGTTAAAGGATTTTAACGAGAAAGCAAAATCGGAAATCGATGAGGATATTATTGAGTTTATAACCGATATCGAGGAAGCACCGATCATTGATGATATTGATGGAAATATTAGTAATTTAATCGTATACGTTGATGTCATGTTAGAAAATCAAACGAATCCTGCTAGGATAGTTTCCAGAGGAAGACGTACAAATACCGATGTGATATATGTCACTCAACGGTACACTCAAATACCAAAAGTGATCAGAGATAACTGCAATATTCTTGCTGTATTCAATGGAGTTGACACACATACGCTACGAAATATTCACCAGATTTGGTGCAGAGGAGATATAGATTATACTCTCTTTATAAACCTTTTTAGTCACGCTCAGTGAATCCCACATGGATTTGTAACGATAAATTTGCACGACCCGAGATCAAGATATTGTATCGAACTTGATCAAATATTCGGTTGAAACAATTCGTCTCCAAAACACAAACAGCGTCGGGTCTGTAGCGTAAAATTACTGAAATAGTTTCGGTTTGTCTAAAATAGTTTCGGTTTGCTTGAAATAGTTTCGGTTTGTCTGAAATAGTTTCGGTTTGCTTGACATAGTTTCGGTCTCCGTAGAGGCTTTAGTGTTATTTGAAAACTTGGTCTGTCCACCCTCTCTCTGCTTGAAATAGTTTCGGTTTGAAATAGTTTCGGTTTGTCTGAAATAGTTTCGGTTTCCGTAGAGGCTTTATCTTTGTTTGAAAACTTGGTCTGGCCACCCTCTCTGCTGCTAAAACAGAAATAGTCAGGCAAATGGACTAAAAGCAAAGACAGGCGTATATGGTGTTCTGTCTTAGTTCTGCCTTGTTTTCAGCAATAAAGGTATATTTTGAATGTCATTAGTGATAATCTGTCGGAACTAATTGAATATAGGGTTAATGGTATCGATAACATTAATCACCACAATTTATATTTTGCTTTCATAGCATTGTTCTCTTGGATGCTTGCCTGATGGCGCGTGCTTTTAACATATATGTGCATAAGTGGTATAATACTGATTATGTTTTTACGTCCGATATGGGTTATTGCATACTACACACGTGAAATCACGTGACTAAATAACGCGACGGCTATTGTTAAGGAGATCACCATCATTTTGAATGTAATGTCACTTTGTTTCGTGCTTCGCATCGATTCAATCTCCTGCACTGTCGATACCAGAATTATCAACCCATATTAGTGTATGCATCTGTAATATTACACCGCCCTTAATTAACATAAATCCCAATGTCATTATAACTTCCTGTTCACAGTTCACATTGTACTGTTTATATTACGTTCTTTCGTTATTTGCCAAGTCTGGTCTGCGTTCGGACTTGTCAAATGCCGTGGAATATAGGACGCTATCTGAATTGTTCAGAATGACCGAATTGAATCTTTCATAGCTTGGCAATGATAATAACTGTATGATACTGATCGTGCATTCATCCGATACTCTTCTTCTAAACGGTATATTTAGTTGCAAAATGAGGTTTTTTTTGGCACTGTTTTTTGTTTGTTATATCCGTCTAAGTAGACACCGTAATAAATTTTGATGTAGGAAAGTATTATTACACTTAGTCAAATCGAATATGTCTTTATAGTCCCTATTGAATTATACTGATATTTTTGTTTAAACTTTTATTTTGTGTATAAGTTAATGTACATCCGTACTGTTAGAAACACTACACTTTACTAATTTATTTCCTACCCTTAAAAAACGAGTGTTAACATTCTCTGTTGATCGGAAACTTTTCACCATATCGTCGCTCTTAATCCTTTTTGATAATAAACTTTCTTCATTATGTATTTTATGATGCAACTCTTTTGTGGCGCAATATACTTTTACAGTGCTGCTGTAAATATATAATAGCTGCAGCTGATTCTGGCTTTCCATTGGTAATTCAACCACAAGGAGTGAACATCTGCTTGTAGCTTATTTGAATTTGTAACAAATATATTATCGCAACAGGCTTCTAGCTTCCATTAAATACGACATTGTTAGGTACAAACAAGACTTATTAGTATGCAATGATGTTGTGTTTCATTACAAATATGATTGTCTACATTAACTGACTGTGGCTAGAAAGTTCAAGGAATTCAGAGTTGAACCTTGATCTTTGTTGGGGAGGGGGTCATAATGTGTCTTAGTAAGAAAATAATGGAATACTTGGCCACCATCAAAGCTTGATTAAACTATCAGTAGCCTGCTGGTTTAGGTAACACGACGAAGGATAACCTTATTACTACTACTTGTTACGGGATAATATTGCGTTATCATTATTTGTGATGCATTCTTATTAATACTACCATCAAATATATGAAGCAATTAACAATTTGTCATATTTAGCATATCATATAATTATTATTAAGTTATTTATTTTGTAAAGAAACACGTTTGATCAGGAAGAGAATACAGACTGTAATTGAAGTCATCGGAAACATACCCTAAAGCAGTATTGGAATGATGTAAACAGAACGTTAAATATAACTAAATTCCAATATCAGTCCTAACGTTGGTGATTAATTGAGCGACTTCTAACATTGCAAGTGATGGCCATTTGTCTTTTTAAAGACTGCTCCTGCTAATGCTTGTCGCTTTATGAAGTGCACGGATCCGAAGACGGGTGACTGTACGTCGGAATATTACAATGTAGCTATGGGAACCGAATGTGGAAACACTAGGGTACAATCTCTCTCTCTCTCTCTCTCTCTCTCTCTCTCTCTCTCTCTCTCTCTCTCTCTCTCTCTCTCTCTCTCTTACTCTCTCTCTCTCATACACACGACTGGCTTCTAAAGTCACTAATCAGATGGTGTAGTGAAATGTAAAACTAAATTGTGTCCTCTGTAAGTTAATTAATATACGCAATTGGAAGCAAAGACCAGTATATTTTAATAGAATTCATCGATATTGATAACTATTTTCCTATGTAGTAATCAGATAGGACAATATCAGTATGAAATATGTTATGTAACTCTCTAGACTGTCATATTATACTGATAAATATATACACGTCATATATATATATATATATATATATATATATATATATATATATATATATATATATATATATATATATATATATATATATGTATATACTTTTTACATTTTGCAGTGATGCTATGAAGGAGAGTGTTCCTACATTGTAATCTCTGTATGTGTCTAGATACCCATAAAATATTACGCGTATTAAAATCCTTTTGTAATACATGGCTGATACATAAAACGGAAGCTGGGAATTTTCGCGACATTCACAGTTTCACAATAAACGGTGCAAACAAATGCGTGTATTTTTTGTCCAGCTCAAGAATGTGACTTGGCATGATGAGATATTGAAGAAAAACACAGTTTTGGGCATAATTATGTCTTCTTAGATACAACAGCAGGATGTGTAATGAATTCAGTATTACATAACGTATTCACTATAATGTGAATCTAAGCTGATTATCCCATTTTGTTCATACGTAAGCACTCCGCAATTATTCACCCGCGCAATCACACAACATCCCACTATCCAAGTAATTATTAATTATAATACAGTATTATGTGTCTTAGATTATTTGGTATCACACATCGTTGCGATTTTTAATTGTATTTATCTATCTGGGTTAGTCAATGCATATTTTACAGTCAGATTTCGATAAAATCTCAATTACAGCTATACATGGTGACATACGTTACACATTTATTTGTAACTGAGCAGTAAAATATGATCAGAGCATGACACATTTGTATCGACAGTTGTGTTAAGCAGTTCGTACTTCAGCGTGACTAAATAAAGTAATTGATATGAAAATTATATTTGCATTCAAACACAATTATCTAACCACATATGTTAAGGAATAGCAATGATGCCATTTTCATATCAATTACTTTTGGTTTTTATTTCATGTCACTCTTTGTAAAAGCTCTCCTCAGGACACGGTAGTTCCCCCAAAAAAGAATATTTAACATGAAAATTAAAGGCAAAGTGAAATACATCAATTCAGGCATGACTGCTGACTTTAATAATAAAGCTTTAATCAGTCATAGGAGGATTAATTAAAAGCAGCTACACATTAGCGTTTAAAGAATTTTAAAAATTGAGCAGGAGAAACTGGTTGAAATTTTCGATATCTAAACTCGCTTGTATGCACTTTTCGCTGATTAATGGGTATTGACGATGATAGACAATTGTCTTATTCTTGTTGTAATTACTAAGTTTCCAGGACGTATTTGCAGCTGTAAACTATATTTACTTCTGCATGTTATATATCCTAAATATTCGAATATCAAAAGAAATATATTTAATATTATAATTAAGTTACAGATTGTGGCTCACATCAGGTGACCTGGCTCCTTTTATACGGGCCAATAGTAATAACTTAAACTAATTATAGCTCGATTGTATACTGTACCTTCAGATGATTGAACTGATTCAGACACCGGGACCGTCACTTTGTATTGGTGCATTTATAACTTGCCTTTCAGAAAGCCCCTTTATTAAGTCAAGTCACCACCTTAATGCTGGTTATAACACTACCCACTATTTTATAATTAATTAAATACTATAAATGATATCATCTTTAGGCCACATACCAACTATCATTCTACCCCGTTGGAGACGATTTCGTCCTCACCTGTAAGCAACCAAAATCTGCGTTTCAAATGCAGAAAATTTCTTGAATCGACGCCGTCAATATTGAAACCTCGAAAATAATACTAACTTAGCTTATAATAATTCAAATGTATTCCATAAATCCTCTCGTCAATTTGACTTCATTAAATGAAATGCAAACTTTCATGTAGACTATATAGTCTTTTATCATTTTTGGTGGGTTTTGGTTAAAGTACGAAAATATATATTTTTAAAGAAGTCATATTGGCCCCGAGTGGCCGAGTGGTCTAAAGCGCTGTCCGTTACCAGTCACTGCCATCTCACCCCTGTCTGCGTGGATTCGAGTCTCGGATTCGGAAAATGTGGAATTTGTGAGAAAGCTTGCCAGTAGCATCTCGTGGGTCGGTGATTCTTTCATGGGTTTCTGAGTTTTTCCTCCACCAATGATACTAGGCGCCATGTATAGCCTATCTTGTGATGAAAAATTACGTTAAACCATAACAACAAACAAATAAACAAAGAAGTCAAATATTATACATCTCTCTCATTCATTTTCACATTGAACAAACTGAACCGTTTGCTGGCACTTCATAGCGATTTCAAATGTTGTGGTGCTGTAAATAGTTCTACATAAATACCCTTTCCACATTGACAACCGAACAAAACCTTAAATCTTTCAACCGACCGATGCATTGTATTATTGACACGTGATACGTCCATACAGTTTGAAGAAAGTATTGTGGCTGCTTTTGCAAATTTGTATCAATGAAGCGACCGATACAAGTTTCCATGCAAAACAAGAATTAATACGTCTCATATATTTAACATAACTAATATATAAATGATAATGATTGTTGTACTTTGAGAGATATGTGGATTAAGCGCTAGGTGGCATTACTCAAATACCGAAAATGTCATATAGAGTAGTATTTTTACAGTCAGTAATCGGAAATATGTACCGGATTAATGGCTGGCGAACGTTCACCAAAGCGAAGACACTGCCAGTGGAAAAAAATCTTGTCCAGTGAGTCAGCTTCTACCTTCTTAGACATATTGTATAGTGGTTTGTTTGTTTGTTTGATTAGGATTTTTAACGTAGCTTTAACAATGTTTCAGTCATATCGCTACGATGTCTGCAGTGATGCAGTTTATAGTGATATCTAGCAGTGGGGCATCATGCCGCAGACATGTAGCAAGATGTCACACCCAGTCACATTATCATGACACCATGCAGACCAGTCCTAATACTAACATCTTAATGCTGAGCGTCAAGCGAGGCAGCTGTTAGTACCATTATTGTAAGTCTTTTTAAATGGTTTAATTTTGTTGCTTCTATATTTTATATCAGATACATTTCATAGACTTTTGCTATCTTTACGTTATCTATGGCGACGTGTTATATTTAAGGCCAACATTTATCTAAAAGCGTGTATCGTCCTGCATGTGTGGAATCAATTTTTGTTGTTTCTCACCTTAATGTTTAGTTGATACTTAAGCCACTAATGTGCACGGGTATTATGAAACGCTACTTCATACGTGAATACAAGTATCCGATCACAAGCAACAGATAGCAGAACTTTGTTCGTCAGATTGTGTAAGCTTTCATGTAAAACAATCATTTAACAAATATGAAAAAGTGATGTGGAGCTAAATGTTGCACACATGGTAGACCACTGGAAACAACATGTTGTTTTATAGAAATTGGGAAATAATCTTGTACAAAACCCGAGATGGAATGGGATTATTCTTAAAATGCTGCTTCAAGAAATGATATCAGATTACCAAAGCAGACGGAGACTGATATTGAAGGACAAAACCCCGTTGAACATGACCATTGGTTTTGTATAGTTTTAGTCTTACAGTCCTCCTTCCAATAATACGAACAAACAGCTTAACCGTATACGCTATTCGTCACAAGTGCCATTGATTATCGTTACAGAACCAAAGAAAATACAGACTATAACTTGAATATATTTATTTTGGCCTATGACCCATTAATACATAATTTATACGCAATGCGGAATAAACAGTGTACTAAAATAAATTTGTTTGGTACATTTTAACATGCCATCTCTTAGTTTGAAGACAAACACAAATTTTCAGTGATTCTTAATAAGGCTTTCTTTCTAGGTGGACATCAAATTAAAACCTGTATCTACCTTAATGTTGATTGATTGATTAATTAATTGAATTTTAACTGCGCACCAGCACTTTTAGGCTATTTAGCGCCATACAATAGGTTATATATTTAAAAATAAAAAAGATTTAATATCGACCAGCGATATAAAAAACCATAATAGTTAAATATAAAATGGTAAGATGTTGGCAACAGGAAAATATGAAGCTTCCCAATCAACGGAAGATGTAAATGGTGTATGTTGATGATAAGATGTTGTAAATAAGAGGCGGTAATTGCATTCGATACAAATGCTTTTAGGTAATGTCATACAAGTTATAGTTTAAAATAAAGATTTACTTCTTTCAGGAAATCTAAAAAACTAATGATTTGTTATAGTATCAAAAAGTTCCTTCATGTCATGTACATTATAGTAAATATCACGCTTAGGTTGCAGGTCGGAACACTCGGTCATAAAGTGCTTAACAGTGAATGGTTCATTGCGAGAAACACACTCTGGTGGATTCTTGCAATGACAACCTTTTTCCTACGGATAGTTCTGTAGGAAGGAGTCCATTCTCCCAGGGTTGGTTTGATGGCATGCAGTTTGTTATTGACGGCATCATCCCATCCACCAGCCACTTCTGACGTAGACACTTTTTGATACAAGGTTCAAAATCAGTAAATGGTAATTTAAAATCCGATGGTTCTTGGGATAGAGCATTTTAGTGTATTTACATATAAAGTTTTGTATTTTGGTTGACAAACAGCCGAGAAAGCGGGATTCAGAGGGTTTGATCGTAACCTAAGAGCGTACTGTATAGAAAGCATTTCTCTGCGGTACGATAAAGGTGGTTTATTCACTTCCGCGAGAACGCTTTCACATGGAGATGTCTTAAATGCTCCTAGAGCGAGTCTTATTCCCTGATGATGAATTGGGTCAAGTATTTGTCAAATAGAACTTCCTAGCTGAACCATAAACAATGCATCCATAGTCTAATATGGAGCGGATAAATGTTCTATACAAATTAAGGAGGACTTTTTTTTATCAGCACCCCAGTCAGTGTGCGCAATTACTTTAAGTAAATTTAAAGCTTTTACACATTTACCTTTTAAATTCTTGATGTGTGGTATAAAATTCAGCTTTCTGTCGAAGATAATACTCAAAACCTTTATTTCCTCAACAACTGGAATAAGTGCTCCATCCAGCGTGAGTTTAGGGTCATCATGATGTCTTCGCAACTGACAGAAATGCATGCATACTGTTTTAGATTTAGAAAATTTGAAACCATTATTACTGGCCCAACTTGGGATCGTATTGATATTTTGCCGGAGTTGCCTTTCAATTGTATGCATGTGCTTTGATCGATAACAAATTAAAACATCGTCTACATATAATGAGCAATTCACACCGGGAGCTAAGCACATGGTGATGCTATTGATTTGTACTTTGAACACTCTGTCAGAGAGAAAATTGGAGATGAAATAGAGCAGACGGCCTTTAAGACCCATATCGTGCAGGTCATTTAGTAAACCGTACTCCCATGCTGTGTCATATGCCTTTTCTAAATCAAAGAAGACTGCTACTAAATGTTCCTTTTTGAGAAATGCATCGTGAATAAATGTTTCCAGTCTAACCAGATGATCGTTAGTACTACGACCTGAACGGAAGCCACTTTGGAAATGAGATATTAAATTGTTACTTTCCAAGTACCATACAAGCCGAGAATCAATCATTCGTTCCATTGTTTTGCACACGCAGATTGTCAGTGCAATGGGCCGATATCTGTTAGGATCTTCGATATCTCTTCCTGGTTTGGGAATCGGTATTACTATTGCTTCTTTTCAGCTCTTAGGTACATTACCAGCAATCTATAAATTATTAAAGATTTTTAGAGGTAATGTCAGAGACGATTCTGGGAGGTGTTTCAAGAACTGGTAATGTACTTCGTCAGGCCAAGCAGATTTATCATGGGCCTTGTCTAAAGCCTCCCTAAGCTCCAATAAAGAAAACAGCTGGTTATAGCTTTCCGAGTTGTTCGATGTGAATTTTAAATGTGAGTTTTCTTTTTGAGATTTTAATCTTCGAAAGGATTCTGAATAATTAGATGATGATGAGTTTTTCGAAAAACTATCGGCAAGAATATTTGCTTTGTCATATTTCGAACTAAAATTGATATTGTTTGTTTTCATGTGCCTAATAGAATTGTGCTTCCTCTTTCCATTTATTTTTAAAGAAGAAATTTTTTTCAAGGATGCACGTTTACATTCTTTGATTGTGCATCAAGTTTTAGCCCGGGCAGTACGATATTTGTTTAAATTTTCGGGCGTTGGACGATTGTTGAATTGTTTTTTATGCTTCTCGGCGTTGTTTAATGGCTTCTTTGCATTCCTTGGTTACCCAAGTTTTATGCAATTTCTTAATGTTCGGTGAGGACTTAGCGATAGATTCGTCTGCAATTGTAATTAGAATTGAAGTAAAATGCTGTATAGGATTAACAGCGTTGAATGCTGTATCATTATTAAGTTTAGTTTTACATAGTGTTTCAAACGTAGCCCAGTCGGTCTTCTTTATATTCCATTGTGGAATTGCGTCATCAATTTTAGAGTTATTTTCAAGAGTGATCGGAAAGTGACCACTGTTGTGAAGGTCATCAGAGACCTTCCGTTCATAGTCCAAAAGCAGCGAAGGGGAGCAAATTGTCAAATCTATGCACGTGTACGAACCCGTACCTCGGTGTAAATATGTCGGTGAGTTAGTGTTCTATAGACAAAGATCGTGTCTAGAAATGAAATCTTCTACTTCTTGGCCTCTGTTGTTTATGTGATTTGATCCCCATAACATGTTATGGGCATTAAAATCACCGAGTAAAATGAAGGTGCGGGAAGTTGTTGAACAAGATTGTCCAATTCCTTTTGTACTAGGTAATTGTTTGGTTTCAAGTGGATGGAGCAAACAGTAATCACTCGATGCAAATTGACGCTTACAGCAATAGCTTGTAAATTTGTATTTAAAGGAATGACGCTGTGAGGGGTTGTATTGTTCACAACATCAGAGCCTACTCCTGAAGCCCTGTCTGCGTTTGGAAAGTACGTGTTGAACAGGGAAAAGTTTTTAAATGTAATTTTATCTGTCTCTTTCAGGAATGTTTCCTGTAAACACACTACAGCAGGATCGTGTTCAGTTAAAAACAGAAGAATATCATTGTAGTTAGCTTTAAATCCTCAACAGTTCCATTGTATGATGGTGTTCTTCATTATAAAATTATGCTGAAGATTCTGGAGCTAGATTAAACTATTCTCGGAGAAAATTTGTGTTGTTATTTGACTGGAGGAAGTACGTGGGTATATTTGGTTTTACTAGGTTTGGAGGAACCTTGAGTGTATGGAGCAGTTTCTTCTGCATCCATGCTCTCAAGGTCTCCACACATATTGTAAAGTTTAATCGGGTGATCTGATCCCTTTTGCGGCTTATTAGTTTGTGCTTTTTGTTTATTTATTGGAACCTTTGGTGATGGGTTGTTAGTAAATGTTGTCTGAGTTGATGTTGTGCTTTTCTGTGGCTTATAATTCGGGATATTGGCACTTGTGGTTGAATCGGGCTGATCCGTCTGTGTTTGCGCGTCCTTTGTGATTTTTGGGTTGTGTTTCACAACTGTGGAGAAGGTCGGGCTAGGAAGGGCTATTTATGCCTGGACAAGTTTTCTGGCCTCCGGGTATGGTATATTGGAGGTAAACATTACCCTCTGAATTTCCTTCTCCTGTTTCCAAGTATCACAATCCTTAGAATTGGCTTGATGTTCTTTGCCACAGTTAACACAATGCGAAGTTGCTCTACAATCAGCTTCCTCATGAGAGTGGTCTCCGCATCGGCCACATACCTTGACTCTTAAACATCGGTACTCGTGATGGCCGTATTTTTAACACTTATAGCATCGATAGGGTTTTGGTATGTAGATCACAATCTTTACTTGCTCAGTCCCAACCTTGACCACTTTGGGCACAATTGGTTTATACAAGGTGAGTACAAATGTGTCGGTCTCGACAAATCGTCTTGTCACGCCAAGCCATATGAGGTCTTTATTTACTTACTCACCTTCTCTATCTGTCTTCTATCTCTCTTGATACCACCGTTGACCCTACATTATATCGCCTCAGCTTTCACTTTCCCAAGTTTTAGAGGACTTTCTAGAAGGCAGTGGCTTAACTGGTCAATCGGAAATAATTTGACCGACCCTTGAAGGAAACTTTACTGGTTAATGCTAGGTAATTTTATCTATTACGTATAGAAACTGTGTATCCCTGGCACTTGAAAAGTGTCCCCTTGTTGGACTCCATGGTGGGCGGGGAGCATGGGTGCTGAAATTTTAATACAAAGTCATGGAACATACAAAGATCAAAACAAACGACCGAAACTACTGACTCTGACGCAGATAAACATATGGTGTGGAGTTATTCTCACGCTTCATGGTTGTACAGTCAACAGATCCTGGAAAACCAATTACAACACTATCAGATTTTGTAATTAAGAAAACTTAAATGGAGTTGATCGCCAAACCAAAAAGTGCGATAAAAATGAAATCGGGTTGTATTCTTGCTGAAGGGAGCGAAAGGGTCAAACGTAAAATCTCAAAAACATGAAAACATTCTTTGATATTCCAGTGACCTCATTCGCTCACACTTCCTTGAATACATCCAAAGGCGTGATGCGGTGTCGTGACTTGACTGGAGTCAACGGCAAAAATATCAACAAGGGGATGAAACATGAAGGTATCACTGCACTGCGTAGAATACGTATTAAACGTATTAAAAATATGGAGGACACTAACAGATTAGTACTCACTTTTAATAAACGAACAGTGACCAAAGTGGTCAAGGTCGGGTTTTTCCAAGTAAGGGTCGAGATATACATATCAAAACCCCTTTGATTCTATAAGTATCAAAAACGGAAAGTATCATTTACTCACTCTTCCTTTAATACGTCCAAAGACGTGATGAGGTGTCGCGATCTGGATGGAGTCAAGAGGTAACCACCCGTGTCGGGGGAGGAATAGATCCTGGTAGTAAAGCGGAGGCTTTTCCAATGCAATACACTGCTTTGGCCAATACTTCTCTTAGACGGGTGGTCGGGATGGACCCGGTCTCGACAAAACGGCTGGTCACGCCAAGCCATATGAGGTCTTTATTTACTTGCTCACCTTCTCTATCTTTCTTGTATCTCTCTTGATACCATCGCTGCCCCTACATTATATCGCCTTTTTTTTCACTTTCCCAAGTTTTAGAGGACTTCATAGAAGGCGGTGGCATAACGGGTCAATCAAAAGTAATTTCATCGACCCTTGAAGGAAACTTCACGGGCTAATCCCAGGTAATATTATCTATTGCGTATAGCAACTATGTATCCCTGGCACCTGAAAAGTGCCCCCTTGTTGGGCTCCATGGTGGGCGGGGAGCATGGGTGCTGAAATTTTAATACAAAGTCATGGAACATACAAAGATCAAAACAAACGACCGAAACTACTGACTCTGACGCAGATAAACATATGGTGTGGAGTTGTTCTCACGCTTCATGGTTGTACAGTCAACAGATCCTGGAAAACCAGTTACAACACTATCAGATTTTGTAATTAAGAAAACTTAAATGGAGTTGATCGCCAAACCAAAAACTGCGATAAAAATGAAATCGGGTTGTCCTCTTGTTGAATATGAGAGAAAGGGTCAAACGGAAATCTCAAAAAGATGAAAACATTCTTTGATATTCCAGTGACCTCATTCGTTCACACTTCCTTGAATACGTCCAAAGGCGTGATGCGGTGTCGTGACTTGGCTGGAGTCAACGGCAAAACTATCAACGAGCGGATGAAACATGAAGGTATCAATGCAGTGCGTAGAATTCGTATTAAACGTATTAAAATCTGGAGGAGACTAACACATTTGTTCTGTCTTTTAATAAACGAACAGTGGGTCGAGATCTACATACCAAACCCGCTTCGATGCTATAAGTGTCAAAAACGGAAAGTATCATTTGCTCACTCTTCCTTGAATACATCCAAAGGCGTGATGCGGTGTCGCGACTTGGCTGGAGTCAACGTCACATACATCATCAAGGGTATGAAACATGAAGATGTCACTGCAATGCGTAGAATACGTATTAATCTTAATAATAATCTGCAAGACACCTACACATTTGTATTCACCTTTAATAAACCAACAGTGCTGAAAGTGGTCAAGGTCGGGTTTGTGCAAGTAAACGTAGAGATATACACACAAAATCCCCTTCGATGCAATAAGTGTCAAAAATACGGCCATCACGAAGACCGATGTTCCAAAGTCAAAGTATGTGGCCGATGCGGAGATCACTCTCATCAGGAAGCTGATTGTAAAGCAACTCCGCATTGTGTCAACTGTAGCAATGAACATCACGCCAAATCCAAGCATTATGATACTTGGAAACAGGAGACGTAAATTCAGAAGGTAAAATTTGCATCAAACATCCCCTACCCAGAGGGCAGAAAACTTGTCCAGGCAAAAACATTCCTTCCTGGCCCGACCTTCTCCGCTGTCGTGAAACACAAACCAAAAATCACCAAGGACGCACAAACACAACTGGATCAACCCGATTCAACGACAATTAGTGTCAACATCATTACCAATCACAGAAAAGCACCGAATCAATCCAAACTACAGTCAATAACAACCCACCACCACAATCACCAAGACATAAACATAAAGAACAAATAAATCAACAGCAAAAGCGGTTAGATGATCCCATTAAACTTTAGAACAAGTTTGGAGACTTTGAGAACATGGGTGCAGAAGAAATTGCTCCATGTACTCAAGGTTTGTCTAAACCATGTAAAACCAAATATACTCATGTACTTCCTCCAGACAAATAACAACACAAATTTACTCCGCGAATACCCTAACATTCCATAAAGAGACAGATACAATTACATTTAAAAACTTTCACCTGTTAAACACGTACTTTCAAAATGCTGACAGGGCTACAGTAGGAGTCTCTGTTGTTGTAAACAATAGAGCCCATCGCAGAGTCATCCCTTTTAATACAAATGTACAAGCCATTGCTGTAAGCGTCACTCTACATCGAGTGATTACCTTTTGTTCCATTTACTTACCACCAAACACCAACCTAGTACCGAGCGAATTAGACAATCTTGTTCAACAACGTCTTGCGCCCTTCGCTTTACTCGGGAATTTTAATGGTAGAAGATGTCATTTCTAGACATGATCTTTGTATATATAACAGTGACTCATCGACATATTTACACCCATGAATGGGTACGTAAACGAGGACAGATTTGAAAATTTGTTCTCCTTCGCTGCTTTTGGACTATGAATGGAAGGTCGCTGATGACCTTCACAGCAGTGATCACTTTCCAATCAACCTTAAAAATAACTCTAAAATTGATGAAGCAATTCCACCATGGAATATAAAGAAGGCGGACTGGGCCACATTTGAAACGCTATGTAAAACTAGACTAAATACTGATACATTGTTCAACGTTTTTAATCCTATGCAGCATTTTACTTCAATTCTAACTCCAATTGCAGAATAATCTATTCCTAAGTCCTCACCGAACAGTAAGAAACTGAAAAAAAACATTGGGTAAACAAGGAATGCAAAGAAGCTATTAGACAACGGCGGGTAGCATTAAAACAAGTCAATCGTCCAACGCCCGAAAAGTAAAACAAATATCGTATTACCCAGGCTAAAACTCGACGCAAAAAGAATATAAACGTGCATCCGGTAAGAAATATATTTCTTTTTTAAAATTCTCGTTCCTCAATGAAACAGGTTTGGGACCCTATTCGAAAACTAAAGGGAAACAGGAAATACAATTATATTCGACACCTGAAGACAAACAATAACAATTTTAGTTCGAAACGTGACATAGCAAATATATTTTTGCCGATACTTCCTCAAAAACCTCCTCACCATCTAATTATTCAGACGTCTTTCGAATATTAAAAACTCATAAAGAAAAGTCACGTTTACAATTCACATCCAACAACTCTGAAAGTTATAACCAGCTGTTTTCCCTTTCGGAGTTTAGACAGGCTTTAGACAAGGCCCATGATACATCCGCTGGGCCTGATGAAGTACATTACCAGTTCGTCTCTAAAATCGATATTGAAAATCTTTAATGATTCATGGTTTGCGGGTAAGGTAGCTAAGATTTGTAAAGAAGCAACAGTAATACCAATTCCCAAACGAGCTGAAAATAGCGAAGATCCTAACAGATATCGGCCCATTGCTCTGACAAGCTGTGTGTGCTTAACAGTGGAACGAATGATTAATTCGCGGCTTATATGGTACGTGGAAAGTAACAATTTAATATTTCCTTTCCGAAGTAGCTTCCTTTATGGTCGTAGTATTAACGATCATCTGGTTAGACTAGAAACATTTATTAGTGATGCCTTTATCCAAGGAACATTTAGTAGCAGTCTTCTTTGATTTAGAAAAGGCCTATGACACAACATGGAAGCACGGGATACTAAATGACCTGCACGATCTGGGTCTAAAAGGCCGTCTGCACTCTTTCATCTACAATTTTCTCTCCGACAATTTAAAGTAAGAGTAGGCTCCGCCCTCTCAGATATGCACCAGGAAGAGATGGGTGTAAACCAGGGCAATATTTTATCTGTGACGTTATTTAATATAAAAATAAATTGCATCGCCTAGTGTATAGCTCCCGGTGTGGATTGCTCATTATAAGTAGATGAGTTTTTAATTTTTTATTCCAGTTGTTGAGGAAAAACAAAGTTTCTGGATATTTACTTCGACAGAACACCGACCATTATTCCACACAGCATGAATTTGAAAGCTAAATGATTGGAAGCTTCAGATCTACTTAATGTAGTTGCTCACTTTGACTGGGGTGCTGATAAAAAGTCATCCTCAATTTGTATAGAACATCTATACGCTCCAAAATAGATTATGGATGCGTTGTTTATGGTTCAGCTAGGAAGAATTATTTGCATATGCTTGACCCAATTCATCACGAGGGAATAAGACTCGCTCTGGGAGCTTTAAAGGCATCTTGTGAAAGCCTTCTCGCAGAAGCTAATGAACCATCTTTATCACGTCTGAGAGAAATGCATTCTGCACAGTGTGCTCTCAAATTAAGATGAAGCCCTCTGAACCCTACTTTTTCGGCTGTTTTTCAATCAAAATACAAAACTTTATATAAAAATAAACCAAATGCCATACCTTCATTTGGCATCAGACTATCATCCAGCTTCGACAATATCAACATTAATCTCTCTTCAGTTCAGAAAACGTTTGTCTTTGCTCCTTAATGAACCCAAAGTGATTTTTACGTTACACGATGTGAGAAAATTTGAAACAATCCCTGCCATCTTCCAGAACTCTTATCAAGAACTCCTTACCGATTTTAGAAATTACACCAAAATGTATACTGATGGATCAAAGGTTGATGAAAATGCTGATGCATACTTCGTTATTGGCAAACACATGCCAAACGATGCGTACATTTTTTCAGCGGAAATCAGAGCAATAGACCTTGCTCTGAAATTTATCGAACAGAAATATATTTTAAATAGCATTATTTTCTGTGACTCACTATCAGTGCTTCAGTCACTACACAATAGCCATATTGGTAGAGGTAAAGAAGAATCGAACCGTGCTGCTAAGATGGCTCTATCCCAAGAATCATCTGATTATAAATTACCGCTTACTGATTTTAAACCTTGTATCAAAAAGTACCTACCCCAGAAGTGGCAGACGTCATGAGATGATGCAGTGAGTAACAAACTTCATGCCATCAAACCAACCCTAGGAAAATGAACTCCTTTCTACAGAACCATCCGTAGGGAAGAGGTAGTCATTGCAATAATGATATCATATTTGCGTCATTCCACAATGCCTGTCACTTCTGGCTCAGAGTATATTGAATGAGAACAAAGTATTATATTGTAGTTACACGTCCCTTTATTCAAGGACGAGGTGAAAATTGGAACTTCAGTTTCAATTTCCATTGATAACATAGCGGGCTGGTTATTTGATAGAGCGACACTTCTTTGCTGTATAAATCACAGCCTTACTCAACTATCTTGACTACAACGAAATTACTTAAACTATGCAATTAAATGGCAGATAAAGCTACCTTACAATAATAATCTTTTTCCGAATTTACGACCCGATACACTGATTTAAAACATTATTTAAATCAGCATATTGGTGGAAATGGGAACCTAAAAGCTCTATCAACGAACGTGATATCGCTAAACTCCGAATTGGAGGGCCGCATCTCTCTCAGAAACGAATCCGAAAAACAAGGAAATATTGTGCCTATCGATGTTGGTCAAACATGTATAAGAAATAAATGTACCATTTGTATTCATCACTTCGATCGATATGCATACCTTGTCGGTGTATCCTGAAGGTGAAGCATTTTTTCATCGCGTGTATGGATTACCACCTTGTGCGGCAGAAGTGTTTCGTCGTGAACTACTTGATAACTCTTTACGAGGACGTACTACCATCGAAAATCATGAACTCCAGTGAAATCTATACAATAAAATGCTATCATGATTCCAGTACATGTATTGTGCTACCGTTATCTGATATTTTATATGCATTGATAAACTTGTATAACCGTACGTTTTGTATTTTATTTTTTTGTAATATATTGTACATTAATTGAAATACTTTATCGTTCAAACATTTGGCACAAATTGTTTTAAAATGTTAGAGATAATTCTATTATTTGCACTACATAGCCAGGTGCTGTAAAATTCTACATACGTACATGCATGCCTGCATGCAAACACGCACACATATGCTTATTTACCTATACTTCTTTAATTTGTGATACGAATATTAATATACAGTTTGAAGTGGTACACTATTCATTTCATCTTCTATTTCTTACCATTCATGGAGAAATGTATTACGCTTTACCACGAGGAGAATGTGTAACACTGCTTATATGTTTTATTTGTTTTTTTCTTTCATAAATGTATTTAACTTCTCGATTACAATGGATCATAACCGATATCGTTACAGAATTATACAATTTTTATACACCTAGATGGGTCAGGTAAGTACACAAGGGTTACAGCAGTTCAAGACCTTATTCTGAGATATTGATAAGTTATCTTTGCTCCGAACACGACGTGGGCGAAGAAAAGTATCTTTGTACTACTTACAATCAGCGATGGAATGTGGATGTAAAAACAAATCACATGAAACAATTAACCATATTACATTCTATGATCCTTTTGTCCCTTTAATTTTATTGATTTATTGATTTTATTGATTAACCTTCCACAATACTTAATACACTAATACAGAATATGATTTCCCGAGAATCATTGGCTGTAGGGAATGGACGGCCTAATGATGTCTCTCCGAATAAATGAGTAAAGAGAGAAATCTTATCTTGTGAAAGTATATTCCATGCTAAAGATGTAATATGTAAAGTGTACAACACAGACCATTTTAAGTAGATACTATCATCTAGCGTATGGCGGTTTCGAGTATAAATATACCATGTTGGGCACATTTACCGTGTTTACACACATAGCTGGCAAACGTTTAGGCCCGAATAATTGACTTTAATTGTCATGCTTTAAACCTCAACACGCCTCTGATGTATAACAAAAGCCCCACGTTGTCTACTCCATAACTAACAAGGCTGTTATGTTTGTAAGAGCAGAGGCGTATCGCTGGTTATGTGTCGGACTGAAGATCAAACGTGTCGGGTTAGGATCCGACCACGTGATTCAGCCCATATCAGCTACCATGATATGACATTTACTACGGAACCAAATATACTTATGATGTCATGCCGTCAAGCACTAAAGCAAACCAAACCGTATATTAACATATGTTCTGTGAACTTCACAACTTCATACCTATTGATGTATGGTACAGTTTCTTATATTGGTCAATTACACTTTTTGTTAATATCATAAGTTCATAAAATCCCTGTTTAATGTGTGAATATATCATATCCCATGTTGGGTCCATCAACACAAACGAAACAACTTCAGTGAACTAACAGTTCAATTCATTTCTTACTTGACAAGGGAAAAGAACACTTTCATATGTTATACTAATATAATATCATAAACAAAGTAATTTATGCGCAGAAGCTAAAGTGAAGTGTTAACTAGGTTATGAGTAGAACATACTTCTAAATAATTCATTATTAATTCAACATATCATTGAATTGCATCAATTTGCGTATGTTTTGATTAACTGTATTGGGGTTATGCTTAATGCAAATCAAATACTAGATCAAAGTAATTGTTTTACCATATATGTCTTAATTGCATTTATTAATGTGGGGCAAAAGTCATCACCATGCACCTATACATTGGTAAATATGTTAAATAAATATATCTTTGCATTCTGTCTTCTAATCCAACACCTACTCGTCCTATCATGTGACAGCGTGTGCCAATAAATATGTGTCACTAACACAGTTCATGACAGCGTTATCAATACTATTTCTATATATAAATCCAATTTGTGATGATATATATGTGATTCCGCACGATTTGCGGAAAAATAGTTCACAAGATGGCTCAAGTTGCGAAAGGTAATTTCTGATTTGTGTACATCTCGACTTGTGTATACGCATCATCTGTTCGATTCTAATTAATATAGCATTCATAAAATGAAATATCTATACAAACAATATGGTATTTAGAGATTTTGTATTCCTTTTCTTGGTTTAAAAATGCCAAATGCAGTCATACATTCGTGCATGTGACTTTAACGTATAAATATATATCCGGTGAGTTCGAAATAATGGCTCAACATAGAAGTACATTTGTCAAGTAATAATCGCAAGTCTTTACGTTGTACCGTCTTCCATCCTGTTCAGTCTTTGAAAAGGTAGAACTAACGCACAACAGAATCGACTAGAGCAAGGAAACCTATACCGTAAAATGCGTTACGTGACATTCTCTTGCGTACAATTAATTCTATCAATTTGTTGGTGCTAGTATTAGTTTAATACAATTAGAATATACCTAATGTCTGGTATAAATGACGGAAGTAGAAAACAATATACCTAATGTCTAGTACAAATGACGGAGGTAGAAAACAATATGCCTAATGTCTAGTATAAATGACGGAGGTAGAAAACAATATACCTAATGTCTAGTACAAATGACGGAGATAGAAACAATATACATAATGTCGAGTATAAATGACGGAGGTAAATAACAATATACATAATGTCTAGTATAAATGATTGAGGTAGAAAACAATATACCTAATGTCTAGTGTAAATGACGGAGGTAGAAAACAATATACCTAATGTCTAGAATAAATGACGGAGGTAGAAAACAATATACCTAATGTCTAGTATAAATGACGGAGGTAGGAAACAATATACCTAATGTCTAGTATAAATGACGGAGGTAGAAAACAATTACCGACCCATGATATATTAAGTAGTGCAAAAACTAGATACGATAATAGTTCAACATACCTGCACCAATAATAGATCAACATGTACATCTTCAGTGGTATAAACATAACAGCACTGTTCGGATATCAAGTTCGCAACCATTAGATTATGTTGGTATACAATGCCCAAACTTACCATTTTGTGCATCTTACATGATTGCGGGTGTTTTTTGTAAAACTGTCACATCACTGAATCCCGCTTGCCTAGTAAGTAGGTTCCTGTGCATAGCCAATCATTTCATCCGTCATTAGTCCATCCTTTTCCATCGTCAGTTTTGGGCTTTAACAAGCAATAAAATATGTACCTTTACGTGCACCACGGGATCGTTTCATTCCTCCAACGAATTATATTTATAGGTGTTCCTCTTTCTGTTTTTAATTTGTGTTCAACGCGACCTTTTAGTACATGATATACTATACATGGCAACTGAGTGCACATGTCTGAGCAGCAGAGGGGCGAATCGGACAACTTTTTACAGGCGTCAATTTGGCAATCCAAGGCTTACTCGTAAATACTTATTAGAAGCGTCCATTTGGCAATTTCACAAGCCGCGAACAGCGACATGATTAAATCCGGTGGAATATTACCGCCGTTAGCTGCGATTCCAGCGTTAATTGCAGCGGCGGCCCCAGCAGTGGCTAAAGCGGCAGCGTTAGGAGCTATTGGTACCGCGTCAGGGATTGCAGTAAAGAAAGCAACTGGCCATGTACATAAAAAAGAGAAAGGGATTCAGATTACCGGGAAGTCGGTACACAAAACACTACAGGACCGGATAACTTCTGTGGCTCCAATGTCTAATTTTGACCTCGCCAACGCAGTAAAAAAAACTCCCAATAAAACATTTCAGAGGTGTATTCATGAAAGATCAATTACCGAAACAATCACAAATCCCAGAAACAGGTATAATTAATCTAGATGACAACACTTGGCCTGGAACTCATTGGGTGTGTTACGCAATATATCCAACGTCGATTATTTATTTTGATTCGTATGGATTACCACCGCCGATGGAATTTCTCAGTTATGTATCTAAATTTTCAAAAATCCCAGTTTGGTACTGAACGCTGCCCACGCAGACATTAACAGATCCTCCGATTTGCGGACGAGAGGTACATAACGCGTTTTCAGCTATCTCAACGTCGTCGCAATTACCTCACAAGTCATCCACGGGTGCACGATGATGAATCACCTAAAGAGAAATATGTAATATAACAT
Source organism: Unio pictorum (assembly GCA_030141615.1). Taxonomy (NCBI): domain Eukaryota; kingdom Metazoa; phylum Mollusca; class Bivalvia; order Unionida; family Unionidae; genus Unio; species Unio pictorum. The sequence goes on along the minus strand of JARLTB010000145.1, from coordinate 486,297 downwards.
GGCAAATATTTGGGGGAGATCAGAATCACGTCGTTCCGAAGAAGGAGTTACCATCGGACAAGTAAAAAATGATCAGGAGAGCTATCTCATCGATAACAAACATAGATCAATAAAACAAAATACGCGATCAAATAAATTCTTTTTCAGGTTTACAAAAATCGGTCGATGATTTTGAAATCTCCGCCACCGATATGAAAAAACTACGTGACGAATATAATGACCATATAATTAAATTTAATCAATTAGAACCCACGATAAACAATTTCTTTGGTGTTCCGTTTGCACACCCTGATTTACATATCACACAAATAAATGCACCGTCGACAATTTACCAAAATGGGGATCTGAATTTGATTTTAATCTCGGTCAATTTAATAATTTACGTAAAATTTTTAGAAAAACTGATGATGCTATCGACAAATTTTTTGGTAAGGATATGAAACCAGAAATTAAAACAACCTTTGAAAATATTATTACAAAACTCGATGAAATAACCGCGATTAATAACTGATTGGGTGTTATTCGCGAAGAGAGATCTTTTTCAGATTCAATCGCGGTTATTAAAAAATCCATCGATGATCTCAAAACGGTCAACGATGCCATCAAAGAGGATGCAAAAAGGATGATAGCAATCGTTGAAAAAACAAAAATTCCTCATGAGAAAACCAACAACGTAGTATACACGATTCAATACGGATCATTTGCGTGGACACCACTAAACAATATTTTAAATATCACTGCAAACGTCAAGGGTATTTATCGATTAACACTAGTATCACCAACTCAATTTAATATATCATCGTCGAGTTCATCTGGGGTCAACAATATGATATCAACGATCATCGACAAGGGAACAATTGAACAATTCACGATAACATCCACTGATAATAATTTAGCTAGGGTTTCAGTAATATGGTATGTGGAATTCGTAGCTGATTTAAGTAAGCAATTAAACCCTTAGCGGTTTCAATTGAAATTATTCACTGTTGTAATAAATAAAATGTCATCAATAATGATTTCATCACCGACGATACCTTCAGTATCTCAATACCGTTATGATACCGTCAAAGAGTTTCAAACTAGCCTACTAATAATCTATGATGAATACCGCGTAACAAAATTAAATTACCGACGAAGAATCAACTTTATTGACGTAACCGTGTACTCGGTATCTGGTGTAATCACTGGTTCTGGAATAATATTATCTTCGGTTACAATGGTTGCCCCGATCGCTTTTCCAATTTGTATATCTGCGGCGACATCCATCGCGGGGGTGTTATCAATAATAACAAAACAAATATCATCGTTATCCCAGTGAAAACTACACGATTACGTTGTTAAACTCGCTACAGTATCCAATGCATATTCACAATTATCAGCGATGATTTCCTCGTCGCTCGATGATACATTTATATCCGATGATGAATTCTCGAAGATGGTTCGGATGTATGATTCAACGATGTCAAAATTAGAGCACGACAATAATAATAATAATAATGTCACAAGTACTGCTTCAACGAATAGCAGAAAATGCTACTCCGGGGAAAAGAAAATTGATATCGCTGGTAACGAAAACACCAGAATTCAGCGTTGAATTTAACCGTCCGATGGTAGCATCCGAAATTTCGTTAACGCAATTAAGATGTTACGATAGTTGGCCCACTGCTAGATCGGAACCATTTAATGGTAAACCGCCCAATAACAGTTTTACTTTCTCGTATAAAAATAAACCAAACGGTGAACTAGAATGGCACACAATACATTTACCCGCTGGCGCATATGACATCAAAGATATCAACGCGGAGATTATAAATTCCATTGAAGCAATCACAGGAAAAAATATAATACCCGTCGAAGATGGACCTGAAAAATCTCCCATTGAAATACACTGACATGAACCGATGTTATCAACAACCATCGAGATAAATTCACCTAACTACGCCGTGGATATATGCAATAGCTCAAATAGAAGTTTGTTAGGTTGGCCTGAGTATATTCCAGGCACCGTCGATGTGAAAGATCTACCAAGTGAACCACTAAAATCCGACTTTGTTTCGTCGATTGAAGGTTATCACGGTTATGAACGTGGTAACGTTGATGGTATTCCTAAATTAACATTTGATATAACAACTTCTATTCTTGGTCGTATAGAGCGTGGGTTAAGGTTAAATGACTCCGATGCTTTGAATGCTGTTGGACAATTTAATCTTGAAACTTTTGAATCGGTTGTTATTCATCAGTTCACAGCGATGAGTTAAAGGAGTTTTTCATTCTGTTCAATTAGAGCCTTTATATCCCTAACCTTCGAATTGATCATCATTTTAGTTTCATACTCCTGACCCAAAGCTCTTCTTACCCTTTCCACGATATTGCATAACGGGACAAACACACCAACCTCTTCACAATATACAAGAGAGTCGCGGATAGAATTCTGAATTCGCTTATCAGCGCATACTTCTTTGAAAGGGAATATTTATTGCTCAAAATAGTGTATTCAATGTAATGAAAATCTGACATAATTTGATCACAATTTAAACCATCTGATAATTGTATTTTTTGATTTTTAAGATTTGATTTTTCAGTTATAATCTCAGTGATATTTTCAGAATCATATTCTATATAATTATATATTTCTAATACAAAAAATAAAAAAATTGGGGTCAATTTTGACCCATTTTTTAGACAGTACAATGCCGTTACAACCGTTTCATTGGGGTAGTTTATAGGCATACATATATACTTAATTAAGGACAGCACAATGCCATTACAACCGTTTCATTAGGGTAGTTTCTAGGCATACATTAATACTAAATTAAGGACAGCACATCTCATGAAACATTCCCCTTCTAACTGGTTTAATTCACCAAATAGTGGGTTAGACCAACAAGAGGGTATATTTGATGAATGGACGGCACAGTACAATCCCAAATAGAGTGCATAGGCGATTGTATACACAATGAATGGACGGCACAATACAATCCCAAATCGAGTGTATAGGCGATTGAATACACAATGAATGACGTCAATGGTGATATGGTATTATACAACGAATGAATGAATGAATGATAAATGACAATGGATATATACCATGACGGGGGGCGGGGTCTACATTCATACGTGAACAATCATACAACCCAGATAAAATCCCAGGTTGTGTGAATACAAAAAGTACCCACACACCGTGGATAGTGCGTGGGTTGTATGATTATTCACGTATGATTTTCGACACTTAAAACCCCCAATCATATAACAGACGATATGGTATATAAGCTGTTTATACATGAAAACAGAACATAGAGGTGTGCGATTTTATTCTTTCATGTGTTTAATGCTGATCATTGACAAAGCTGAAGCAAGACCAAATACCTGAAAAAAATACAAAAACAAATAATACAACTGTTTGTAAACACTACGTGCTTGATTTATTTTCTTACAACAGATAATTTCTCCAATTTATTATATCTCCGCTGAGAATTATGACAGCTAAATCAACCAATCGGAAATGAACACCTCGAAATAGGGTGACATAATCCATTGAGATCGATAACTCTTTGCTAAGCCGTACACATTACCACGCGAGTTATTCCCCGCTGGTGTTATATAGAATATAGTATAAAATGGAATTCAGACTTATGAAAATTGAATCCTTTGTCCATTTTTTCTGGAAATTGCCGTCTTTGTTATATTCTCTGCAACGCATCGTACTGAGGGTTTGCAAATATTGAAATATCTACCGGCTGCAGTCATTGATTGAAATGCTATCTCCTCGTTAGTTGCCGTATTAAATGATTTTACAGGTCTCTTCCCAATTGATTTATAAGTACCAGTTTTCACAGATGCAGTATTCTCACTTTGTGTAACAGCTCGTAAACTATTCAAAGAATTATCAGTCTTAATACCATTTAAGTGATCAATAACAAAACCATCCTTTATCAATCCATAAAAACACTCGTATGCGATTCTGTGATTGAGATGCATTTTCCCTCCAGCTCTAAACACCAAATACCCCTTACCATTGTCAGCACCAACTGGCTTCTTCAGTCTACGGTGTCTGACAATACCCTCACGGGATGCCTCATAGTCGTTGATTACAGGATGCGGATGAAATTCTTGATTCATTTATCTACTATAATATTATTTGTCTAATTTATTATTTGGCAGAATTCCTACTTGGAATCTTTCAATGTAGTCTTGAGGAGTACTTATGATCTTGTCGTTGACAGAGTCAGAGGTAGAGTCATTGATGGAATCTTTGATGGAGTTCTTAGCTTGTTTATCATAATAGCGCTTCAACTCTCTGTATCTCTTACCACCACAACCGAGACACAACTGTGATATTCCTCTAATCCCTACCCCGCATCTTAGACATGGTCAGGGGCCATTACTTCCACCACGGACACTTTTCATATGATACCCACAGAACTCCTTTCTGCATGATTTGTTACTGATCCAAACATGAGCGATTTACAATAATTCATTATATATTAAATTCTTTATTTAGATACTTGTTTTAATTATAATATGAAAGAGTTCGAGAGATTATCGAACATTTCGCCTTGGAAAAATGTTAAATTCAATCTCGATAGAGTCTCTGATATACCAAAAAGTCTAATAAGTGATAGAACCATGTTTGGTAAAATTCGTGATTGTTTTAATGAATTCAAACGCGATAGAGCATCTCACTGTTGGTCAACATTTCGAATTATTGATGATGATGTCAATGTACCCACAATCGAAGCTACCATAAACGACGAAAGAGCAGCTGAGATAATTTCACATCTTGGGCAAAAAAGGTACTTTTTTTAGAATGAAATTCATTATCCAAGAGGAAACCGGAGAATGGATTATCAGAGATAAATCTGAACCAATCTTGAAAGATAAAAAAAACTGTTACTGTGAGTCGAGATTCCAAACCAGGACTTCTGACTGGAATTGACAAACCATACTACGAGAGATATTATCCTGTAACAGCAGTTTTTATGGGATATATCCGCTAATGATAAACCAAGTATTGAAAAACTAAAACCCATGAAATATTCGTCGAGAATAAATTGTGTAGCAGAACGAATAATAGAACACTTCACAAATACGTTGTGTGGAAACAAATTGACTGATCTAAGACGCAAAAAAATAAATGAATGGGAACTAACAGTGAAGGAGCGCAGAGCAACAATTCAGGATATAACTAAATTAGAAACATCATTAAGATTTCCAATAACCATAATGACGATAACAGGAAAGGTATTGCACGAATTGAAATATAATCTAAAGGAGCTCCAATTGAAATTATTGATCATAATGAACACGCGTGGACACCTGCAGTAATAATATTTCCGCGAGATAGAACAATAAAATATATACCCGCGGAGTTCTCCAGGGAGTATTTTTCTGAGGAGAAATTATTTGATTTTATTTATCAATTAAGTAAGAACGATCCCGTGTCAGTGTGGCTATTTCATAGTTTTGAAAACTCCGAGGGTAGATTCGATCAATTTGTAAGACCCAACGGAGAATTATATCGCAATGAAGCTTTGCACAACGAGATGAAAAAACTAGCTAATGATTTTTCAACGGTGAACTCGAAGAGTTTCGACGACGAACAATTACTAACAAATTGTTTTACAATTCCGTCAGTTGCGGCTCATTTTGCGAGAAAGAAAAATATGTGGAAACTAATGCGAGGTGAGTTTTTATCAAATATCAAATCAAGCTGCATCGAATACGGACATGGAGGATTATGGACTACAAAATACGACCGTGAAAATATTATTTCCGTTGATATGGTCGCGTGTTACCCCGTGAGTTTTCTCGGGTATGGAGAATGCGCTGAATACTTCAAGCGATTTGGACATCCCACACATGAGATTACCCGCGTTGCGATTAATGGCCCGTTGCCTGATTTTGATTTAACCGGATTCACTCGTGTGGTATCATTTGAATTGGCTTCAGGACTTCATCCGTGTTGTTATGTTTGGATTGGTAGACACATGTCTGAAAAACATTGGATGCCAATAATGTTGTTACGGTACATGATTGATTGTGGTATGCTATCATCGCTGATAGTCAGTGAAGCGATTATATCATATCGAGCGCAGACTGAGGTTTGGTTATCACAACCTGATAACGTAGATAATATAATACGCGAACAACAAAAATAATTTCCCGACCTCGACGAAGAATATATCCTTGATTGGTCCAAACAGATATTTGAAGTTAGAAATAAACAAGCAAAAGATCTTGGTAGAAGAATAATTGATAAGTTCACTCAGAGTGGAAAATACGACAATACAAAATATTCCTCGCGGTTGATCATAGAAAACGTCGAATACGATTTTATAATCGTGGATATAACATCTAAGGGTATATACGTCGATTGTAAAGACGCTTTTTTGTCTGACGGAACCAACTTGGGTACAATTATTACTTACAACGATGGATACAGTGTTCAGTATACACATTTGAGGGCGTCTATGCTGGCTTATGCTTCTATTAATCTATTTTCGATGATAAATAGATTTCCTGACACCGCGGTCAAGGTAGCCACTGATTCATTTTATATCTCCGCGAAACACAGCGAAGCGGTGGCTAAATTAACAAATTCCGACGAGAGATTGGGATGTTGGAGTATTACAAAAGATATGCTGCATGACTATATCGAATCAGCAGATGTTACGATTGAAAACAATTACTTCAAAAATAATCAGATATCAGAATTATCTAATGCACCGCAGATATCTGATCCAATACGCAGATATAAAACAGTTTATTTAAACGGCTGTGGTGGGTCAGCAAAGACAACTCGTGCGATTGAATTATTTCGTGGTAAATCAAACATGATTGTGCTAACACCAACCCATAGACTTGCCAGAGAGATTAAACAACGAGGGGTAAATGCCTGTACTTATCATAGTTTCTTTCGATGGAAAGGTGACGAATGGACTCCCGATCGAATGGGTGAGAAATATATTCCTGAAGTCATAATTTGGGATGAGATATGCACAGTGTCGTTGCATGTAATACAAAAATGTCTTGATTGGTTATTGCTAGCGAATACAAAAAAGTTGTCATGTGCGGCGATCATGGCCAACCACGTCATAGAGCACTTGATGAACAATTGCGCGAGTTCAAGAAACTAATTAGATTACAACCGGAGAGAATCCAATGTGACATAGCGCGTGAAATAATTTCAGAAACTCCCATGAATGATTTTTGGGAGGCGTGGAGACCAAACGATTTGATAGCAGCAAGTAGAAAAATAGACAGATACACACTTCAGATGAAGTTATTTGAATTGCATAAAGAAACATTTGCAACACTTCCAACACCGCTCTGTTATAGGCCTTCGGATACACGAAAACAAAATATCGAAGTTGATATTCCTGGACAGCGTGAGAAGCAGATTCTCGTATTAAATGATATTAGTTGATATCAATGTCGTCGAAGATGCATTGCGTGCTGATAAATCTCCATGGACGCTAGGTTACGCAGCGACGATACATTCTTCACAGGGATTAACTATATCAGATACATTTGTTTGGATCATAGATAATCACATCGAGTGGTCGAATTTAGTTTATCTAGCAGTGTTCAGAGTACGAAGAATAAATCAACTTCGAAGAGTTGTTTAGATGATAATGACACTACAATAAGTGATATTGTCAGCGATGATATAATTAGAAGAAAAAAACTCTATGGTTATAAACAACAGGAAAGAAAATATAATAGAGAATTTGATATTGATGCTGAATTAATAATCACGATGAAACAACAACAAAATAATCACTGCGCGAGTTGCAATTGTATGAATTGGTGTTGGTCGGATAAGGATTCTCGACAATTTACCGTAGACAGAAAAAATAGTAGTATTGGTCATACCAGAGAAAATGTGATGCTGACTGGTCTTGAATGCAACAGACGAAGAGGTGCTAGTTAAGACCAAGCGGTGGTTATTGAGTATCCTCGGGTATCACTTGTAGTTGTTGTCGAGTAAATTCTCGCTGAGAAGCAGTTGAATCCAATCTATAGATTGCTGGTCTACCCGTGGACCGTGTTATGCTAGATATTTTATGTGCAGTAACACTCCAAATAGGATCAGTACCTCTTTTTTTGCCATCACGATCAACTTGTAATAGATTTGGCCAGCGCAGAAGACCTCGTCGATAAATCCTTTCAAATGCAGAAGCCACTTCAGTTGATGATTTTGTTTTTAACGGCTCTGCTTTTTTGTATCGACTAGCAACATCAACAACGGTTAGCGCGTATTTGTAACCACCATCATGTGGCAGAAATACTATATCAGCTTGATGAACTTCATTAGGAACGGTCACATCAAAATGCGAGTAGTTAATTTGTTTAGGTGGTGGTAGATAAATTTGCCATATCGCCTGATTGGGTAACCAATTAGCCGCTGTACTATATTTCACCGCTGCGCCGCTAGCAAGTTTACAGATTGCTGCTTTACCCCTCCAGTATCCTTTTGGAGAATAATAAATAGATAAGCAGCAGAGAGGGTGAACCCTACAACCTTTTTAGACAAAATAAGGCTTCCTACGAGAGGGTGAACAGACCACGTTTTCAAGCAGAAACAAGGCTTCTTACGAAATCTCATTTAACCAAAAAAAAAAATGTCTCCATTTAGCAAACGGAGACTTTACGATTTTTTAATCAATTTTGGTCACAACGTTGTTGTCGTTCACCCTCTCTGCTGCTAAAGCTTTCAGTTCTGGTTAACAAAAATAATAAATGATTTCAACCGAATATTTGATCGAGTCCGATACGATATCGTGTCCGAGGATCATGTAAATTTATTGTTATAAATCCATGCGGGGTTGACTGAACGTTACTAAAGAAATTTTTAAATTGATTGAAGTCCATATCGGAACACCATGTCTGCCAAATATTTCGTAACGTATGTGTATCAACGCCGTTAAACACAGCAAGAATATTACAGTTATCTCTAATCACTTTTGGAATCTGAGTGTAGCGTTGAGTGACATATATCACGTCAGTGTTTTTATGCCTGCCTCTGGAAAAGATCCTAGCTGGGTTTTTTTGATTGTCTAACATCACATCGTCGTATACGACTAAATTGTTAATGTTCCCATCAAGGTCATCCACGGATGGTGCCTCGTCAATATCTGTGATAAATTCAATGGCGTTCTCACCCTTAATTTCTGAAGCGTTTTCATTAAAATCTTTTAGCACTTCATAGCATCGTTGATCATCTACGCTAGGAGCAACTAAATACAACTTATCCCACTTCATCCATCTCATTATTAAATTGAGCAACAATTGCGTCTTGCCGGATCCAGATGGCCCGATTATAATTGCGCGGATAGAGTTTGGTAGCGCTGCATGATGCTTAACTGGTTCCCTTGTTTTAGTCGCTGAAAAATCAATTATATCCATATCTCTATACATAAATTATGGATCTATATTGTGTGAAGTGTAAAACGCGTACTAACACAAATGATGTGACGACGGTTACAACTAAAAATAACAGATCTGCACTAACTGGTAGATGTGCAACATGTGGTATAAAAAAATTTAGATTTGTTTCTACAAAATCAAAGATTTTACAATTCGGAGATGTTTTAAAAAAAAAACGAGGAGGTGATATCGCAGCCAAATTTGCAAAACTCCCTGGAACCCCATGGGCAAAGTACCCCGGAGAAAAGCACCTTCCAGGATATAACTACTGTGGTCCCGGAACACGATTAGATATCAGACTTGATGATCAAAATCAGCCCCGACCCGGCGAGTATCCGATAAACGCTATTGATAAGGCGTGTCATGCTCATGATGTTGCATATAAAAGCAGCAATCTGCAAAATAGACATCTCGCGGATGTGAAATTAATTCATGCGTTAAATGCTATTCCTGATAAATCTTTCAAAGAAAAACTTGCTTCGTGGTTGGTAAAATCGGCTATGAAAGGCAAATTGATGATGGGCGCTGGTAATTAATAATATGGAATCTATTTATTATTCTCCGAGAGGATACTGGAAGGGTAAACCAGCAATCAGTAAACTCGCCAGCGCCGCAAAAGTGAAAAAGGCTACTGCGGCTAATTGGTTATCCAAACAGGCTATATGGCAAATTTATCTACCGCGTCCTAAACAAATCAATTTCTCGCATTTTGATATTACTGTACCCAATGAAGTTCATCAAGCTGATTTATTGTTTTTACCACATGACAACGGTTACAAATACGCGCTAACCGTAGTTGACGTTGCGAGTCGATACAAACAAGCAGAACCGCTAAAAACAAAATCATCACCTGAAGTTGCTTCTGCATTTGAAAAGATTTATCGACGAGGCCCACTACGCTGGCCAAATCTGTTACAAGTTGATCCTGGCAAGGAATTTCAAGGCGCTGTTTTATCAGCGATGAAAGATCACAATGTCACCATCAGACGGGGGCATACTGCACTACATCGCGATCAGGCAATTGTTGAACGATTTAATCGGACTCTTGCTGAACGGTTATTTGGATATCAATACGCGAAGGAATTCATCCAAGAAAAGCGATCCCGTGAATGGGTTAAGAGATTACCAGGTGTAGTTACCGCAATCAATAATGAGATCACTAGAACAATCAACATGAAACCTAGCAACGCTATTAAAAAGAAGTTTATACCCGTACAACCACAAAAAGATTTTTCAAAAGAACCAATTCTTGGTAGTAATGTCACTGTAAGGTACTTATACGAACCAGGAGAGCTTGAGGGTGGTAAAAAAAGAGCTACTGATCCTATTTGGAGTGTCACCGTACATAAAATATCTAATATAACACGATCAACTAGTAGACCAGCAATCTATAAACTGGATTCAACTGCTCCTCAGCGAGGATTTACTCGACAACAACTACAGGTAATCCCCGAGGATACTCAATTACCACCGCGTGGTCTTAACTAGCACCCGATGCCAGAGGCATTGTGCTTGCACCTCTGCGTCTGTTGCACTCAAGACAAGTCAGCATAACGTTATCTCTGATATGACCAATGCTGCTATTCTTTCTGTCTACGGTAAATTGGCGAGGATCTTTATCCGAATACTGCCAACGCATTATACAATTGCAACTCGCGCAGTGATTATTCTGTTGTTGCTTCAGCGTAGTTATTAATTCAGCATCAATGTCAAATTTTCTATTATTTTTTTTATCCTGTTGTTTATAACCAGAGAGTTTTTTTCTGATTATATCCTTGACGTTGTCGGCGTTGATTGTAGTGTCATTATCGTCACCAATGATTTCATCATCGCCTGACTCTGTCAGGACAACTCTTCGAAGTTGATTTATTCTTCGTACTCTGGATACTGCAAGATAGACTAAATTCGACCATTCGATGCGATTATCTACCATCCAAACAACTGTATCCGATATAGTCAATCCCTGTGAAGAATGTATCGTCGCTGCGTATCCTAGCGTCCACGGGGATTTATTAGCACGCAATGCATCTTCAACGACGCTGATATCAACCAGCACAATATCATTTAACACGAGAATCTGCTTTTCACTCTTCCCTGGAATATCAACTTCTATATTTTGCTTTCGTGTATCCGAAGGCCTATAACACAACGGTACTAGAAGTGTTGCAAATCTTTTTTTATGTAATTCAAATAATTTCATCTGAAGTGTGTCTCTGACTATTTTTCTACTTGCAATTATCAAATCATTTGGTCTCCACGCTTCCCAGAAATCATTCATGGGAGTTTCTGAAATTATTTCACGCGCTATTTCACATTGGATTCTATCCGGTTGTAATCTGATTAGTTGTTTCAACTCCTTTAATACTTCATCTAATGATCTATAATCAGTAGTAATTTCTTCATAGTAGTCTACAAAACCCTTTAGCCATTTATGTGGAGATGCACCGACAAATGGTGGTGGTTGGCCGTGATCACCGCACATGACGACTTTTGTGTTTTTGTTTAACAACCATTCGAGAAATGTTTGTAATATTTTCAACGATACTGTGCATATTTCATCCCAAATTATGATTTCAGGAATGAATTTATCGCCCATTCGATCAGGGGTCCATTCATCGCCTTTCCATCGAAAGAAACTGTGATAAGTACAGGCATTTACCCCTCGCTGTATCATTTCTCTGGCGAGTCTGTGAGTCGGTGTTAACACAATCATATTTGACCGACGATATAATTCAATTGCACGAGTTGTCTTTCCTGACCCACCACAACCGTTTAAATAAACTGTCTTGTATCTACATATTGGATCAGATACCGGTGGTGCATTAGAAAATTCTGATTGAATCTTATCACACTTTAAGTACTTTTCATCCATGGTAACATCTGCCGATTCACAATACTCGTGTAGCGTCTCCTTTTTAAATCTCCAACATCCCCACGCTTCCTCCTGGGATTTGAATTTAGCTACATCTGATTTGTATTTCTCGTGGATATAAATAGAATCAGTGGCTACTCTAACTGCGGTATTAGGAAATCTATTTATCATCGAAAATAAATTGATAGAAGCATAAGCTAGCATAGAACTTCTCAAATGCGTATATTGTTTAATATATCCATCACAGTGGGTAACAATTGTACCTAATCGTCTTCCATCGGATAGGAAAGCGTCTTTACGATTTACAAGTTTTCCCTGTTTCGTTAAATCCGTTACAATAAAATCGTATTCAGCGACGTCTATGATCAACCGCGAGGAATATTTTGCATTGTCGTATCTTCCACCCTGGGTAAATTTACCGATTATTCTTCGTCCAAAATCTTTTGCTTGTTCTTTTTTAATTTCAAATAACTTCTTAGACCAATTCATGATTTGTTCTTCATTGAAATTCTTCGAATTTCCATCTGGAAACTGTTTTCGCTGTTCGCTAATTATACGATCTAGATTGGGTTGTGGTAGCCAAACTTCTTTCTGAGCTCGATAGCATATAATAGCTTCGGAAACAATCAGCGATATTAGCATACCACAATCAATCATATATCGTAGTAACACTATTGGCATCCAAGCTCTTTCAGATATATGTCTACCAAGCCAAAGATAACTACACGGATGTAACCCTGTAGCGAATTCGAATGATATCACACGAGCGAATCCGGTTAAATCAAAATCAGGCAATGGACCATTAATCGCAACACGAGTCATTTCATGCGTGGGGTGTCCAAATCGTTTAAAATAGTTACTACATTCTCCATACCCGAGGAAACTTCCAGGATAACACGCGGATATATCAATTGAAATCATACCGCTACGATGATATTTTGTATTCCACAGCCCTCCATGGGAATATTCGATGCAACTCAATTTAACATCTTCGAGAAAATCACTTCGTGTTGGACGCCATGAGTTTTTTTCTCTTGCGAAGTGAGCTACCACTGATGGAATAGTAAAACTATCCGTGAGTAGTTTTTCATGGGAACTCTCTGGTGAAAAATCATTAGCAATTTTTCTCATTCTAGTATCTAACTCTTCAACGCGATATAATTCACCATTTGGTCTTACAAATTGATCAAATCCTATTTCTGGATCTTCATCACTTCTAAGTAACCACACTGACACAGGATTCTCTTTACACAGCGTGTGAATAGCATCGAATAATTTCTCATTATAAAAAACATCCCCGACGAATTCCCCGGAAAATTCCGGGGGGATATATTTCACGGTTCTATCTCGTGGAAATATTGTTACTGCAGGTGTCCACGCGTGTTTGTTATGATCAATAATTTGTTTTGGCGCTCCATTTTTGTTATATTTCGGTTCGTATAATACTTCTCCGGTTATCGTCATAACGGTTATTGGGAATCTTAATGATGTTTCTAATTTAGCTATATCAGAAATCTTTGCACCGTGCTGTTTCACTGTCAGTTCCCATTCGGTTATTTTCCTACGTCGCAGATCAGTTAGTTTATTTCCTCGGGATGCATTTGTGAAGTGTTCCATTACCCGTGTTGCTACACAATTGAGCCTTGACGAAGTCAACGGTGAATATTTCATAGGAGCTAGTTTTGCGATATCTGGTTTATCATTTAACGGATATATTCCATAAACGATTGCTGTTACAGGATAAGATCTCTCGTAGTATGGTTTGTCGATTCCAGTTAGAATTCCTGGTTTAGAATCTCTACTCAGCGTGATTGTTTTTTTATCCTTTAGGATTGGTTCAAATTTATCCCTAATAATCCATTTGCCTTCGACTTCGATAATGAATTTTATTCTGAAAAAATACTTCTGATGGGAATTGCTTTGCAATTTACCTTTGGATTTCCATCTTTGAATTTCCCCTTTGGATTTCCAGCTCCTTGGCGGGCCAAGGTGTGAAATTATCTCAGCTGCTCTTTTATCGTTCATAGTAGCATCGATGATGGGTACATTGACATCTTCATCAATAATTCGAAATGTCGACCAACAGTATGCTGCACCGTCTCGGTAGAATTCATTAAAACACTCCCTGATTTTACCGAGTATAGTTCTATCACCGATTAGACGTTTTGGTGTATCAGAGACTCTATCGAGATTGAATTTAGTATTTCTCCAAGGCTTAATTTTCGATAATCTGTTGAACTCCTCATCGAGATTGAATTTAGTATTTCTCCAAGGCTTAATTTTGGATAATCTCTTGAACTCTTCCATGTTATAATCAATGAATTTAGTATTTCTCCAAGGCTTAATTTTCGATAATCTGTTGAATTCCTCCATGTTATAATTAAAACAAGTATTTAAATAGAAAAATATAGTATAATGAATCACTGCAAGTGGCTAATGATTGGATCAACAACCCCGTGTAACAAATCATGCAGAAGCGAATTCTGTGGGTATCATTTACAAAGCGTTAGGCGAGGAAGTTTTGGCCCTCTCCCATGCCTCCAATGTGGGGTGGGCGTTAGAGGAAAATCGCAGTTGTGTCTTGCTTGTGGGGGTAAACGATACAGGGAACTAAAACGCTACTATGACAAACGAATCATTGACCCTAACGTCCTTGATAAAATCAAGGACAAAATCATCAAAACCCCTCAAGACTACATTGATAGACTTATAATTAAAGCAAATAATAAATTAGACAAGTAGTATTATTATACAAATGAGCCAAGATTTCAGACCTCATCCAGTGCTCGTTAATTACGAAGCCTCCAGTGATGGTGTTGTCAGGCACCGCAGACTAAAAAACCCGGTTGGATATCTAAATAATATGGGGTATTTGTTGTTTAGTGCTAGAAATAAAACATATCTCTGTCACAGAATTATTTTTGAATGTCATAACGGATTAATCGAAGACGGATTTGTGATTGATCACATAAATGGCGTGAAGACTGATAATTGTCTTGTGAATCTTCAAGCCGTCTCACAAAGTCTGAATTCAAAATTAGGTGGAACTGGCAAACATGCAAAACGCCCTAGGAGAGTTAAATCGTTTGATTTAGAAAATAATGAAGAGAGAAGCTTTCAATCGATAAATGAAGCCAGTAGATACTTTGACATTTGTGGGACTTCAATACGATTTGTTGCAGAAAATATAATTAAAACTGCTCTGTCTAAAAAAAATGGTCATAAAATAAAATTCGTATACACCTAAAAAGATTCAAGGTCGCAACGATGTGGTCATCACCCTCTCTGCTGCTGGAACTTTCAGTTCTGGTTAATAATTCTTTTACGAGTTCAACCGAAAAGTTGATCGAGTCTTTAGGACGAAAATCATTTATGATGGAAGTCCTTAGGACGAAAATCCTTTCAGGATTTCACAAACAGACTAATCGCTAACACCTCCTCTTGTAGATCAATTATATTATTTGACTGGTCGGTGAGTCGGAAATTAATTCTCGTTAACGAATTATTATGGCATCGCATGTAGACAGGATTAATTGGGTTTTCAATAATTAGGAATCCTGGAGGAGCTGTTGGTGCAAAAAAATAAAGAATATATCCCTGCTGAGCTTGATTTGATTGCTCTAGATTAATTTGATAGCTTCCTTCAATTGCATCACATACTAAATTGAGCGCAATCACCGTTGAAATATTCACATTATGAGGGGCAATATGCCTACCGCCACCATCTGGATCATTATTATACCTGAAGAGGACAGCTGAATCTGATTTTTGTAGCGCCTTGATATCGGTTTTAACAATTCTTGCTAATTCATCAGCGTTGTATTTGGGAAACTTGAAATTACGCAGATTGTCCTCTGTGATATTGTAATCGGTTAGGAATCGTTGTTTATTGTCGCTGTTGTCATTAATTATTGTTTGAATAATTAGTTCATAGATATATTTCATGTCAGATATAAGTTGATTTATTATTTCAACATGTTTTTGCGATTTTGTTTTCAGTAGTTGTTCTAGTTGTGTTTCATATAATTGTTTAATTTCATTAAAATAACCACGGACGTCAGTTAGCGTAAATGAAATAGTAACAGATGAGTCGGTTGTTCTTTCAATGATAAAATCCCATTGCAATGTGTCTTTGTTGGTAAATATAAATCTATCGGCGATTCTTCCTTTTCTTATATCAGATAAATTATCTCGATAACTGGGATTGATTTCATGATATGATTGTACGTCCGTGGTTAAGTCGGTGGCGGATTTTTCCGGTGGTTTTTCAGGCCATCCTAACACTGTTCTTAACGAGCTGTTATATATATCTACAATGTATCCCTCTGTGCTTATTTCGATCGACGACGAGAGCGTCGGTTGATGAAGATTAATAGCTATTTTTGATTCTTTTCCAGTGATTGATTTTATTCTACGCTGAATTTCAGCATTGATTTGCTTAATTTGGTACGACCCAGTTCGTAACGAAACAGTTTCCCACTCTGGAGTACCATCGGGTTTATTCTTATACGAGAACACCAGTGCGTTATTCGGTTGCTGACCGCCAAATGCAACCGATCTGATATTAGGCCAGCTATGATATACTCGTAATTTTGCCAGCGCGATCTCGCGCACTGGAATCGGAGAAGGGAAGTTCACACTAAATTGTGGGGTTGTTGATGTTATTGATATCATGCTTGTTCGTATCGGAGTGGTATTCTCCGCGATTCGTTAAAGCAGTTGCAATTCGTTGAATTGTAGTGACATTATTGTTAACGCTGTCTTCAATTTCCAATTTCAACATCGCGGAGTTATACAACTGGGTCATCCTGGAAAATTCAACATCGGATATGAACGAATTATCTATTGATAGCGAGATCAACTCGGATAATTTCGAGTACGCGTCAAATACCACCCTGTACCGAGCTGTATAATTACTGAGTTTTTTTTGAGAACATGATGATATTTTTTTAGTTATCGCGGTGGCGACTGCAGCAATTGTTGTTGCCGCGGAGATAGCAATTGGAACTGCAATCGGAGCCATCATGGTCACCGTCGACAAAATAACCCCGGCGCTGGCCATCACACCGGATACCGAGTACACGGTGATGTCGATGGCGGTAATTCTTCTGCGGTATTTTTTCATTTTTTCACGATAGCGCTCAGAAAGTGATTTCAAGTTCGCGGAAAACTCTTTCACGGTGTCGAATCGATATTGCGATGACGCCGTCATTTCCGATTGTGATACCGCTGACTCCGTCAACGGGATTATTATCGGTTCAATTGATTTCGTCGTCGATGACTTCGTCATTGTCATTGTTATTTTAAACCCGCTAGTGTTTTCAATTATTCGCCATCGTTAATGGGTTGGGATGTCGTAGGTATAGAGCTTCAGCCGGAAAAACTATGTACAAGTTCTAAACACCAGGTTATTTTTGTTCTAATGGTGGAGCTATTAACCGCGACGACATTAAAGTCTAGTTTGCGACCATCAAAAATAAACGTCGCGGTGCCACCAGAGTAGGTTTTACCGTCCGCGATCATATTAAATTGATCTACAGAGATCCACGTTAGCCTGTAGATACCATCGATCCACTTTACCCCGATGATATCATCGAAACTCACTCCGCCCAAGGGACCGATGGACAATGTAGTATAAACGTCTCTTATCCAATCCATGGTTCCATGATCGACTGTATACACGACATTTTTAATTCTTATGTGTGGATGCGGAATCTTTATCTTTTCAAAATTTTCTTTTAGTTTACGAATATCATTGTAAATATCTTTGAGAGTCATCGTAGATGTAGCCGGGACACCAAAAAACTTATCGACGACGTCGTTGACTGGTTTTTGATCTCCCTTTAGTTTAATAATATCGTCAATGACGTCGGAATAGGTTTTATTGATTTCAGTATATTTCATCATCGTTTTATCGCGGCGAATAAAAAATGAAACCAAAAGGAGGTTAACTCCCAAACCTGTTTGGGATTTATAATTCCCGTCGAGTTGAGAATATGTCGTCGTGATATTGTAACTTTTAGAACCCTCAAAGAAATTATTAACCATTTTGTTGATGAGTTTTTGTTCGTCAATAGCGCTTTTAACTTCAGCGAGAGTCATGTCAGCCACAAGTGGGGTTCCAAAAAACTTAACAACTACGTCGTTAGTGGGTTTTTGATCTTCGCTTACTTTAAAAATCTCGAGATAATTTGCCTTGATTTCTGAAGCAGTCATCATCCTTCCAGCTTCCTTGTTAGCGAAGAATGAATTCAACAAGTCTTTAATTTCAGCTAGAGTCATGCCAACCACAAGCGGGGTTCCAAAGAATTTATGTACGACATTTTTGCGAAAATTATTATAACCTCGTATATGATCATCCAGCTCAATGCCGTGGGTGGCAATCGTGTTGTCGTGGGTGGCAATCGTGTTGTCGTGGGCGGCAATCTTGTCGGTGATCGTAGAAATAAGATTACCAGGTTTAAGTCGTCCACCGCTGGAATAAAGCGCAATAGAGTTTTCAGCGGCATCGCTCTGCCGTATCAAAATGTCATTCACGGATATATTACTGCTTTTCAATTTACCCTGGCGATCTTGAAATACAACTAATTCGTTCGGGTCAACATCTATTAAATTTAACATCTCAGCGATTTCATCTTCAATTATTTTTTTTACATCCTCGATAGAACCCGCAGATGTTTCCTCGGTGGGTTCCAACATTGACAGAGATTGTCCCCAAATATCAATCATTATTGTTAGCGTAACTTGTGTTTTCAATTTATTGATCCTTGTAATTTCCCACTCGTGTATTCGTTTACAACCAGATGAGGTGGTTTCCACGGAGATCCAAAGGATTTTAATGAAATCTCCGCGAGGACATTTAATACTTCACGGCCGCATATCGGTGGATCATTTAATTGTTGTGTTGGCAGCGTGGAATAAAAAAATCGGAAACTTTTTGAGTTTCATCGAAGAATTTATATACCGCATAAACTCGCTTGGTGGAGCTAACCCATATGAATCGAAATAGACAATTCCACGTGGATCAATCGCGTATGCAACCCAGTGAGTTCCCGATCCGTTACTGTTATCAAGATTGATGATACCGGTTTCAACGTTTTTTGGTTTTCTTGGTAACTGATCTCTCATAAAAACCCCTCTGAAGTTTTTTATCGCTAGTTTTTTAGCAGCATCAATTAAATCAAAATTGGACATGGGAACCATAGGTTCCTCAGTCATAGACTCCTCAACAATTGGGTTTTCAACTAATAAACCGTTCCTGGTATTCTTCTTAGACCATTTCCGCTGTACCATGAATACGGGGTTCCTGGTAGGTACAACCCTTTTCCCTTTTTTATATCCTTTCCCAGTTGCCTTTTTCAATGCCATCCCTGCTGCGGTCCCAACGGCTCCCAACGCTGCCGCTTTCGCCACCGCTGGGGCAGCCGCTGCAATCAATGCTGGTATTGCAGCTAACAATGGAAATATACCACCTGATTTTATCATGTTGGCGACTGCAGCTTTCGAAAATTCTATTTGAACCCCTTTCTTATTCTTTAGCGCATCATTGAAATGTTTTATTTGACGATCCGTCAGTGATATTTTATGTGTACCGCCGGACATCTGTGCTGGTTTTAACGTTATTGTTGTTCCACATTCTTTAGCGGATTTTGATCGCAATTTCTTGACCTGACCATCAGTCAGCTTGACACTAACAACACTATATGACATTTTATTGTAAAACACATTTATGCTTTCAATTGATCTAATTGGAAACTCTTCAAGTTTCATTTACATATTTTTGGAAAAATCCGAAGGATTTTCAATCATAGATTTTCCACTGGTGCATCAACTACTCTCATTCGTCCACCAACCCCTTCTAACAACATTGATTTGTCGCTGAGAATGACAGCAACCGCTCTATAATCAACACCACCAGGATCTATACGAGCCCTAAAATGTATGTCAACAACGGATTGTCTCATTAAATCAAGATGTTCCAGCGAAAAGTAATAAATCGGATACAAGTTCTTAAAATCGAGTTGCGATATTTGCAAACCGGTATCAACATTTTGATCACGACCCATATATGAAAGCATCCGATGATACACACGTGCTATTTGGTTGTTTCCGTAATTAAGCTGTATATCCTCAGATGGTTCTTGTTGTCCGTTTATTCTCAGTGAAACCTCACTTACCCCTAACCGATCAAATATCATATGACTGCGTTCTTGGGAACCTAATCGATTCCTATTCTGCAGCGCTATAAATATATGACGTGGAGCTGAAACGCCTTGTTTGGCTGCTAAGTGCCATGTAAATGTACCATTAACATCATCCTCTTTAGCATCAGTCGTTGTTGTTAGCCAACTTATCAATGATTTGCCACCTGTGTCCATAAATGAAAGTAGCCGCTCTTCTCTGGTAATTGATGGGGTCATTACTGGCATCCACAATACTATTTTACTCAAAACAACTTTACCTTCATCGGCACCAGTACGCCAAATTGCATCATTGTCATTGCCTTTTCGTACTAACGCGATTGTGTGTTTGGCTCCATAGATGACTTTTCTGACATTTCTGCAGAATCCAAATATGTGATGGAGTGGAATCGCACATGAAAATATCGCTGCTGTCCTTGCAATGCTAATTTTCGTGTTGCAAACCCTAGATTGAAATTATCATTAACGCCTTTTATAATATCAAACGCAGCTCCGGGTCTAGCTCGACGTTCTGGATTAGTTGCTTCTCGTTGATTTGCTTCTGCAGTATCTTGTGCTGTTAACACTTTAATGTATTGAAGGTGGTCAGCGTTATCAGTGGTATCTTTTGCAAACATCATAGACGGACCAGCCGACCTTGTATAATCATCGGAGTATCTTGCTAGCCCGATTATTGTTGTTGCAACATCAACCTCGCGGTCTATTGATTCAATTTCTTTTCCATCAATGAGATATCTTGCACTTTCAAATAACGCCATTATGCCATTGTTGACGAAACCAACTCGGATATTTTGATCATCTGCATATGGGGTATCAGCTGCAACATTTGTTACGAGTTTTCCCTCGATTTCAATAAATGCTTCACATGGCAAAAAGTATTTACTGGTATCTTGAACTTGAAGTTCAATTCGCGATCGTAGGTCGGGTTGTATTGCATGATAGGAATAGTATTGATAATCGCGGACGGAATCGTCTTTGCGCACTGGGGCTTCCATATCTAACGCGGGATCAGCTGTTCGTTTAAACATTTTATTAAAATACTAGTGTTTTCAATTGTGAAACTCGAAGAGTTTAACGCTAGCGTTTTAACTCTTTGTAATCATCGTCGTTGAAAATTCTTCGAATTTCTTTTTTGTTTCAAACCACTTCCTGCTATCGCGTTCATGATAGCGCTATCTGTTACCGGTGAAGCCGGAGTCACCGAAGCAGCCAACGACGCTAGTTTTTCTTCCACTGCACTATTTATTGCTTTGCTGATTTTTGCAGGCATCACTGTAGTTGATGGCAGCACTAATGACGAAGTCATTCCTGGTTTCACCACTGACGAAGTTATTCCTGGTTTCTTTCGCACCAATGATGCTATTTTATCTTTCGCGGCAGAAAATGCCTTTCCTGTAAGATTTCCAAACGAAATTGATTCCCTTATCACGAATAGCATCAATGGCTTTCATTGATAATTGTTTAGCTAACGGCGCTACCTTGGGAGCCATTCTTGTAAATAACCCCGCAATGGTATTGCCGAAACCATCTCCGTAATATGCTCTATAAACAGACAATCGTGAGTTCACCACGTAGACGCTTACTGGTTTATCATGGTTGTAGTGTATAATCATCTTGTTATAAAACTATTAGTTTTTCAATTAGTGATCAATCGCTTACATCCATAGGATTTTCATCATAACGTAGGGCGTCTCTGTGATTTTCAACTAATTCAGCAATGAGTTCTCGATATACATCAATGTCCATGATACCGCCGGCAAATAATCGTCTGCAGATATCAGCTGCTTCATTAATTACTTCCGGTGAGTTATTTCCGGCTCGTTTCCCTCCGATGAGAACCTCTAACCGTGATATATCACTGAGAATGTTACCAGGGCATGTCACGGTAGAGTCAAAGACTCCAGCGTTGAAATCCAAAGGATTTTTAATCGAATATCCTTTTCCGCTTGTTTTCTTAGAACCGGCTTCTGCTTTTATGTCTATTTCTTCCGGGATTGGATCCTCCGTATAACGTGGTGGTTGTGGACCGCCTTTAACCGCAGCTAGAAAGTAACCATAACCAGGGTGCTGCAACGCTGAGATTTTATCCCCGCCATGTTTCGCTAAATATAGTTTTGATGCCCAAGTGTCTTTGCTTTTTATAAAACTTTTAAACTCGTCCTTTAAAAAATTCTCTCTCTTACCCTTTGGAAAATTTTCTCTAGCAAAATCAGCTAATTCGTAATCCGTTCGGATTCCTTCAATTTCATTTAATGCTGCGACTGTAAATATATTCTCAGGTGAATAGTCTCTTCCTGCAGCTGCACCTTGTTGTTCTTCTTCGCGTTCTTCAATTTCGCGCTGAGTTTTTATATCACTGGATAGCTGTTGTATTCCTGCGCGTGTTTGTCCGGTCTCTGCTGCTATCTTTTCAAGCACACCATGAACAGGCACTTCTCGTCGCTTGCCTTCCTTAGGAATATCTCCGTATATTGCTCGTTCAGTTGCTGTTTTCACATCTTTGGTCGCACTTGTTATCGGAGTAAACAGTTGTTCACTTGACACAGAAAAGTCAGTCTGCGCTTGTTGTCGTTGTTGAAGTTTCTCGCGAAGTTTGTCTCGAACCGGTATAAACTTTTTAATTGCTGCTAGCCGCTCTCGGGCTAATCTAGTTGTAAGCGATTCACCTACCATATATTGTTTGTGAACTAATTTTTCAAATGTAAAACTATCACAATTAAAAGCTTAGTTATTAAATAACTTAGTTATTATATAATGTACCATCAAGCTAACGTATTCATCTTCGACAGGGTTAAACTGTACGACGCTATCCGCGAATGTTTCAGAAATAACATCGCTGGGGGTTTCAGAATTGTAATATCTGAGAACGGAAATGAACAATTTGTGTTAACGACGCGGCAACAAGAACAACTACGTGAAAATGGAGGCGTCGCGGTGATTACTTGCTACTACAACCAGATCATCCATTATGCACATAACTGCATGGGCAAGTCCAGACTGATGAGTATTCTCTCAGGAGAAAATCCTATGTAGTTACAAAAAACGCTAAAAAAAAATAAATTATTTAAATTATTTACGAAAGCCTATTTTTTTTTTTTTAGTAACACCCACGTGGTTAAGATACTGGTTTTTCCTCGTTTAACATTTTTCTAAGATCACGAACTTTAGAACCAATTTCAGCTCGTTTTTGATATTCTTGGCCGAGCTTTTGACGTATTACTTCAACGGTGCTAAATAGCGTTATGAATACATTAATGTCGTTACCGTACAAACAAGCATTGATGGATTTTTGAATTCCTTTCACGAGCCTGTACATCTTGGGTAAAACATAACGACCCTTACTAGACTGATATTCAATATCTTCATATTCCGAGGTAATCCTGTCACAGTCGAGACTTTCAGATAATAATACCCCTTTATTATTTAAATTTGAGATTTCAGCAATTATAGCATTTACATCATTGATATCCATATTTTTATAGTATACTGTATCTCTAATTATTAAAAAAACAAACAAAAAACACTCATTTGGCAATCTCGCTGGCGCCCTATGACGTCAGAGAGACCCAGAGGTTACATATACGACAACACATCTTTGGAACTCCTTGGTTG
Organism: Unio pictorum; assembly: GCA_030141615.1. Lineage (NCBI taxonomy): Eukaryota > Metazoa > Mollusca > Bivalvia > Unionida > Unionidae > Unio > Unio pictorum. The sequence goes on along the minus strand of JARLTB010000145.1, from coordinate 462,183 downwards.
CCTTCACATCCAAGTAAGCCCAAGGGGACCCGAAACATACATCTCCGGCGGGAGGCCTAAGGTGGCAAACGCCATCTTAGACCGCCCAGAAGATATGCTTGGGGTGACGTCACAATGCCATATATATCTCCACTCGAGTGTTGTGGCAAATTTTAGGCATACATATATGATGTGGGGGACGGCACAAGACAGCACAAACATGAAACGACGGGGCGGATTTTCTACGGCCAATCAACCAATCAAAAGCAACCAATTAAATTAACCCGGTTGCATGATTGTGAACAAAAGACAACCACACGCCTGGGTTAATGGCGTTGGTTAGTTTTGATCGGTCGCATTGGCCTTCGAAAGCCCCAAGCTTTATACCTTTGATATACTATATAAGGCGACTATTACAGCAGCGTCGTTTCATGGGTATGTTATTTTATTTCCTTATTACTTATTAATGCTGTTTCACAACATTTAAATGAGACAAGTATTTTAAATGAAACATTAAACAAAATAATACAGTTTTTAAATAACAACGTATATTTTCCCTATTCTAATTCTCTATACAAAAATGCATTATCGATTAGATCACAAAGAGCTGTATACAAGGAATTTTAACCACGCCCACCTACTTCAATGAATGGGAAACACTCGCGTTCCGGCTGAACGAACATAGGTAATACTGGATTATAAAGAACGTCTGTACTTAAAGTGTATTAATAGATGATCTAAATAAATACAACTATTTAAATAAATGCAGTTTTAGCCAAAGCGACAATAAAAGATTTTAAAATTATTTAAAGTTGATAAAAAAACAACTCTAACGAAACACACGTATTTACTCCATTACAGTCACGTGGGCGCACACATGTCAATTATACCTCTCTACAGGTAATATAGCAGACGACAAATTCCTTTGACGTCATAATACAAGGGAACTTAGTAGGTAAATGTTATAAGTTGTGGCGGATTAATCTATAAAGGATTTATCTCCCTTAGCAGCAGAGAGGGTGAACGACAACAACGTTGTGACCAAAATTGATTAAAAAATCGTAAAGTCTCCGTTTGCTAAATGGAGACATTTTTTTTTTTGGTTAAATGAGATTTCGTAAGAAGCCTTATTTCTGCTTGAAAACGTGGTCTGTTCACCCTCTCGTAGGAAGCCTTATTTTGTCTAAAAAGGTTGTAGGGTTCACCCTCTCTGCTGCTAGATACCATATTGTTATTAATTACCAGCATCCATCATTAATTTACCTTTCATCGCTGATTTTATCAACCATGAAGCCAATTTTTCTTTGAAAGATTTATCAGTGATAGAATTCAACGCGTGAATCAATTTCACATTTGCGAGATGACGTTGTTGTAAATCACCGCTCCGGTAAGCTATATCATGTACCCGACACGCCTCATCAATCGCATTTATCGGATTTTCTCCCGGGTTAGGATTATCTTGACTATCAAGTCTGATATCTAATCGTGTTCCAGGTCCACAATAACTATATCCTGGAAGGTGTTTTTCACCTGGATATTTCGCCGTTGGTAACCCTGGGAGTTTAGCTAGCTTGGCTGCGATATCACCACCACTTTTGTTTTACAAATCGATATTATTTTATCCCATATATCTCACACTTACCAGCAACCGCTTCTCGGTTATTTTTTGTGGTAACATTTGTCAGGTCAATAGTTGGTGTACGCTTCTTACATTTCACACAATATGGATCCATAATATTATTATATTATATTAACAAATGGAAGTAATTGATTTCTCAGGGTTAAAGAACAAACAAGTAAAACATCACGCTATATTACCAACTCTATCAAGATGATTATCATCGGACCTTCAGGGAGTGGTAAAACTCAGTTGCTGCTCACGATGATAATGAAATACATGACCTTGGACAAATTGTATTTAGTTGCCCCGAGCGTGGATGATCAGCATTGTTATCAAGTGTTAAAAGATTACAACGAAAATGCTTCAGAAATTGCCGGTGAAAATGTTATTAAGTTTATCACAGATATTGACGAAGCGCCATCCGTTGAAGACTTGGATAGAGGAATTAACAATCTTGTTGTGTACAACGATGTGATGTTGGAACAACAAAAAAAAACCTGCCATGATATTTTCTCGAGGACGTCACAAAAACACGGACGTGATATATGTAACTCAAAATTACTCACAGATTCCAAGTACAATCAGAGAAAATTGCAACTTAGTGTGCGTATTTAACGGAACTGGAAAATACACACTACAAAATATTTATCAAGATTGGTGTGACGGTGATATGGATTTTAATAAATTTCGAAATTTCTTTAGTGGTGCTCAGGCTACCCCGCACGGATTTATGACTATAAATTTATCAGATCCTCGGACACGATATCGTATTGGATTAGGCCGTATTTATAATTAATGTAGTTAACCCCATAGCAGCAGAGGGGCTGCGACAACGACTTGGCGTCTATTTCGAGGAAGCCTCGGTTTGACAAATGGACGCTTCTAATAAGTATTTACGAGTAAGCCTTGGATTGCCAAATTGACTTCTGTAAGAAGTAGTCCGATTCACCCCCTCTGCTGCTGTCTGTCTTCATAAAAAAATCTTTATTTATTGGCATTCGTCATTTTAAAATCAAAAGTTATTGAACTGTTCATTACAAGATAGTAGTACAAATCTTCTGTTCTGACCAATGGCAAATGAGTGAAAGCACTATCTCATAAGCCATTCAGAGTTCATGGCGCCGGAATAGTTTCTTACTGACACGTGTGCACCTCTATCTCTTAACAAAACCTGCAATTTTCGAACTGATAGATTGTCAAAAGAGCACGGGTCAGTGATTCCTTTCTTAGTCGTCATTTCACCGAATTGTTTTATCACCAGAAGTAGATTTAACAATTAAGGGTAACTCGCGCAAGGGAGGTAACAACCTTTATTAAACAGGTATATATATGGATGTGGATTAAACCCGGAAAACCCAGAAATAATCATAAAATACAAGAAACAACTGGTGAGCTCAAATGTTTGACATACATTGACTCTCTCTGTCTCTGTCTGTCTCTGTCTCTGTCTGTCTGTCTGTCTGTCTGTCTGTCTGTCTCTCTCTCTCTCTCTCTCTCTCTCTCTCTCTCTCTCTCTCTCTCTCTCTCTCTCTCTCTCTCTCTCTCTCTCTCTCTCTCTCTCTCTCTCTCTCTCTCTCCTGGACCTCACCGGTTTCGTCTCTGGTTAGAGCGCCCACCTATGTTTAAGGTCGCCGGTTTAAGTCCAGACATTTCATATCAAATATTTGTCACCATGGTACTAACAGCTGCCTTGCTAGGAGATCAATATTACGAATTAGTGTTACCAATTGTCACCATCGAGTCTGGATTATGTGACTGGGTGGGACATAGCGTCACATGTCTGCTGTATGAGTCCAGAGCAATATATTACTATAAACTGCCACACTGTGCACATCGTAAAACTCCAAATCACACACACACACACACACACACACACACACACACACACACACATATATATATATATATCTTCATCCGTTGTTAGAGCGCCCACCTGGAATATTTCAGTTCGCCTATTCCTAAACATACATCTCATTCCTAAAACTGAAATTTGCAGTCCACACGAGCGACATGCGTGTAGACATCTTGTTTACAAAGTAGTTCCTAATATATGTACTATTTTAGGCACACGTGCCGTGCAGTATGCAAGCGTTCAGAATTTAAAAACAACTGCAAAATTCTCACAATCGAAAGTTAACTGAGAAACAAATGTGAGCATAATAAATACAATTATTGTACACTTAAGATTCTTTTGACTTCTAATTTCGTGAATAGGTATTACCAAATGATGCAATATCACTGTTAAAATTTGATGATTGCAATAACAGTATATGTGAGATATCCATTATACTGACCTTAAAGTATTACTTCTCTTAAACCAGTCATCTTACAAAATGTTCTGATTAGAATTTTATCCTGAAAAATACTATTTTGAAAATTCACTTCAACGAAACTCTACCTATTATAGCAAGCGTATTTTAGTTATTACATAAATCGATACACAAATGATACATTCTGCAGTACAAGCCGTTTGTCAAAGGACATATAATTGCAACAATTTGCAAAATAATGATACAACAATGCAGATAGCACCTACTTTAGAACTGAATCAAACGTATGTTGCTCGTTATTAATGTTTTTATGATATCAACAGGAAGCTAAACGTTTCGATATTAAGTGATCCATTCCTTGTACGTAAATTAACATTCGAATAGAAAAAATCCTAACAAAGTATAGGCAATCTTAGCTATCTGATTCTTGAATTAATGTTATGCACGCGTTGAGAGAGGTGTATATACACGTTTGATACATTGTTAACGAAATTGAGTAATCTTTTGAAAATTTTATCTCTAATTCAACTAAACTGTACAAAATTGATGAACGAGAAAATTAGCTATGCCATTCGGAAAGAGCTTAAATCATCCATGAAAATTACAATTTATACATTTAATTATGTATACCTATCCAATATACAATTGATTTATTCCAGAAATCGGATTTCTTTGGGCGTTTTGTGTATCCTGCTTATTCATTAATGCAGGTGAGATATATAAAGATATGTAGGTAGTTAGATTTGTTACTTAAACGGAAGGTACGTAAATGTATGAAACACATTTTCACCAGTGCCTAATACTATAATGCAAACTTCTAATTTCTTATGAAATGAGTTAACGTTACGAGCAAATCTTATACTGCTATGTTTCCTACATTGTACATTTAAGAGAGTAGGACTTATTCAATGATGCGATGCAATACTCTGTACAGCTTTGACAATAACAAATCTATTTAGTTCATTTATTGATTGATGTTCCATCCGATTAAACGACTAAGCCAATTATAATTTTTATTTTAGTCCTCTGTAGGAGGAAACTTTTTAAGTTTGGATATGTATAATGGAAATTGTTTTAGGAACTCGATAATTTTTATGATGTGTTCTATTTTTAATTTGGGGTATAGGAGCAATGTACAATAAGCAGGATAAACACATACACCTATCAAAAACGTATTCCTTAAAATTATAAAGTTAAAAAATAATTTAAAGGCATGCAATCGCACAATTCAGTCGTTGATTGGAAATATTTTAAGCATTATCGATTTTTCAACCAAGAGATCCTTACATGCAGAAATTTAAGGAAATCAAAGGTTAACATTGTAATTATTAGGATATAAAATGAAGTATAAAGTAACAATTTTTGTTCTTTATGAAAATTCCTAGTCCTGACGATATCCTCATGCATGTGGTCAGTCTGAAAATATTAATTGCCAGCAAAAAGCATGCTACACTATTGGGTTGTAACAGCGATTAATGGAAAGTGAAGTTAGTTTGATTAATGGAAAGTGAGGTTAGTGTGATTAATGGAAAGTGAAGTTAGTGTGATTAATGGAAAGTGAAGTTAGTTTGATTAATGGAAACTGAAGTTAGTGTGATTAATGGAAACTGAAGTTAGTGTGATTAATGGAAGGTGAAGTTAGTGTGATTAATGGAAAGTGAAGTTAGTGTGATTAATGGAAAGTGAAGTTATTTTGATTAATGGTAACTGAAGTTAGTGTGATTAATGGAAAGTGAAGTTAGTGTGATTAATGGAAAGTGAAGTTAATGTCATTAATGGAAAGTGAAGTTAGTTTGATTAATGGAAACTGAAGTTAGTGTGATTAATGGAAACTGAAGTTAGTGTGATTAATGGAAAGTGAAGTTAGTGTGATTAATGGAAAGTGAAGTTAGTGTGATTAATGGAAAGTGAAGTTAGTGTGATTAATGGAAAGTGAAGTTAGTGTAATTAATAAAAAGTGAAGTTAGTGTGATTAATGGAAAGTGAAGTTAGTGTGATTAATTGAAAGTGAGGTTAGTGTGATTAATGGAAAGTGAAGTAAGTGTGATTAATGGAAAGTGAAGTTAGTGTGATTAATTGAAAGCGAGGTTAGTGTGATTCATGGAAAGTGAAGTTAGTGTGATTAATGGAAAGTGAAGTAAGTGTAATTAATGGAAACTGAAGTTAGTGTGATTAATGGAAATTGAGGTTAGTGTGATTAATGGAAAGTGAAGTTAGTGTGATTAATGGAAACTGAACTTAGTGTGATTAATGGAAACTGAAGTTAGTGTGATTTATGGAAACTGAATTTAGTTTGCTGATACAATTTTATAGCATAATTATTTTCTTTTAACTTTGTATTCATCTAATCAACAGATGAGCGTGGAAAAAGAATATTTTTGGACCATAGTGGTTTACAGGTATGTGATTGCTTTCAGCACTAAGTAAATCCTCTACCTATAAATGTTCTAATTAAGTCATCACCTGTTTACCATCAAATCCGAAAGGTAGGTCGTCGGTACCATCACCTGATGTTTCCAAATTACCATACCATCAGAGGATACAGGAACTACGTTTTCCTCAAAGCCTAGTGGTTACATCGAAACAAGCCTGAATAACTAAGCAATGTGCTCACTTGAGTTAACCATGGAAATGAGTCGCATTTGCTTTGATAAATCTAATTCAAAAGCTCCAACACGTTTTAATTCCACTGACAATATCTGATTAAATATGAACTGTCAATCTTATGGAAGGTCCTCAATGGAGACTCTCACAATGCCACACCAGAAATAGTTGAAGCTTACGGCCGAGCTATAGCGATCCTAGTTAATCAGCTGCTGAAACCTTCCGTGATGCAAGCTTCGCCGTCTGCACAATAGCTGCAAATCTGATATATGGGTATGCATCTCCGATGCTTGAAAACCATTTAATTGTTCATAATGATAGTAATGATAATGCTTGTGTGAGGGAGGGATATGTATTGATTCCCCACCTGCTACTGTGCTTTGGTTATCTAGGAGATAGTCAGCAAGGATTAACATTATCTAACGGAAAAATAGGTAATAGTCCAATCGAAATAAGAATAATTCTCTCTAGTCAACTTTATAAATAACTATTATGGAAAAGAAAATCGTTTTATGATTGTAGGACACTTAAATCCCAATGGTACAAATTGCCTCTACATTGTCGTCTTTCCACTACTTGACCATACGTTAGAATATGTCAGACTGCTATCCTAGTGGGTCCTAAATTATGATTCTCACAAACAGAGCAGACAGCAATTCTTTGCGAGCCTAGCCCTTACATCAAATGTAACGGCTACATGTCACGCTGATCACAACAAAATGTGCTGCTAGGGAATCTAAAACTGTTTGCACTTTTACATAGGCCCCTGTTTGGAGAGAAAAAGCTCTCCAAAATGTTGGACATGTAACCTAAGTTACCACCTAAACGTGGTCAACTAAACTAATTATTATAGACACCCTATGCCGAACTAAACAATTAGCTCCTTTACTCTCGCCACCCATAATATATCACACCTGAACCAGTTACTACTGAAAAAAAGAATGACTCTTATTACCCGTTCATGTTTCAACTTAGCTTGGGCTAAAAGGCGACTTGTTGGTATGCAGTTTCCAACATACAATTTTGTCCATACATGTAATGTTGGAAGTTAGATACCCCGACAGAAAATGCCAAGCGTTGTCTCGCAGAGACAGAATTATTGCGCTCTGCAGTTGACCAGTTCCTAATACCATATACACTGGAAGTGTGTTTCCATTATGCAGATGCGATAGTGCTGCACTTAAACAGCTGTCAGAAGCGTCTGCACCAAGGAAAACGTCCATTGTCATGTTTGGCATTTTCACTACGGACGTCGGCCTGTCCTTCAACGTCTATAATGAGTGTTCACTTCTATATGTCCAGATAAGTGTCGTCCGACCGAGCCTTCTTCCTAGTCAAGTCGATCAGTGTATTCGGTAGAGAACCGAAGTTAGCACCATACCGGCAATATTACCCAGCCAGTCCCAAGAAAGACAGAACTTCCGTCCTGGTGGATAGTCATACCGCGTCCGTACGTTGGTTAATGTTTGACCCCTATGGGCTGAGGGAGTTACCTAGGTTTATTTAGTTGCCTAAACCCTACATGTTCCTCAGACTGTAGTGCGGTAAGTCACGATTGATTATATCTAAAGCCTTGCTCAGCAAAACTGTAGGATCATAACAAGTCCATCATAGCTTGAATTTCATTTCGGACTTCTAACTGCGCGTGTGGTTGTGAATATGGCTTCATTTTCACGGGATTCTCGTCTAGTAGCTTCAAACTGAACGCTTCTCAAACCATCTTACCATGTTGCTATTTGAAGATGCTCATTAGTCTTGACGACACCTGATATCGTTACTCTGATGTTAACGTCTCTTAAAAGCCAACGTCTATGTAGATGTCTTCCATCGTTAATTGAAAATTAAGAAGTACCTCCCCCTGCCTTCCGTTGTCGTGGGTTCTTCGATCACAACTGTACCAAACACGAGTTGAGCAGCAGAGAGGGTGAACAGACCACGTTTTCAAGCAAAAATAAGGCTTCCTACGAAATCTCATTTAAACCGAAACAAATAAGTCTCCATTTAGCAAACGGAGACTTTACGATTTTTCAATCAATTTTGGTCGCAACGATGTGGTCATCACCCTCTCTGCTGCTGCAAGTTAACAAAAATAATACGATATCGTGTCCGAGGATCATGTAAATTTATTGTTATAAATCCGTGCGGAGTCGACTCAGCGTTACTAAAGAAATTTTTAAATTGATTGAAGTCCATATCGGAACACCATGTCTGCCAAATATTTCGTAACGTATGTGTATCAACGCCGTTAAACACAGCAAGAATATTACAGTTATCTCTGATCACTTTTGGAATCTGAGTGTAGCGTTGAGTTACATATATCACGTCGGTGTTTTTATGCCTGCCTCTGGAAAAGATCCTAGCTGGGTTTTTTTGATTGTCTAACATCACATCGTCGTGTACGACTAAATTGTTAATGTTCCCATCAAGGTCATCCACGGATGTTTTAATTTCTGCTGATATGGTGATAATTTAAAATCATCGTGATATTCGTAATAATTGATCCTGTTTGGTATTTTTCCAGAAAAAAGGTTTTCAATGTCATTATCGGTGATCTCGGGATTATTTACCAAGGATGCATTTTTCACACGCTCTCCAAAACTCATTAATAGATCATCAGAGACATTTCTGTTGTCGGGGAATTTTTCAAGTATTTTATCTAGCTTGGATTTTTTTGTTGATTTCCAAGTTGTATAATCCATCGGGGGAACTGTAACAAATTCATATCCGGTACGTCTTATAGATTTGATTAGCTGCGGAGTAAAGAAACACCTTGATGCATTTTCCTCAACAATGTAACTGATATACGCTTGGCCGAAACTTGTATTGATATCCGAGATGTTAGGCAATCTATTATCTCGTTCCGCTGTGGTTAAATTCCGTTCATTATTAATTATTCTCGCGATAACATCTTCCCGGGTCACTGGCAACCCGTGTGATATTTTTCTTGATACCGAGTAATGAATTTACCGTACATTTCTGAATCGGTGAATTGCCTGTTTAGTGGCTTCGACAGATCCAACTTCAAACGAGAATACGAATAACACATCAAATTGTCCATCAATGATAGATACTCCTGCTTCGAGTGTATGATTAAAAATCACCATCCTGGTGTTAGAAAATGCCTCGCAAGGATCAGAAAAGTCTTCGTGTTTAACATCTCCATCGGTATCAGCATGATAATGTTTTTCAGAAATATCTCTTCGTTGTGCCTCTTTGACAATTTCTTCTACAGAAAATTTTCCATGGCGCTTATAATGGCAAAATACCCCGCATCGTTTAGTGACATCACTGAGATAGTTCCATAACAGCTGATAATTTTCTTCGTTGGAATTTTCCAAATAAAACCTCTTTCCGTTGTCCGGTTTATAATCGTTGATCATGAATTTTATTCCAGGACGCATCATCGAGAGTATTTGTTTGTCATCGTCGTTAGCATCTGCGTCCAACGCAATAAAATGTTTCGCAGTAGTGATTAGCCCATCAAACTTTTCCCACATTGATTTACTTCTTGATGGATTCGAAACGATCTGACGGTATATTCCATGAAGCTCATCAGCGATAACGGTGCTAGGTGTTCCTGTAACCCTCGTCAAGGATTCAACTTGAACAACAACTCGTGTGGGTAATTTTTCATCGATTTCATTATACAACGCTATTTGTTGATCAAATGCGGTTTTACTCGATAATGTTTTTCTATAGCTAATATAGCATACAGATGAATCATCTGCGATTGATTTCCACGCAGCAATTGATTTTTCCATTCCACAAGCTGAACCAACTAAATAATCATCACTGGAACCAATACAACCTTGCCCTGAAATATGTACTGGCGGTTCTGTATAAATATAATCAGGAATCCTCGTGGGAAATTCACCTCCGTAGCTATCTCGTTGTAACCCCATTAAGTATTTAATATATCCTGATGATTTTTCTGTGGCTGTCAACTGTGATGCAACAGCATCTACGGCATTGTCAGGCGATCCTGATAAATAATTGGCGATTCTTGAATCTAAGTTGGCCCGATCTACAACAATCTTTTTCCCGTGGTATCTCGGACAAATAGCATCATAATGATCGTCATATTCATACACTAGACAATTATCACAACTTGATTCAATAATATCAAATGCAGCATGGTATCCATGTCGTCGTTGACAAATAACACAATAGTGTCCAGGTCGTCTAGCAAATGTGACTCTATTTCCACTTGATGTTATTTGTGAGATTATTTGATCGGGTTGTCCAGTTAGCGCCGTTGATATCGCAACAACATTTTCATCTGAAACGCTACTGTTTGTGGGATAATTAAATTCAATAAAACCCACTGGGGTATTTCCGTTGACACTTATTAATGGATCAACAGGACCATCCAACGATCGTTTACAAATGCTATTAGGAGATTTTGATTTGGTCCCGGGTAATTTAATACTGTAGACCCCAGCAATCTTATCAATGTTCCGTTCGGGATTATCCGTTGCAGTTTTTGATATTAATGTCCGATGTGTTTGAAAATCCACAATAAGATCAACGGCAACATGATATCCTTTTGTTGTTTCAAACACAACAGCGTTACCATATCGTTGAAAATATTTTCTAACCGCAACAAGATCCGGTTTAGAATCAATATCGACAATACATTTTCTGCGTCGTTGTTGTAAAATAATCTCATTGACGCATGATTTTCCTTGATAATGTAACATATCAAATTGTTCATAGCTGTCCCACACATGGAATTGCCCCATCGATTGAATAATCGGTTTTGATAAGATTACACCATCATGAATCAACGATTGAACCGCATCCACTTTTTTATCATATATTTGATATGATATCATTTTATATATATAATTTCAATGTCTAATTAAAATGATATTATTTTATATACAATGCCATCTTGCAAACTCGCTACAAATAAATGCATATGGCTGTCACAACAGGCAATAACCCCGTGTGGAAAAAACTCATACGGGAAATTCTGTGGAACACATACAATCTACGCAAAACTCGGTAAATCGGATGGTCCAAGACCCTGTCTCGGTTGTGGAAAAGGTGTTCGGGGAAAATATCAGATTTGTATAGACTGCGGTGGCCATCAATATCGATCAATTGTCAATCAAGATATTAAGATGTCAAGGACACCAACAACTATAGAAGAATTTCTTCGTGATAGAACCTCAATTAAGTCAATTTGATGGCTCTATGTTGAGTGGACAAACGGCACTTTACATTTTATTTTATATGAAAAGGTGCCGTTTCTCCATTTTGAAAAATTTTCCCTGTTATGATTTTTGTACGATTTCTCTCGGACAGACTATTATACACGTGTGTGTGGATATCAACAAACGGATCAGAAAGCCAATCGTTTAATCGACTATCATACGCCAAAAAAAATACAAAATATTCGCCTGATGGCAATCGGCGAACCCCTTCGCGTTTAATTAATCCCGAAACAACACCTCGTGGAAGTTTTAAATACATCTCAGCCGACCTCATTGAGTTAAATTTTTTAAATTGTTTCATCGTGAGATTAACAGCAACGGTCGCAGATGATTCATTCTGGTTGTTAAACCCCGTAAACAAGCGGGTCCCGTATTTGTAATAAATCCAACTATCCTCGGTGGTTACACCATCCCCAAACACCATTTCATCTTGTGCGGCACAATTATCATAACCAAATAGTTCATCATCAGAGTAATCACTAATCATTATACAGTATACTTTTTAACGTCTAATTGAATGTTGATTAACGATTAATAATAATGGTGAATCCAGCACTAGCAACAAATAAATGCTGTTGGTTGTTTTTAGGGTCTCCACAGCGATGTGGAAAAAATTCCTACGGGGAATTCTGTGGTGTACATAATTGTACTGCAAAACAAGGATGTCCCGATGGCCCAAAACCATGTCTTGGTTGTGGAAAAGGAGTACGGGGGAAATATCAAATTTGTATAGCGTGTGGATCCCCACAGTACCGTTCCGCAATAGAATATCTCCGACGGAAAAATAGACCAATACCGACCCCAGAAGAGTTTTTAGCGACTCTCCGTGAAAAACAGATAACTGCCGCGCTGATAAAGTCAGAAAATAATTAAAAAAAGCCGAGCGACTAAAACAAGAGAACCAGTTAAGCATCATGCAACGCTACCAAACTCTATCCGCGCAATTATAATCGGGCCATCTGGATCCGGCAAGACGCAATTGTTGCTCAATTTAATAATGAGATGGATGAAGTGGGATAAGTTGTATTTAGTTGCTCCTAGTGTAGATGATCAACGATGCTATGAAGTGCTAAAAGATTTTAATGAAAACGCTTTAGAGATTGCCGGCGAGTGTATTATTGAATTTATAACCGATATTGACGAGGCACCATCAATAGAAGACCTCGATGGAAGTATCAACAATTTAGTTGTATACGATGATGTGATGTTAGACAATCAAAAAAACCCAGCTAGAATATTTTCCAGAGGCAGGCATAAAAACACCGACGTGATATATGTCACTCAACGATACACTCAGATTCCAAAAGTGATCAGAGATAACTGTAATATTCTTGCTGTGTTTAACGGCGTTGATACACATACGTTACGAAATATTTGGCAGACATGGTGTTCCGATATGGACTTCAATCAATTTAAAAATTTCTTTAGTAACGCTGAGTCGACTCCGCACGGATTTATAACAATAAATTTACATGATCCTCGGACACGATATCTTATCGGACTCGATCAAATATTTGGTTGAAATCATTTATTATTTTTGTTAACTTGCAGCAGCAGAGAGGGTGATGACCACATCGTTGCGATCAAAATTGATTGAAAAATCGTAAAGTCTCCGTTTGCTAAATGGAGACTTATTTTTTTTCGGTTAAAAATGAGATTTCGTAGAAAGCCTTATTTTTGCTTGAAAACGTGGTCTGTTCGCCCTCTCTGCTGCTAGTTGTGTGGGTGCTTCTCTTTAGTGATAACGCTCAATTATGTTGAAAGTGTATAGTATTTCTTTGTCGCTACCCAGATACGACTTTTCTGTCCACCCGTTTTCTCTGTTATGAGGAACGTCCACCACCCACCCACCCAGAGACATGAAACAACTGCCACCTACCTTAATATGTCGAACTCAAACTGCGTCTTCTAGTCAGGTAATATCTTTTCAGGAACACAAAGTCTACACGAAACTCCCTACAATGTTTCTTGGGTGTAATAACTTTACAGTTTCTTGTCTGTAATAACTTTACATCTACACCAAGCATTTTCTTGAAAGAAACTTCACGTTTAATGTTCGTATTCAATTTCCCATGGTAACATAACAGTCTTACATGTAAACTCATAAATTCCAGGTAAAGTAAAAATAATGTGATTTGTCCATGATTATTTAAAGATTTGAAATGAAACTGCGGTATGAAAATGTTTGTCCATCATCTAGAATTATATATCATGATTATACTGCTCAGCGAGTATTTTAATTTATTATTTTGATATTTTTTAGTATACAAGAAATAGACGTTGTTGACTTCAACTTATCTCTCCATCCTAAGAGGTTTCACTCCTATCCGTGTCAAAAATTACTTCGCATTCCTAATTTTTCAAATAGTCTTAAAAACGAGATAGTTAAGAAAGATGGAATTTTCCTTCCATAAAATTGGCATTTTCCTTGCATACAATTGGCATTTCTTTGCATACAATTGGCATTTCTTTGCATACAATTGGCATTTTTTGCATACAATTGGCATTTCTTTGCATACAATTGGCATTTCTTTGCATACAGTTGGCATTTCGTTGCAAAGTTTATGTTCATCCTAGAAGTACATGACAATCTTACTTTTGTAGATATCATAGTCAATGAACATCTTTATTATAAATAAGTTTGAAATAAAAACAAATAAGATTTGGAGTAAATACGATCAAGCCGCTCCTAAATTATAACTGATACATGCTACGTTCCGCATTTATAGTAAAATTGAAACATCAATGCATAGCGTTTGTAATGAAGGAGTATAATACATTATAAATATGTCTGATTCATAATAGTTTGAATTATTTTAAACATATTTTATCTCATTTTTTAGAACTGCGAAAGTTTTACAGAATACAAACGTAAGTAATGCAACCTGCAAAGAGATAGACTGACATATAGACAGAATCACATGGAAAATACTGTAAATTAAAACCTTCAGCAGATATTCATTTGACGTGTAGTTAGATGGACACATTAATAATTATGATATACGCGTTTTAACAAATATTACCCATTCTATACCTCCAATGAGGTTTTTATTTCTTTTTTAAGTGCACGTCAAGTGAATGTCACTAATTTGCTTTGTTACGATTATCAGTAATATTAGCAATACCATGTTTATATCTTAACATTAATTTTCAAAGCAGCTACAATTTTCAATGAAATATCTCTGTCAGTAGAAGAAAACTGCGTGGCAATTTAGAGAGCAAGAGAAAATCAGCAATTCGAGTCGAAAGAACCTTGCGCTCCAAGTCAAAGGAAGAAATCTTCAATCTTCTGAGTCGTTATAATGGCATCTTTGCACTATCATCAATGTGAATGGAAATCAAAGTGTGTATATATATATATATATATATATATATATATATATATATATATATATATATATATATATATATATATATATATATATCCGTATTTGTCGGCCTATAAGGCAATAGTTTTCGACCAGAAAATTCAAGCTTTGTCTTATAGATTGCGAATCGACGTATATAGGGATTATGTCACTTTATGTCGATTATGTCGCTTTATCGTATTTTTCGTATGAAACATAATTATACAAGACTACGAACATTAATGGGGACTAAATCTTTCATTTTGGAGAAGAGATCGTGTATGAAAAAGTATAGCATCCCACATTTAGTATCTTAAACAATTACATTATCGTCGGCATTCATCATTAACATAGCTCAGATATAATTGCGCTAAATTAGCATGCACGAGTATTGTGCAAGCTAGTAGATAAATGACCATGACAAAGACATTCCATCAAACATTCTACTTGCACCAAATGCTCAAATAAAACGTTTGACCCACTGGGAAAGATGAATAGACAAAGATATATATCTTCACTATTGTAAATCTATATTGCTCACTTTCCTGATGACTGTTCTTACTCGTGTACAAGTACAGTACCATATTCATTATCAATTAATACCACTAGCGAACAATTCCTTCAAGTTTGTTGTACATCCATCATTAAAAATATCAAATGGCTTTCTGGTTGTATTTACATTCTCATTCAATTTGCTACCGTTGTATTCAGTCTAACATATGTTGGGATCAAAATGCAGCAGACTAGATCATATTGGCGAGGCTGCCAATATGGAAATGAAGCAACCCATAGATATTATGAATACCGTACCATATAATGAAAGGAAGTGCCAGGTCGTTACTCATGTACATTTGTCAGCCAGGGTTATTTTTTAACTTGCCGACGGAACCAACATTAATTTAAAGTATATCTGGCATGAGCAAAGATCAAAACAGCGTGGAAAATGGTAATTTTTAGGATATAATCTACTGGAGTCACTATGGAAATAACAATTGTGAATATTTAAACCCTGAAGCAGTATTGTAGATACTTTCATTGTTTACATCACTTATTGTTATATCTATTAATGTTTTCTCTCTTTCACAAAAGCTTCAGCACGGGGGCAATAAAAAAACAAGAATATTGGAACTTTGTGTGTGTGTGTCTGTCTGTCTGTCTGTCTGTCTCTCTCTCTCTCTCTCTCTCTCTCTCTCTCTCTCTCTCTCTGATACATCGGACTACATTTCATTTTGATCACGATATGCAAGACAAAATATGACATTGAACACATATGCATCCTTCTCTCTGTCTGTATCTCTCCCGCCTCCTCCAACGCACAAACCTCATCAAATAGAAAAGACATTTTAGTATTAATGATGCAATTTCCCTATTGCTGTTTATTTTTTTTAAAAAAGAGAGATTCTTGTAATATTCATGAAAGCCGAAGTTTTTATAATTCAATTCCACTCAGCATCGCGAGTTTCATCCTATCTGTAATTCAATGCATTTTTGGTTAACCGCTTCTATGGTCTAGTGGTTAGAGCGTCCGCCGTGGGAGCGGGAGGTCGTAGGTTCGATCCCCGGCCGAATAATACCAAAGACTTACAAAAATGGTACAAATATGTGCCTCTCTTGGCGCTCAGCATTACGATGTTGGTGTTAGGACTGGTCGGCCTGGCGTCAGAATAATGTGGCTGGGTGGGACATCATGCTACATAATGTTCCAGTGCTAGACATCACTAAAAACTGACTCACTGCAGACATCGTAGCAATATGATTGAACAATTGTTAAAGCTACGTTAAAAATCAAACAAAACATATTAGGGTCCATCAGAATATGTAGCTATACGTACATTATATAATTAAAACACTTCGTGAAAAACACAAGCTAAGGTATTGATCTGGTTTCGTCTTATATTAAACTTCGACATAGATATCGATGAAGAATGTGTGTGTGTGTGTGTGTGTGTGTGTGTGTGTGTGTGTGTGTGTGTGTGTACAATACGCTTAACGATTGTTTTACCGCTAGAAACAGCTATGTTCTTCTATTGTGAATATCAGCAACAAAGATTATAAAAGTAATTTATTCAAAGTTCATGACCAAGTACGTGAGTGTCATTATTATTACAGGTAACGTTTACTGCTTTTGTGTACCAATATAATCGAGCAACATTTGTATAAAAAAACAAAACATATTAATAGTGCAAGCCTTATATGGACTTGAGTACAGTTTCTTCTAATTTGGAGTATATTTCGTAATAAATTAGGATTTGGAGATGTTACCGTAACATAATTCATGGGGAAACATACCATATTTTCAATATGTTGATCATATGCAACAATCCTTCAAAACCCAATGACATTTCTCTTATAGAACTCCTTGCTTTGGAAAATGATGGTCATTGTCATTCCTTTGACTCCGGTAAGATTATCCCTCATCTTTCTCTTTCTGTCTGTCTGTCTGTCTCTCGTTGTCTATCACATACAAACCTGAACACATATTTTAGTAGAGTATATTTTAATGTGACTTTACAAGTAAAGATATTGTTTTAATTGAGATACTGATACTGTGCCCAAATTTGAGCCCTACTTTTAGTAACAAAAGAGCGACAAAAAATTGTTTTGCTTTAAGATAACGTCTTTAAACATGATTCAAAGTAACGGTATTATTAGTTGATTTAAAATATATTGCAAATTCATACATTTTAATTTTGTAAAATTTGCAGTGATTCATAAACTTCGTGACTTGCATACACGATATGGATATTCCGGAGTACACTGCATGCATGACGTTATAGGAAAACTGAAAGGTACGTATTCTCTATCCAACTTTATATTTATTACCATCATCATCATCGCATACATTATAGATGTAATATTTATATATATATATATATATATATATATATATATATATATATATATATATATATATATATATATATATATATATATATATATATATATATATATATAATAATAGTAATAAGAAGAAGAAGAAGAAGAAGAAGGAGAAGAAGAAGAAGAATGAGGACTTTGTATAGAGCCTAATCTTTCGAAGCTCTAAGCGCTTTACACCATCAATAATGATATGACTACACTACACAACAACAAATAACAAAAACAATGAAATTGGAAAACATAAAAAAAATGCTGAAAACATATAAGATACAAAATATGAGTACGTCGCTAAGTTTGTCCCTGCAGTCGAAACAGGTGAATCATAAGAGCACTCTTAAAAGGGACCATTGTGTCTTTGTGTCTAATTTCAATGGGCAATTCGTTCCACGTTGCCGGGCCCTGGTGTGCAAACGAACGTTGTCCATATAACTTTGTTTTCACCGTGGGAACAATGAGTATACGATTATCAGAAGAAGAGCGTAAGGATCTAACTGGTGTATGCACATGGTATTGGCTGGATAAGTATGTTGGACTGGAGTCTGTCATTGAAACATAGCACAGAGAACACATTTTGTGTTTGATTCTGTATAGAATTGATAGCTAGTGTAAGGTACAGAGCAGTGGTGAGGTGTGCTCTGATCGAGGTACTCTAAAGATGATCCGTGCAGCTGTGTTTATAACTTTTTGAAGTTTCTGGAGTAAATATTGTGACGAACCAGACAGAATTGAGTTACAATAGTCCAGTCTTGAAAGTACTAATGAACACACGTGTTTTAGTGGCATCAACTGAAAGGTATTTACGAATGGAACTGATGCGTCTCAATTCAAAATATGCAGCCTTGCATATGTTCATGACATGTTGATGCAATGTGAGAGTACTGTCTAAAGTAACGCCTAGGCTCCGTACTGACTCAGAATTTAATCTTCGTGTTGCTGATATTTATTGTCTGAGGTAAAGGATGTGAATGATAAAGTCTTTGTGTTGTGATCAGAATATCCACAGTTTTATCATCATTCCTCTGTAGCTTGTTACCTGTCATCCATGATTTTACATCAGAAATGCACTTCTCTACTCCATGGATGGTAGCATCAACTTCAGTTCGGTGGCTAGACTTGTATATTTGGGTGTCATTAGCATACAATTGGTGCGACACTGGGTGATGATATATGACAGTTGAGAGCGGCTGAGTATACACAATGAAGAGAACAGGTCCAAGAACAGAGCCCTGTGGAACACCACAACATACGTCAACTGGGCTGGAGTGTATTCCATTTGCAGATATAATTTGTGTCCTGTTGACTAACTAGGACTTGAACCACTGTAAGGATATATTCTGAATGCCAAATACATGCTGGAGACGGCGGAGTAATATATCATGGTCTTTTGTGTCAAATGCTGCAGATAAATCCAGGAGAGTGAGGACTGTAATCTTTCCACTATCCAAAGCAAAGAGAATGTCACTAAATACTTTCAAAAGAGTAGTTTCCGAACTGTGGCAAGGGTAATATGTAGATTGTACATTGCTAAAAAGACAGTTTGAATTCAAATGAGATACAAGTTGAGTTAGAACAACCTTTTCTAAGATTTTTTATATGAATGGGAGATTATAAACTGGGCGGTAGTTCTTTAAATTTTATTGTCCAGTGTTGGTTTCTCCAGCAGTGAGTTTACGATGGCAGTTTTGAAAAATGACGGGAATTCCCATGATGAGAGAGAGAGATATTAAAAACATCAGTTAGTGAAGGCAATATTGGGTCTAAGCACTCAAGCAGCAGTGATGTCGGAATTGGATCAAGTTCACAAAAATTTGGTGCACTTTTCATCATGATTGTCCGTACTAAATCAATAGAAACTGGTTCAAATGCTCCTAACGGTTGTCGCTGAAATTCTGCATCATAACTGTATGGTGACGAATTACTTGAAATTGTGCTGTCAAGCGAATCTCTAATGGTTTGTACTTCGTCATCGAAGAAATTTGGAAATTGGTCTGGTAGGTCTAGTGGAGAGAAGGTTGTTGGAAATGGTGTATATTTGTTCCTTGACATTAGTTTGTTAGTTATCTCGAAGCGCTCTTTGCAGCTGGAACTCTCTGTGATCTTAGTGTTGTAGTGGGATGATTTGGCTAAATGGACTATGTTTGTGATGTTCTTCTTAGCGGCTTCGTAGATTTGTATATGAATAGTGAGTCTGGGGGAAAGCCAAAGCCTCTCTGCTCTTCGGCGATGTCTTTTAGCAGTGCGAAGCTGGTCCCTAACACTGACATAACATGGAGAACACTGTTTAATTGATACTCTGCATTTGGTGGCTGGGGAATGTTTTTCAAGCAATGAATGCAGGCAGTTATCAAGTTGTTCCGCTGTTGGATGTAAAAAAGTTGTTAGGTTTTCTTGGATGGCATGCATGAATTTGGTTCTATTTATCATACGGAGGTTTCTCTTAGTAGCAAATAGAGATGGGGGGTTAGGGACTGATACGTCGAGATGCCATACAATGCAAAGGTGATCCGATGCAAGTTCGTGGAATATAAGGGTGGATTGCAGAATATTATCATCAGGTCTATAAAGAAACCAGTTTAAAATGTGACTAAGTTTATGGGTAGGTTGGTTAACTGACTGTTTAAGATTGAAAACATAATCTAGGAGTTTTGACATGTATGGTTTACCAGGACAGTCAAAGTGAAAGTTGAAATCTCCAAGAATAATTAGGTTGCCCCCTGTCGAATTTCCATAGTCTAGAAGATTTGGAAACTGCTCCAGAAATAGAGATTCAGTCAGCTTGTTTTTTCTACTAGGAGGAGGACGGGCAAGACAAAAAATGGACAGACCTTTGTTCCAGTGTGAGCGCTGTTTGGACTAGTTCAAACGATGTGTGGACGATATTGAAAGTTATGTTGTACTTCAGGCATTTGATCATGGAATTCTTTGTAATTACAGCAATTCCACCTCCACGAAAGTTGCTGGGGATCGACTTGATAGAATAATCGCTGGGTGTTAAATCCGCACACTTAGATTCATTACCTGCGGAATCTAAACAAGTTTCTGTCAGGAAGAAGACGTCAATATTCTGGTCGTTAATAAAATTAACAATTTCTGTGCGATTTTCCGGTGATCCTACTGATTGAGCTTTGAATAATGCAATACGTAGGGGTATCCCTGGGACAGTTGAGACAACGGTTGACGATTTAAGAGGATATATATATATATAGATAGATAGATAGATAGATAGATAGATAGATAGATAGATAGATAGATAGATAGATAGATAGATAGATAGATAGATAGATACATAGATAGATAGATAGATAGATAGATAGATAGATAGATAGATAGATAGATAGATAGATAGATAGATAGATAGATAGGTAGAAACATAGATAGATAGAAAATTAAAATCCATAGATTGATAAACGCATTTTGACTGTACCAGTCCCTTAAAAGTTGGAACCTTATACCTACAACAGAGTTTGAAAGATGAGTTTGAGAACGACTATGTAGATGTATTTTAATGTGCCACGTGAAAGCGATGCTGGTACTAGACTTGGCCCATAGGTTAACATTGTAAACACCTTGAGTACCAAAGGTGAAATCCGATGTTTAACATTGAGGGTACATAGTTATATTGTTAAAGGTTTGTTTGTTTTTTAATGGTGCACCAGCACTTTTAGGCTATTTAGCGCCTTACAAAAGGTTGTATGATACCATGTTTGCAAATATTACAAGGTTTAATATCGACCATTGATATCAAAAGCCTAATAGTTCAGAGTGAAACGGTAAGATCTTGGTAACAGTAAAATATGAAGCTTCGCATTCAACGAGACATGTCAATGGTGGATGTTAATAAACACAGATGACAAGGTGTTCAAAATAAGGGGCAGTATTTACAGGAAATGTAAAATGCAAGTAATGTATATAATAAAACATCAAAATGTTCATTCATGTCATGCACATTATAATACTTATCACGCGTCGGTTGCAGGTCAGAACACTCTGTCACAAAGTGCTTAATAGTGAATGGGTCATTGCAGGAAACGCACTCTGGTGGATATTCACCTTTTAGTATGAGGCAGCGGGTTGTGTACGTAATATAGTTAAAATCTTGAAACAATTTTTACAATTTCATGTTATATAAGACACAGTTCTGACGCAAGGAAACTAATTTCTCCAGCAACTACTCTTCAGAAAACAAAGTCTTGAAGTCTTCCTAAAATCAGGAAAAATATATTGTTTCAAACTAGAAATGGACCAATGGGTCTCCAAAGCATTAGTATAGTATTCGCTTCACAATTTAGGAGATGGCTTTAATTGCCCTGCTACGCCACAGCAAAGACATGGCAGAAAGAGATGTAAAAAAAACTATTATCTGCATATAATTGATGATAAAACGGATACAACTGAGAAACGTCTGTTAGAAAATTGGATGATTTTGAGTACTACCTAAGGAATAACAATGATGTACCGAGATTTGATGAGAATGTTCCAAGACAAAACACGCTCTGTTTGCAATGCCACAAATGATGATCACAATCCAAGAATCCTAATGGGTAGATGTTCATGACGTAACTTCAGATTTTATTGGAATTGAAATCAAATGAAAAAAGAACAGTACACTGAACCTTTTCGCAGTTTCATGTGCATTAGGTTTAAATGTACCAAACTGGAAAATACGAATCCAACTGAAAGTATTAGAGTGGATATCATTAACAATTTCATGTACTCATTGTTCAAAGAAGCGGTTTTACACTTTAATAAAACAAGTTATCACACTGCATTGATTTTTACTATATTATCAAGCTTACCGGGATAATATCATGATGTTGGGACACAACAAAGCCAAACAATACATATATGGACACTTCTGTGGTTTTGCAACCTGAAACACAGGATATCTCTAAAGAAACAGCGGTGACAGAAGCTCACAATACTCA
Organism: Unio pictorum; assembly: GCA_030141615.1. Classification (NCBI taxonomy): domain Eukaryota; kingdom Metazoa; phylum Mollusca; class Bivalvia; order Unionida; family Unionidae; genus Unio; species Unio pictorum. The sequence goes on along the minus strand of JARLTB010000145.1, from coordinate 439,338 downwards.
CATTTAATGGATTTACCGACTGTCGATCGCATGCCTAAGACTCAATCAAAATGGTAATGTGTTCCCAATTAAGGCACATGCATATGAGTACACTCCCAGTAGCACAGAAGCCAGCCGTCAAGTGTGTCTTGTGAAAGTCTCAACAAAAGTGGAAAAACATCATCATTCTAACTATTAGCAGAACGAGTGGCAGCGGAACCTTCACCATTGCTTATGTTTTCCAAGATCAACTACCAAAACATTTGCTTACTGGCATTGTCTTGAACGCAGTTTTGGAGACTCGTTTCAATTAAAAAACTTCAACATATGCCCGATAGAATTTATTATTTAAGATGGCTAAAAATAGTGTTACGTATATCTGATTTGATCTATATTTCTTTAAAATAACATTGTCAGTTTTAAAATCTTTTTTCAGTATTCATTACCTGTTATTGTAATGTACATTTATTCACCAGAGACATTTTTCAGAAAATGGCTTGACTTGAATTGTATTTTGTCAAGTAATGTTCACATAGATCCTGATATTGATTCATGGTTAGTGGCGACCACGTAATCAAATTTTAGTTTAATTTTTAAAAAAAAGGGGTTGTTGTCAAATTCATGATAAGACTAATGACGACGTAAACAACTCTTTACTCTGTAAGCATGATTATTTCTCATTATGGTCATGTTAGAAGAACATGATATAAACGATCACGTGACTCTTTCCCTCACATGTTTCGCAAATTTCGGAATGTTTTCGTCACTTCGTATTAGAATACGTTATAATCTTTGTTTTAGTGAAAGAAATATAGTTAGGTGTGGGCGTTTAATAATGACGTTAAGTCATTTTCAGATGTTACCGCCACGTTAATAATTCTTCAGTTCATTTGGATTTTAAAGGATTAATTAGTATCTCTAGAAATATTTGATGTGCTCGTATGTAAGTGGTGGACAAAGACAGTTTATCAAAATATTATTCGGATTTCCAGTATCGCAGATTTAAATCTTTTTATTGTCCATTGATGATCCAAGTTGGAAACAAGAAGAAAATGGTCAAAAGTTACGCGAAGAAGAAACGTTGTTGTTTTCTTGCTTGAATTTTAACGGCGCACCAGCACTTTTAGGCTATTTAGCGCCATACAATAGGTTAGATGTTCAAAAATAAGAAAGGTTTAACATCAACCAGCAATATCAAAAACCATACTAGTTAAATATAAAATGGCAACATGTTGGTAACAGGAAAATATGAAGCTTCCCAATCAACGGGAGATATAAATGGTGTATGTTGATGATAAGATGTTGTAAATAAGAGGTGATATTTGCATTAAAAATATTATAGATGATGGCATACAAGTTATAGTTTAAAACAGAGATTTACTTCCTTTAGGAAATCTAAAATACAAGTGATTTGTATTGTATCAAAACGTTCCTTCATGTCATGTACATTATAGTATTTAACACGCGTTGGTTCCAGGTCGGAACACTCGGTCATAAAGTGTTTAACAGTGAATGGCTCATTGCAAGAAACACACTCTGGTGGATCTTCACCTTTCAGTATGTGGGAGTAGGTAATGTATGTATGACCGATTCTGATTCTTGCAATGACAACCTCCTCCGTACGGATAGTTCTGTAGGAAGGAGTCCATTCTCCCAGGATTGGTTTGATGGCATGAAGTTTGTTATTGACTGCATCATCCCATGACGCCTGCCACTTCTGGCGTAGGTACTTTTTGATAAAAGGTTTAAAATCAGTAAAAGGTAATTTAAAATCCGATGGTTCTTGGGTTAGAGCCATCTTAGCAGCCCGGTCTGCTTCTTTATTACCTCTAATACCAAAATGGCTAGGTAGCCAACAGTATACTATGTTGTAGGACTTAAAAAGCTCCGAGTTTTTGACGAGAATATCGACTAGTAATGGATTATCCAGTTTTCTATGGTGTAGCGACTGAAGTAATGACAGAGAGCCACAGAAAATAATGCTATTTAAAATGCGCTTTTGTTCAATAAATTTCAGAGCAAGGTCTATTGCTCTGATTTCCGCTGGAAAAATGGACGCATCGTTTGGCAAGCGCACTTTGGTTATGTGCTTGCCACTAACAAAGGCTGCAGCAGCCTTGTTATCAACATTTCATCCATCAGTAAAAATTTTGGTGTAGGTTTTAAAATCGTTGAGGAGTTCATGATAAGAGTTCTGGAAAACGGCAGGATTTGTCTCAGATTTTCTCCCATCGTGCAACGTAAAAATCACTTTGGGTTGCTTAAGGAGCCAAGGTGGTGTTTCCGAAACAAACGTGTTCTGAACTGTAGGGAGATTAATTTTGATAGTGTCAAAACGGGATGACTTTCGGATGCCAAATGAAGGTATGGCATTTGGTTTGTTTTCGTATAAAGTTTTGTATTTTGGTTGAAAAACAGCCGAAAAAGCAGGGTTCAGAGGGCTTGATCTGAACCTAAGAGCGTACTGTATAGAAAGCATTTCTCTGCGGTGCGATAAAGGTTGTTCATTCGCTTCCGCGAGAAGGCTTTCGCATGGAGATGTCTTGAATGCTCCTAGAGCAAGTCTTATTCCCTGATGATGAATTGGGTCAAGCATTTTCAAATAAGACTTCCTAGCTGAACCATAAACAATGCATCCATAGTCTAGTATAGAACGGATAAATATTCTTAAGAAATTGAGGAGGACTTTTTTATCAGCACCCCAGTCAGTGTGCGCAATTACTTTTAGTAAAGTTAAAGCTTTTAAGCATTTAGCTTTTAAATTCTTGATGTGTAGTATAAAAGTCAGTTTTCTCTCGAAGTTAATACCCAAAAACTATGTTTCCTCAACAACTGGAATAAGTGTTTCGTCCAGCGTTGAGTTTAGGGTCATCATGATATCTTCGCTATTGACAGAAATGCATGCATACTGTTTTCGATTTAGAAAATTTGAAATGGTTATTACTGGCCAAATTCTGGATCTAATTGATATTTTGTTGAAGTTGCCTTTCAATTGTATGCATGTGCTTTGATCGATAACAAATTAAAAAATCGTCTACATATAAAGAGCAGCCTACACCGGGAGTTAAGCACTTTGTGATGCTATTGATTTTGATATTAAAAAGCGTCACAGATAAAATTTTGCCCTGTGGCACACCCATCTCTTGCTGGTGCATATCGGAAAGGGTAGAGCCCACGCGTACTTTGAATTCTCTGTCGGAGAGAAAACTGGAGATGAAAGCGGGCAGACGGCCTTTTAGACCTAGATCGTGCAGGTCATTTAGTATCCCGTACTTACATGTTGTATCATAGGCCTTTTCTAAATCAAAGAAGACTGCTACTAAATGTTCCTTCTTGATAAATGCATCGCGAAAAAATGTTTCCAGTCTAACCAGATGATCGTTAGTACTACGACGAGAACGGAAGCCAATTTGGAAAGGAGAAATTAAATTATTACTATCCAAGTACCATACAAGCCGAGAATTAATCATTCGTTCCATTGTTTTGCATACGCAGCTTGTCAATGCAATAGGCCGATAGCTGTTAGGATCTTCGTTATCTTTGCCTGGTGTGGGAATCGGTATCACTGTTGCTTCTTTCCAGCTCTTAGGTCCATTAGCAGCAACCCATAAATCATTAAAGATTTTAAGAAGTAATGTCAGAGAAGATTCTGGGAGGTGTTTCAAGAACTGGTAATGTACTTAGTCAGGCCCAGCGGATGTATCATGGGCCTTGTCTAATGCCTCCATAAGCTCCAATAAAGAAAACAGCTGGTTATAATTTTCAGTGTTGTTCGATGTAAATTTTAAACGTGACTTTTCTTTTTGAGATTTTAATCTTCTAAAGGCATCTGAATAATTAGATGATGATGATTTTTTTGAAAAACTATCGGCTACAATATTTGCTATGTCACGTTTCGAACTAAAATTGCTATTGTTTATTTTTAGGTGTCGAATGGAATTGTGTTTCCTCTTTCGATTTATTATTCGAATAGTATCCCAAACTTGTTTCATTGAGGAACGAGAGTTTAAAGAAGAAATATATTTCTTGCAGGATGCACGTTTACATTCTTTGATTGTGCGTCGAGTTTTAGCCCGGGCAATACGATATTTATTTAAATTTTCGGGCGTTGGACGATTGTTGAATGTTTTTATTGCTTCTCGGCGTTGTTTAATGGCTTCTTTGCATTCCTTGGTTACCCAAGGTTTTTGCGATCTCTTAATGTTCGGTGAGGACTTAGGGATAGATTCATCTGCAATTGTAATTAGAATTGAAGTAAAATGCTGTATAGGATTAACAGCGTTAAATGCTGTATCATTATTTAGTTTAGTTTTACATAGTGTTTCAAACATAGCCCAGTCTGTCTTCTTTAAATTCCATTTTGGAATTGCGTCATCAATGATAGAGTTATTTTTAAGAGTGATCGGAAAGTGATCACTGCTGTGAAGGTCATCAGCGACTTTCAATTCATAGTCCAAAAACAGCGAAGGGGAGCAAATTTTCAAATCTATGCACGTGTACGAACCCGTACCTGGGTGTAAATATGTCGGTGAGTTAGTGTTATATAGACACAGATCGTGTCTATAAATGAAATCTTCTACTTTATGGCCTATGTAGTTTATGTGATTTGATCCCCATATAATGTTATAGGCATTAAAATCCCCAAATAAAACGAAGGGCGCGGGAAGTTGTTGAACAAGATTGTTTAATTCCTTTTGTACTAAGTTAGTGTTTGGTGACAAGTGAATGGAGCAAAAAGTAATCACTCGATGCAAAGTGACGCTTACAGCAATGGCTTGTAAATTCGTATTTAAAGGAATGCCTCTGTGAGGGGCTGTATTATTCACAACAACATAGATTCCTCTTGAGGCCCTGTCAGAGTTTGGAAAGTACGTGTTGAACAGGGAAAAGTTTTTAAATGTAATTTTATCTGTCTCTTTCAGGAATGTTTCCTGTGAACATAGTACGGCAGGTTCGTGTTCAGTTAAAAACAGAAGAATATCATTGTAATAAGCTTTAAGTCCTCGACAGTTCCATTGTATGATGGTGTTATTCATTATAAAATTATGCTGGAGATTCTGGAGCTAGATTAGACTATTCGCGGATAAAATTTGTGTTGTTATTTGTCTGGAGGAAGTACGGGAGTATATTTTGGCTTTACTAGGTTTGGAGGAACCTTGAGTATATGGAGCAGTGTCTTCTGCATCCATGCTCTCAAGGTCTCCAAACATATTGTAAAGTGTAATGGGGTCATCTGACCCCTTTTGCGGTTTATTAGTTTGTTCTTTTTGTTTTTTTCTTGAAGCGTTTGGTGGTAAGTTGTTATTAAATGTTGTCTGAGTTGATATTGTGCTGTTCTGTGGCTTCTCATTCAACGAGACATGTCAGTGGTGGATGTTAATGAACACAGATGACAAGGTGTTCAAAATAAGGGGCGGTATTTACAGGAAATGTAAAATACAAGTAATGTATATAATAAAACATCAACATGGTTATAAAAAACTAAAGGTTTAATATCGACCAGCGATATAGAAAGCCAGATAGTTCAAGCTAAAATGTGGCTTATAATTAGGGATATTGGCATTTGTTGAATCAAGCTGATCCGTCTGCGTTTGCGAGTCATTCATGATGTTTGGGTTGTGTTTCACAACTGTGGAGAAGGATGGGCCAGGAAGGGTTGTTTTTGCCTGTTCACGTTTTCTGGCCTCTGGGTAGGGAATGTTCAAGGTAAACTTTACCCTCTGAGTTTCCTTCTCCTGTTTCCATGCATCACAATCCTTAGAATTGGCGTGATGTTCCATTCCACAGTTGACGCAATGCGGAGTTGATCTACAATCAGCTTCCTGATGATAGTGGTCTCCGCATCGGCCACGTACCTTGACTCTGGAACATCGGTCCTCGTGATGACCGTATTTCTGACACTTATACCATCGAAGGGGGTTTGTTATGTAGATCTCAACCTTTACTTGCAAAATTCCAACCTTGACCACTTTGGGAACTATCGGTTTATTAAAGGTGAGTACAAATGTGTTGGTGTCCTGCAGGTTGTTATTACGTTTAATGCGTATTCTACGCACTGCTGTGACACCTTCATGTTTCATCCCTTCGATGATATATGTGTCGGTGACTCCAGCCAAGTCCCGACAGCGCATTATGCCTTTGGACGAATTCAGTGTAGTGTGGGCGAATGAGGTCACTGGAATATCGAAAAAGGTTTTCATTTTCATGATATTATCCGTTTGACCCTTTCGCTCACACTCAATCAGAAGGCAACCCGATTTGATGGGGTTTTTTTTACACTTTTTGGTGTGCCAATCGATCCCGAAATGGTGTTCTCAACAACAAACAGAGATAAAGCTGAAAGTGGTTTAGCATCATTTTTAGACTGAATAACCATGAAGCGTGGAAATGATTCCACGCCACGTGTTTCTTTATCTGAATCAGTCAGTGGTTTGGTACGTTTATTGTTGTTTTTCTTGTTGCATTTGCTATGATTAAGATTTAAAATTTCAGCACAAATGCTCCCCACCCACCAAGGAGCCCAACAAGGGGACACGTTTCAAGTGCCAGGGATACACAAATGCCATACTTGTTAGATAAAATTACCTGGGATTGACCCATGAAGCTTCCTTCTAGGGTCGGTAAAATGACCTCCCGATTGACCAGATGAGCCACCGCCTTCTAGGAAGTCTTCTAAAACTAGGGAACCAAACAAATATTTTCATTTATATTATTACATACCGTTATAATTAGTATCCGCAGTGGTATTGATCTTAGATTGTTGTTGTTTTTGGCTATATTCATGTAATTTATTTGTAGCATATTACTCATCGCATAACACCACATCAGGAAGATGTAAATGTAGCGGACATGTTGCCTACCACCCTGAAACTTCTAGTAAAGGTAAAGTTGGTATGACGTTTTTAAACTTTTGTTCAAGTAGTGCGATCTCCATCTAACACATTTGTAATTGATTGATTGATTGATTGATACGCATACACGTTTACAAATACTAATAGGTTTAATATCGACCAGCGATATCAGATATCAAAAAGTTCAACATACAATAGTAAGATGTTAGTACCAGTAGCTTCCCAACCAACGGCATATGTAAATTGTGCATGTTGAAGAGTACAGTTTAAAAGATGTTGAAAACAAGGGGCGGTATTTCCATTAGATAAGACTGCACTAGGTGATGACCTACAAGTTATAGTTTAAAATAAAGATTTACCAAGTGATATATATATATATATATATATATATATATATATATATATATATATATATATATATATATATATATATATATAGCATCAAAAGGTCCCATCATGTCATGTACATTATAATAATTATCACGCGTAGGTTGCAGGTCGGAACACTCTGTCATAAAGTGCTTAACAGTGAATGGCTCATTGCAAGTAACGGACACTGGTTGATCTTTTAGTATGGGTTATGTATGTATTATCAATTCGGATTCTTGCAATGACTACCTCCTTCCTACGAATGGTTATGTAGGAAGGAATCCATTCTCTCCGAGTTATTTTTATGGCGTGAAGTGTGTTATTCACTGCATCATTCGATGATGCCTGCTACTTCTGATCTAGGTACTTTCTGATACGAGGTTTAAAATCAGTAAACGGGAATTTGAAATCAGATCGTTATTGGGAGAGCCGTTTTAGGAGCGCGATCTGCTTCTTCATTACCTTTAACACCAATATGGCTAGGTAACAAGCATTATACTTTTTAGTACGAGGTATTAAATTCACTATTGTGGACGAGGAGATTGATTAATAATGGGTTCTGCAGTTTTCTATTGTGTAGTGACTGAAGTACTGATAGTGAGTCATTACTATCTAAAAATATATTTCTCTTCAATACAATCCCGACCAAGGTCTATTGCTCTCATTTAGGTGTAAAAATAATGAACGCATCATTTGGCAAACGAACTTTTTTATGTGTTTGCCACTAACGAAGGCTTCAGTAGCCTTTTCCTCATCCTTGGATTCATCCGTATAAATTCTACTGTAGCTCCTAAATTCGAAGTTTCTACATTCTAAAAACAAAGATAGGTTTTGTTTCTTCCTCGCCATTCATACATACATGTATAAGTGCATGCATGCATACCTACCAACCTACTTACCTACCTGATCACAATTATTTCTTACTTTTATGATATGTTCATAAGACAAGGATATACAATGATTACTATAACATCTTTGAAATGAAAATGTTTGTATTGCGTTTACAGGAACCTGTTTAACTTAACATTCACATTAACAAGAATTCCTTTAGACAAGATAATAATATTTTGTTTCAGATCCTTCCTTATGTACAAATCTAGATCATGGTTTTGATGGTACTCTCTCTCTCTCTCTCTCTCTCTCTCTCTCTCTCTCTCTCTCTCTCTCTCTCTCTCTCTCTCTCTCTCAAGCAGGCTACATCTTACTATATCTTATTTTTTAAATCTTGAACATAGCTCTTCCAAACAGTTAAAAGATACTATCATTTTTTTATATAGGCAAAATGGCAATAAAAGCGTTATATATCTATATGTATCGATCATGACAGTAAGGCAAGAGACACAGATTAATTGATTGATTTATTTTTATCATCGCACCACCACATTTATGCTACGTAGCGTCATACAGTAGGTTATAACTATACAAGTTTAAAATTACCAAAAGTTTTAATATCGACCAGCGATATTGAAAAAACCCAAATAGTTCAAAGTAAAATGGTACGAAGGTAACAGTAAAATATGCAGTTTCCCGATGAACGGGAGATGTAAATGTTGTATGTTAATGTGGACAGATTAAAATATGTTATTTACATTTGATACAAAAGACTCTAGATGATGGCATACATGTTTTAGTTTAAAAGAAAGGTTTACATCCTTTAGGAAATCTAAATACAAGTGATATTTAGATTATCATAAAGTTTTCATTTGTTTGTTTTTTAGCGGCGCACCAGCACTTTCAGGCTATTTAGCGCCATAGAATACGTTGTATGTATATATATTTCAAAATATTAAACGGTTTAACATCGAACAGCGATATTAAAAATTACATTACTTCAAAGTAAAATGGTTAACTGTTAGTAACAGTAAAATATGAAGATTCCCAATCAACGGGACATGTCAATGTTCTACTTTAATGTGGACAGATGAAAAGATGTTGAAAATAAGGGGCGGTATTTAAATTAGATACAAATGCTCAAGGTGATGGCATACTATTTATAGTTGAAAACAAAAGTTTCCTTCCTTCATGAAATCTAAAATACAAGTGATATGTATAGTATCAAAAGTTCTTCATGTCATGCACATTTTAATACTTATCACGTGTAGGTTGGCATAGTAAAGTAATAGTAAATTATTGGTTCATATAAAAAAGGTTTCTTTAAGTAGTCATGTTTTATCAATAATTATGCATCATTGACAGCTTTGGCAGGGATGAAGGTGATCCATAATAGGTATATTCCATCTAATGATTGGTTATGTTTATCATCATAGTGCTTTTTTGATAGAAGATATTGACGAAAAAGAACAATGTATTGATATGGGAGCCTGGCGTTGCATACAAGGAATCAAATACAACACTGACAGGTCGTGGAGATTATTATCCGTCAGGAAATCAAACGAGATAAAAGAAAAACCAGACACGAAGACCTTAACTCCTTAAATGTTTCATTTCTCTCTAATTGAGGTCACCACAATTGGCGTATACAAACTGAGTACGATATTGTTCATCCCGAGCCGATAAGAAAGCCTTTAGTGTTTTTATTAGGGGCCAGGTGCTCGATGTTATCGTCTTTTTCATTTTCTTAGTTAACTGAGCAATAGCAACGTCGCTTGCGCGCTCACTCATAGCACACATGTACTAGAGTCACAGCCATAAACGAGGATGAAACAAGCTAGAATAAGATAAACATTCTCATATTAGATGTCTTTCTATCGAGCAACATCGTCTCTAAAGTCAAACGCATTTGTAGAAAAGCTGTTACTGTGGTTCGCGAATACGTTTAAGATATATTTACCTAAATTGACTATCAAAGTCGCATTAGGCCATTCTCTCATTCTACTACTTACCGTAGTATACTTCTCATTCGTCGAATATATGCTGCTACATCTATCACATCTATACGAAGGACATGGATACTAAATGTCTCCACACGCTTGTAACATCCCTTCATAGCATGAACACAAAAACTCTTTTAATCACGAACTATAAATTGTGAAGAGACCATTTCTGTCATGGACGCCAAGTGTCAGTTCTAATATATAATGAGCATGTCAAGTCTCTAAATTATTGCCCATGTTCTTACATAAAATAAATACCAAAGTAATAAATTTTGCAGTTTCATGAACATTCTGAATATCGTTAGATACACCATTGTATGATTTTGCAGCCCTGTCTAATATAAGTAAATACCATTGTTCAGGAAAGAAATAAGCAAAAATGTCACAAAAATAGTTGTTTATATAGAAAATAAAGACATGTCTTGTATCCATCTTCAGCACTACATAGTCAGCTGTTCGGCAGGGACAATACAACCGGACCCTGTCTCGCACATGAACAAGGTAATATATAGAAATATATTCATTGATTGATTGATTGTATTTTAATGGCGCGCCAAGACTTTTATGCTATTTAGATCCAAACAATTGGTTTTATGTAAACACGTATGTAACACAAAATGTCAACGTTTTAATATTGTCCAGCGATATAAAAAACCAAATAGTTGAAAGCATAACGCAAAGATGGTAAAGCTTCCCGATCAAAGAGGGATACAAATGATGCATGATAATGAAGACGGATGAAAATATCTTGAAAAGAGAGATGGTCTTTAAAATACATTGTTTAACATCTCTTCTGCCCAGATGTTGATTAGCACATCGTGAAATTCCTCAAGAGTCTGTTCACCTCCGCTGTTAGATAATTTATTTAAAGGCGGTCTTCAATTCCTATCGTTGGCGGAAAATTAACAACTCCAAAGAATTCTACCACGCCATTGAGTAAACCTTTGGCCCTTTACAGTCCGGTTCTGCATCATTGGACTGATGGAACGGACACAAGGAAACTTTAGTCAGATCCTAAACATGCCCTCATCGGTCAGCCAGTCTGTTCTGTTCTTGACCAAATACCCCTTTAGCCAACGCACAACCAACGGGATGTTTCTCATATATATATATATATATATATATATATATATATATATATATATATATATATATATATATATATATATATAACTGACATTAGAAAAACACGCATATATATATACATATATATATATATATATATATATATATATATATATATATATATATATATATATATATATATATATTTGTGTGCGTGTTTTTCTAATGTCAGTTATCAATACATACATCGTCGGATACTCCTTTTCCTGTCTTTGATTCATAGAGGTTTTAATTCGTTTTCTTGGAGCCAATAATACTCATGAAATAAATTATCTCACCCATCTAAATGAAGGAAAGGCGAACTTATTTTGAGCATCTGAAAAATAACAATATTTATAATAAAACATGACACATTGTCCGATTAACTGATTACAGTGATCTTGTTTTAGATCAGTGTACATTTTAATTTATTTTAATTTAATTTATACAAGTTTCTATAAGTTACTAAGGAAATTAAACATGCACCCACGTTATATGACTATACATGACGTGAGGTATTAGATATGTTGCTTTCTGTGTTCGGAACGGGTCTAGTCTCGTTTGGTTCGATTTAACGCATTTGTCTTCAGTACATAACAAAATCCCCACCAAACAAAAAAAAAACAAAGTAAATACTTCAAAAGAAGTAAATTATATAATAATGTATTTTAATGTGAAATAAACAATATGTTTATAAAAAATTATTACGAATAAACTTACATGATTTTAATTAGAATTTTTACCTATAGTATTGACTGTTGTTTTGTTGTTTTTTTTTTTAAAGTTTGGCATAGACTGGGATCCTTACCAGTACATCTAACCAAGGACTGTAAGTGGGAGATCATCAACCATTACAACAGTAAGTAATAGAAATAAAGTGTAATTTAGAAACGAAGTATGTACATCATTTTAACTGAGCTTTACAGAATGTTATGAAACATATTTGCTAAAAGAGTCTGAAAAATGTATTTAAACGAAAAGAGACAATTACAATTTCATTCACACATGATTATATTTCTTTCATTATAACTTTCATAGTCTCGAAAAATCGCTTTTTCATTTAAACGTGGATCTGTGAGATAGAACGAGTTTCCTTTTTCGGTTTTATCTCTTCAAATCGATTTTTATTAGTGTTATTTATAGTTACATTATTTGCTGAAGACGAGGGTGAGAAGTATCCATCATTGAATTTATATAGCAGGACTTTGTTTTCATACAATTCATACGTAATAGAGATCCGTAATATATAATAGTAGATTGGTTGATTGACTTTTAACGGAACACCTGCACGTTTTATGCTATGTAGCACCATACAATAGGTTATATGTATACATGTTTAAAAATGGTAAATATTTTAATATGGACCAAATATATCAAAGGCAAGATAGATCAAATAAAAACGGTAAGATGATAAAATTAAAATATAAAGCTTCCCGATCAACGGGGAATGTAATTGGTGTATGTGAAGGAAAACAGCTGAAATGATGTTGAAACCAAGGGACGGTATTTACGTTAGATATAGTCGAACAGTCCTTGAGATTGGTGGCTGTCAAACTGAGAAACTACTAACAAAGCTAGATTTACATTATATAATTTTTCTTTTTCAGCCATTTTTTATACAAATGGACCAAAATGCAATTGTACGCACGGTATGGTGTATTTAACAGCATTTTTACACATATTAGACAATACATACTCGTAAGAAAATCATGTGACGCAAGCTTTACGTACCTACTGCGTTTCCTTGGTTGTTTTGCATAAACATATTGTATTGTTCTAACAAATCTCCAGCTTCGGAATCACTATAATTTAGCATAATACCATTTCATTGTCATATTTGTAATTATCGCCATAATTATTAATTAATATCATTAACATTACGTGGCATTTGTTTTTATATTATTGCGATAATGGTGATATTATCGTTTAACCATGTTATTGGCGTTGTCATTGTTGTTGCATTTACTGCCTAATTTTACCCTGGTTTTAAAAAATTAATTTATTCGAGTTTAGCAATGCATATCAATGCCATTCTGGCGCTTGTATCGTTTAAAGATTGTCTCTAATGTATTACCTACGAACTCATTTAAATCTCACATTACTGATTGGTGTTTTCTTTCCCTTTGAGTTTATAGGTTTATGAACCAAACTGAATTTTATTGATGTTGTAGTTGTCGACCTTGAAGGTCATGTTTTAATAGATAGCACCTTGAATTTATGTGATATCAGATATGCGATGGTAGGATGCAGGCACACAGGCCACTGAACGACGCTGTTGACTACTTAGCATGCCGTGTATTTTTGAATAAAGGTGTTCTCTATAGATCACATTATATGTGGTGTGCTTTTGAAAACTACACAGTTGAACAGTAGACATAACATCAAGTTTGAATTATTTAAGATACTAATCTCACTGGGAGAAAAAGTTAGAAACGATTATTTATTCTTTAACGTGAACATGAATTCAGATATTATACTCCGTAAGTGCTGTGACTGCAAAAACAGGACCCTTAGAATGTGTAGGACAGTACGTCGCCTTTGTGATAATGTACTCTATTCAAGCATCATAGTTGTACTGCCATGCTAACTCACATAGTTATTTTAGCAAAGATGTGTATTAAATTGTACGCATAGTTATTATTGAATTTCTTTACATTCAATTACAGAAACAATGCATGTTAACGAGACACTATCGCATACAGTTTTGATGGCATCCACAGCCTTAGCACACACAACAGCAACGACGGCCTTAAAGGAATCGACATTTATAACAACTGTCAATCCAACATTAACAGAGAATGTACCAGCTATAACTGGTGCGTTCAATTTCAAATAACTTAGCAATCTGAAATATTTTAGTGTTTAAAACCTAATAGAAGGTTCCATAGAAGCAAATATTAACCAAATATTAGGATGGAGTCAAAATGCAACAAGCAATGAATCCAATCGTTGATTCATTAATGTACACGTGAGTTCTTCACACTGTTTATCGCAAACATCTATGACTCTGAATTCAGGTAAATGTTCCATAGATAGAGACTGTAACGAGCACATAATGATAAAGCATTCTATTTATTTTTATGATAATATATACTAGTATAAACTCATTTTTTTTATATCTTACTATGCGACTTTATACATTATAGGCACCATTGTTGACATGTGTTAGAGACAGACGATGACACAGACATCGGTCAGTCAGACCTAAAAAATAAAACAATTTTGTAACTTTTGCATTTATTCCATATTAATTTATTTTCATAAGCATCAGTTCGCTATACATGTACGAAAGTGACTACTATCGGTATATTGTTACATGGTGTTAAGCAGTCAAACCCTAATGCGGGAAACTGTCATCTGGAATCTAATGATCACCAAGCACCTGAAGCTTTGGTTTTGAATATGTGCAACGCTGCAAGCGCTTCTGAGACTTGGACAAGCGGACAAAAAGTAAGTCATTTGTACATCCAATATATACAAGCAACTTGCACAACTAAGTATTCTTAATCTACGAAAGAAATAACTACAAATCTTAATATAAGGCAAATAACATGCTACATTTAAAACGATTGCCGCGATGGCAACATGTGTTCATTATCATAGTATGTTAAACGATGATATAATATGTTGTCAGTTATAGTTGGGATTAGAAACTTTCCTCTGTGACTCGATCTTACTACCATCACCACTACACCAATAGAAAGACTGTGCTTTAATAAAATTCAATTAAACAAGCTTTCCATTCTCATACCAAACCTTTTCGACATGAATCAAAACACAGGATTAATCTGATCACTGCGAAGCTTAATTATTTTAAACTTGCAGAAAACACAGAATTCCTCTGATCACAGCGAAGGTTAATTATTTTAAACTTGCAGAAAACACAGAATTCCTCTGATCACAGCGAAGGTTAATTATTATAAACTTGCAGAAAAAACAGAATTCCTCAATTGAGCCATCTGACCACTGCGAAGTTAAAATATTAAAAAAATGCTCATCTTTTAAGATCACATAAAATTACCATTTTTATTTTCTTTACCCAAGGTGATGTCAGTATGTGCTAGTATTCCTTTATACACTCCCGTCGCCACATTCGTTGATGGGAAATACCACAGCCAAGGAGGACATGCCGGAATATTCATTGGTTGTCTACTGGATGGATTCAAGGTGACCTAGTCTTTTTATGTATGATTTTAAATGTGTCAATGTTACACCATCAGTAAATTTAAGGCAAATAACACTTTATGCAATCGATTATCACAACGCTGGCTACGAAACGACATCCGTTAATTCGAGATCGGTTAAACACATTCCGTTCCATACATATAACAACGGTTATACAACAATTTCATTCCGTGATCAACTCTAAATTAAATTTCTGATGTTCAAAGATATTTATTGAAAACGAGATGATTCATCCTTCAAAAGCTACATTTATATGTTTCTACGTCTGCAGGATCGTAAGTTAAAGTAAACGTAAACAAACAGACTGAAGCCATCAAGTGTAAACGTATACGTGACTAATTTATTGGGGTTTTTTCGCGGCGCACCAGCACATTTAGGTTATTTAGCGCCACACAACAATTAATATATAAAAGTATTTTAAAAAATAGTAATGTGTCTACTATCGACCAATGTTTTGTTTGTTTAATTTTTAACGGCGCTCCAGCACACTTAGGCGATTTAGCTCCATACGATAGGTTGTATTTATATATATTTAAGAAACTAAGAGGTTTAATATCGACCAGCAACATAGAAAACCAAATAGTTCAAAGTAATATGGTACGATGATAGTAACAATACAATATGACGATTCCCAACCAACGGTAGATGTAAAAGGTGTACGTTGATGAAAAGATGTTGTAAATAAGAGGTGGTATTTGCATTAGATAAAAATATTCTAGGTGATGGCATACAAGTTATAGTTTAAAATAAAGATATACTTCCTTCAGGATATCTAAACCACGAGTGATTTGTATAGTATCAAAAAGTTCCTTCATGGCATGTACATTATATTATGTATCACGCGTAGCTTGCAGGTCGGAACACTCGGTCATAAAGTGCTTAACAGTGAATGGTTCATTGCGAGAAACGCAATCTGGTGGATCTTCACCTTTTAGTATGTGGGAGTGGGTAATGTATGTATGACCGATTCTGATTCTTGCAATGACATCCTCCTCCCTACGGATAGTTCTGTAGGAAGAAGTCCATTCTCCCAGGGTTGGTTTGATGACATGAAATTTGTTATTGACTGCATCATCCCATGACAGCTGCCACTTCTGACGTTAATACTTTTTGATACAAGGTTTAAAATCAGTAAACCGTAATTTAAAATCCGATGGTTCTTGCGATAGAGCCATCTTAGCAGCCCAGTCTGCTTCTTCATTACATCTAATACCAATATGGCTAGGTAGCCAACAGAATACTATATGGTAGGAGGTACTAAGTTCCGAATTTTTGACGAGAATATTGACTAATAATGGATTATCCAGTTTTATATTGTGTAGCGACTGACGCACTAATAATAAGTCACAAAAGATAATGCTATTTAAAATGCGTTTTTGTTCGATAAATTTCAGAGCAAGGTCAATTGCTCTGATTTCCGCTGAAAATATGAACGCATCGTTTGGCAAGCGCACTTTGGTTATGTGTTTGCCACTATCCATCAGTATGAAATTTAGTGTAGTTTGTAAAATCGTTGAGAATTTCATGATAAGAGTTCAGGAATATGGCAGAGATTCTCTCAGATTTATTCCCATAGTGTAACGTAAAAATCACATTGGGTTGCTTAAGGAGCCAAGGTGGCGTTTTTGAGACAAACGTTTTCTGAACTGTAGAGAGATTAAGTTTGATATTGTCAAGGCTGGATGATGTTCTGATGCCAAATGACTGTATCGCATTTAGGTTATTTCCATATTAAGTTCTGTATTTTGGTTGAAAAACATCCGAAAAAGCAGGGTTCAGAGGCTTTGATCTTAACTTTGAAGCGTATTGTGCAGAAAGCATGTCTCTGCGATGCGACAAAGGTTGTTCATTCGCTTCCGCGAGAAGACTTTCGCATGCAGATGTTCGAAATGCTCCTAGAGCGAGTCTTATTCCCTGATGATGAATTTGGGTCACGCATTTTCAAATAGGACATCCTAGCTGAGCCATAAACTATGCATCCATAGTCTAGAATGGAGCGAATAAATGTTCTATACAAATTGAGGAGGATCTTTTATCAGCACCCCAGTCAGTGTGCGCAATTACTTTAAGTATATTTAATGCTTTTAACCATTTAGCTTTTAAATTATTGATGTGTGGTACAAAAGTCTGTTTTCTGTCGAAGATAATACCCAAAAACATTCTTTCTTCAACAACTTGAATAAGTGTTCCATCCAGCGTGAGTCTAGGGTCATCATGATGTCTTCGCAACTGACAGAAATGCATGCATACTGTTTTCGATTTAGAAAATTTGAAACAGTTATTACTAGCCCAATTGTGGATCTAATTGATATTTTGTTGAAGCTGCCTTTCAATTGTATGCATGTGATTTGATCGATAACAAATTACAAAATTTTCTACATATAAAGAGCAATCCACACCGGGAGTTAAGCACTTGGTGATGCTATTGATTTTGATATCAAATAGCGTCACAGATAAAATACTACCCTGGGGCACACCCATCTCTTGCTGATGCATATCGGAGACGGTAGAGCCCACTTGTACTTTGAATTCTCTGTCGGAGAGAAAATTGAAGATGAAAGAAGGCAGACGGTCTTTTAGACCTAGATCATGCAGGTCATTTAGTATCCCGTACTTCCATGTTGTGTAATAGTCCTTTTCTAAATCAAAGAAGGCTGCTACTAAATGCTCCTTCTTGATAAATGCATCGCGAATAAATGTTTCCAGTCTAACCAGATGATCTTTACTACAACGACCAAAACGGAAGCCAATTTGGAAAGGAGAAATTAAATTATTACTTTCCAAGTACCATACAAGCCGAGAATTAATCATTCGTCCCATTGTTTTGCATACGCAGTTTGTCAGTGCAATAGGCCGATAGCTGTTAGGATTTTCGTTATCTTTGTCTGGTTTGGGAAGCGTTATAACTGTTGCTTCTTTCCAGCTCTTAGGTACATTAGCAGCAATCCATAAATCATTAAAGATTTTAAGAAGTAATGTCAGAGAAGATTCTGGGAGGTGTTTCAAGAACTGGTAATGTACTTCGTCAGGCCCAGCGGATGTATCATGGGCCTTGTCTAATGCCTCCCTAAGCTCCAATAAAGAAAACAGCTGGTTATAATTTTCATTGTTGTTCGATGCAAATTTTATACGTGACTTTTGTTTTTGAGATTTTAATCTTCTAAAGGCATCTGAATAATTAGATGGTGATGAGTTTTTCGAAAAGCTATCGGCTACAATATTTGCTATGTCACGTTTCGAACTAAAACTGCTATTGTTTATTTTAGGTGTCGAATGGAATTGTGTTTCCTCTTTCGATTTATTTTTCGAATAGTATCCCAAACTTGTTTCAATGAGGAACGAGAGTTTAAAGAAGAAATATATTTCTTCCAGGATGCACGTTTACATTCTTTGATTGTGCGTCGAGTTTTCGCCCGGGCAATATGATATTTATTTAAATTTTCGGGCGTTGGACGATTGTTGAATGTTTTTAATGCTTCTCGGCGTTGTTTAATGGCTTCTTTGCATTCCTTGGTTACCCAAGGTTTTTGCGATCTCTTAATGTTCGGTGAGGACTTAGCATAGATTCATCTGCAATTGTAATTAGAATTGAAGTAAAATGCTGTATAGGATTAACAGCATTAAATGCTGTATCATTATTTAGTTTAGTTTTACATAGTGTTTCAAACATAGCCCAGTCTGTTTTCTTTATATTCCATTGTGGAATTACGTCATCAATGTTAGAGTTATTTTTAAGAGTGATCGGAAAGTGATCACTGCTGTGAAGGTCATCAGCGACTTTCAATTCATAGTCCAAAAACAGCGAAGGGGAGCAAATTTTCAAATCTATGCACGTGTACGAACCCGTTCCTGTGTGTAAATATGTTGGTGAGTTAGTGTTATATAGACACATATCGTGTCTAGAAATAAAATCTTCTACTTTATGGCCTCTGTCGTTTATGTAATTTGATCCCCATAAAATGTGATGGGCATTAAAATCCCAAATTAAAACGAAGGGCGCGAGAAGTTGTTCAACAAGATTGTTTAATTCCTTTTGTACTAGGTTGGTGTTTGGTGGTAAGTAAATGGAACATAAAGTTATCACTCGATGTTGAGTGACACAGCAATGGCTTGTAAATTTGTGTTTAAAGGAATGACACTGTGAGGGGCTCTATTTTTCACAGCAATAGAGATTCCTCCTGAGACTCTGTAAGCGTTTGGAACGTACGCATTAAAAAGGGAAAAGTTTTTGAATGTAATTTTATCTGTCTCTTTCAGGAATGTTCCCTGTAGGCATAGCACTGCAGGATCGTGTTCATTTAAAAGCAGAAGAATATCATTGTAGTTAGTTTTAAGTCCTCGACAGTTCCATTGTACGATGGTGTTCTTCATTACAATGTTATGCTGGAGATTCTGGAGCTAGGTTAGACTATTCGCGAAGGAAGTATGTGTCGTTATTTGTCTGGAGGAAGTACGGGAGTATATTTAGTTTTACTAGGTTTGGACCTACTTTGAGTACATGGAGCAGTTTCTTCTGCATTCATGCTCTCAAAGTCTCCAAACCTGTTATACAGTTTAATGTGGTCATCTGAACCCTTTTGCTGCTTATTTGTTTGTTCTTTGTGTTTTTGTTTTGGTAATTGTGGTGGTGGATTGTTATTAGATGTTGTCTGAGTTGAGGTTGTGCTTTTCTGTGGCTTATAATTCGGGATATTGCCACTTGTGGTTGAATCGGTCTGATCCGTCTGTGTTTGCGCGTCCTTCGTGCATTTTGGATTGTGTTTTACGACTGTGGAAAAGGATGGGCCAGTGAGGGATGATTTTGCCTGGACAAGTTTTCTGGCCTCTGGGTAGGAAATGTTCGAGGTAAACTTTACCCACTGAATATCCTTCTCCTGTTTCCATGTATCACAATCCTTGGAACTGGCGTGATGTTCCTAACCACAGTTGACACAATGCGGAGTTGCTCTCCGCATCGGCCACATACCTTGACTCTGGAACATCGGTTCTCTTGTTGGCCATATTTTTGACATTGATAGCATCGAAGGGGTTTTGGTATGTAGATCTCGACCTTTACTTGCAGAAACCCAGCCTTGACCACTTTGGGCACTGTCGGTTTATTAAAGGTGAGAACAAATGTGTTGGTGTCCTGAAGAATGTTGTTACGTTTAATACGTATTATTCGCACTGCAGTGACACCTTCATGTTTCATCCCTTCGATGATATCTGTGTCGGTGACTCCAGCCAAGTCCCGACATCGCATTACGCCTTTGGACGAATTCAGTGTAGTGTAGGCGAATGAGGTCACTGGAATATCAAAGAATGTTTTAATTTTCATGATCTTGTCTGTTTGACCCTTTCGCTCACACTCTACAAGAAGGCAATCCGATTTAAGTTTTTTCACACTTTTTGGTGTGCCATAGAGCCCGAAATGGTTTTCTCGATAACAAATGGAGATAGTGCAGCTATTGGTCTAGAATCGTCCTTTGATTGAATAACCATGAAGCGTGGAAATGACTCCATGCCACATGTTTCTTCATCTGAGTCTGACAGTGGTTATGTGCGTTTATTGTTTATTTTTTTTTGTTGCTTTTGTCATGATTAAGAGTTAAAATTTCAGCACCGATGCTCCCCACCCACCGCGAGGCCCAACAAGGTCACACTTTTCAAGTGCCAGGGACACACAGATGCCATGCTAGTTAGATAAAATTACCTGGGATTGACCCATGAAGCTTCCTTCTAGGGTCGGTAAAATTAACTTCCGATTGACCAGTTGAGCCACCGCCTTCTAGGACGTCTTCTAAAACTTGGGAAAGTGAAAGCTAAAGGAAAAGAATATAGGGGCAACGGTGGTATCAAGAGAGATACAAGAAAGAAAGAGAAGATAAATAACTAATACGAAAGACCTCCTAGGGCTCGGCGTGACCAGCCGTTTTGTCGAGACAGGGCCCATCTCCACCACCCGTCTAAGAGAAGTAGAGACCAAAGCAGTATATTGCATCGGAACAGCCTCGGCTCAACTACAAGGATCCTTTGCACCTCCGACACGGGTCGCAACCCACGGCAAACAGGTTGCCTCTACTTCGTCACCTTTTACGACACGTGGTGAGTCACGTCGGGTTAATTCTACAATCCCGAACCGCCGGGGGGCGTGATCAAACAGACTAAAGCCATTGTTCATAAACGTATGCGTGATCAAAAAGACTAAAGCCATTGTGAGTAAACGTGTACGTGATCAAACAGACTAACGCCATTGTTCATAAAGGATACGTGATCAAAAAGACTAAACACTAAAGCCATTGTTCATAAAAGTATACGTAATCAAAAAGACTAAAGCCATTGTTCATAAAATTACACGTCATCAAAAGGAGTAAAGCCATCGTGAGTAAATGTGTACGTGTACAAAAAGACTAAAGCCATTGTTCATAAAAGTATACGTAATAAAAAAAGACCGAAGCCATTGTTCATAAAGGTATACCTGATCGAACAGACTAAAGCCTTTGTGAGTAAACGTGTACGTGATGAAAAAGACTAAAGCCTTTTTTCATCAAAGTATTCGTGTACAAAATGACCAAAGCCATTGTTCATAAAATTATACGTGAGCAAAAAGGCTAAAGCCATTGTGTTATTGAGTCCTGATGAGCATTACAACACATATTGGTATTACGTCTTTATTCGATCCTTCTTTTGTTCTAAAGTTAGGTCATTGTATAAAATTGTCGATTTCTGTAGATTGTATCTTTGTTGGCTTTTGTGAATATAAGTATAATTTTGCTGACATTATGAGACCAGTTTTATCCAAAGGCAATCTTCAACCTTGAAATCGTTTCCACTGTGTATTATTCTTTTTTTGGAATTGGAAACAAAAAACACTCTGATTGTTATATTTCCATTATATATTATACATGCTTAATTGGGTATATTCTAAGGATATATATGTAGAGGCCCTCTGCATCATACGTGTCCAATAGCTTATATCGACATATCAAGGTAAATGTTGCAAAATACATGAGCATACATTATTGATGAGGACTTGGGTAAAAACCATTACAACCTAAAAATGATTATTTCATAGAATCGTACATGATTCTAACATATCATTATGAACCACAGTCATACATAGGACATTATCAATATTTTCAACTCTGCATTTTAGATCATAGTTCAAGAGTGCGACAAGGACATAACAGTGGAGCATGTAACGACTGGACACCATCCGGATCCGGTGAATTATTTCATTATTATGTAAACAATGATTAATAAAAGTGCATTCAACAAAGTGTCCAAAAGGAAATAATTGTAACTGTTGTATTGAACATGTTGCTATTATTGCATGAACTGACTAGAAAATGCCTTAGTATGATTGTATACGACTCCTCCTCGGCAATGGTTTTCATACAGCAGAATTTATGAATAGATAATCGGCATTCGACAAGCAAATGCCTGTTTGAAAAGTAATTATAAAGTTTCTTGCTAAAACGTTTTGGAAGACAATCTTTTCCAATTAAAAACAAATATCAACTATGAGACAGCAAACAATATTCCTAAGACTACACACAGAAGACTACAAAATTAAAATGAAGATATCATCTCTTAAAAATTAAAATTGATTGATTAATTGATTTTAAACGGCGCACCAGCACTTTTAGGATATTTAGCGCCGTACGACAGGTTGTATTTATACATGTTTATATAATAAAAGGTTTATATAATAAAAGGTTTCATATCGACCGGCGATATTAAATCCCAAATAGTTCAACATAACATATTAAATTATTAATATGTTGATAACAGTAAAATATGAAGCTTCCTAATCAACGGGAGATTTAAACGGTGTATGTTGATGAAAAGTTGTTGCAAAATAATGGGCCACATTTGTATTAGATACAAATAATCCAGTTATAGTTTTAAAAAAAAGATTTAATTCCTTCGGGAAATTTAAAATACAAGTAATATCTATAGTATAAAAGAGTTACTTCATCTCATGTACTTTGTAGTACTTATCACACGTAGGTTAAAGTTCGGAACACTGATCATAAAGTGCTTAACAGTGAATGGTTCATTGCAATAAACGCACTCTGGTGGCTCTTCACCTTTCAGTATGTTGGAGTGGGTTATGTATGATTGACCAATTCTGATTCTTGCAATGATAACCTCCTCCCTACGGATAGCTCTGTAGGAAGGAGTCCATTCTCCCAGGGTTGGTTTGATGGCATAAAGTGTTTAACAGTGAATGGTTCATTGCAAGAAACGCACTCTGGTGAATCTTCACCTATAAGTATGTGGGAGTGGGTAATGTATGCATGAGTGATTCTAATTCTTGCAATGACAACCTCCTCCCTACGGATAGTTCTGTAAAACGGAGTCCATTCTCCCAGGATTGGTTTGATGGCATAATGTTTGTTATTGACTGCATAATCCCATGATTACTGCAACTTCTGGCGTAGGTAACTTTTTATACGAGGTATAAAATCAGTAAACGGTTGACTGATTGATTTATTGATTAATTGAATTTTAACGACGCATTAGCACTTTTAGAATACAATAGGTTATATGTTTAAAACTAATATCGACCAGCGATATAAAAACCATAATAGTTAAATATAAAATGATAAGATGTTGGTAACAGGAAAATATGTATGTTGATTATAAGATTTTGTAAATAAAAGGCGGTATTTGCATTAGATACAAATGCTTTTAGGTGATGTCATACAAGTTATAGTTTAAAATAAAGATTTAATTCCTTCCGGAAATCTAAAATACTAGTGATTTGTATAGTATCAAAAAGTTCCTTCATGTCATGTACATTATAGTATTTTCACGCGTAGCTTGCAGGTCGGAACACTCGGTCATAAAGTGCTTAACAGTGAATGGTTCATTGCAAGAAACGCACTCTGGTGGATTTTCACCTTTTATTGTGTGGGAGTGGGTAATGAATGTATGACCGATTCTGATTCTTGCAATGACAACCTCCTCCCTAAGGGAGAGAGTTCTGTACTTGCCACTTCTGACGTAGATGCTTTTTAATAGAAGGTTTGAAATCAGTAAACGGTAAATTAAAATCCGATGGTTCTTGGGATAGAGCCATCTTAGCAGCTCGGTCTGCTTCTTCATTACCTCTAACACCAATATGGCTAGGTTGCCAACAGTATTGTATATTGTAAGAGGTACTAAGCCCAGAGTTTTTGACGAGAATATTGACTAATAATGGATTATCTAGTTTTCTATTGTGCAGCAACTGAAGCAGTGATAATGAGTCACAGAAGCTAATGCTATTTAAAATGCGTTTCTGTTCGATAAATTTCTCAGCAAGGTCTATTGCTCTGATTTCCGCTGAAAATATGGACGCATCGTTTGGCAAGCGCACTTTGGTTGTGTGTTTGCCACTAACGAAGGCTGCAGCAACCTTTTCATCAACGTTTGATCCATCAGTATAAACTTTAGAGTAATTTGTAAAATCGTTGAGAAGTTCATGACAATAATTCAGGAATATGGCAGGTTTGTCTCAGATTTATTCCCATCGTGTAACGTAAAAATCACTTTGGGCTGCTTAAGTAGCCAAGGTGGTGTTTTCGAGACAATCGTTTTCTGAACAGTAGAGAGATTCATTTTGATATTGTCAAGACTGGATGATGCTCTTAAGCCAAATGAAGGTATGGCATTTGGTTTATTTTCATATAAAGTATGTATTTTGGTTGAAAAACAGCCGAAAAAGCTGGGTTCAGAGGGTGTGATCTTAACTTCAGAGCGTATTGTGCAGAAAGCATTTCTCTGTGATGCGATAAAGGTGATTCAAGCGCTTCCGCGAGAAATCTTTCACATGGAGATTTCTTAAATGCTACTAGAGCGAGTCTTATTCCCTGATCATGAATTGGGTCAAGCATTGTCAAATAGGACTTGCTAGCTGAACCATAAACAATGCATCCATAGTCTAGTATGGAGCGGATAAATGTTCTAAACAATTAAGGAGGACTTTTTTTATCAGCACACCAGTCATTGTGCCCAATTACTTTAAGTAAATTTAAAGCTTTCAAGCATTTAGCTTTTAAATTCTTGATGTGTGATATAAAAGTCAGCTTTCTGTCGAAGGTAATACCC
The DNA here is from genome assembly GCA_030141615.1 of Unio pictorum. NCBI lineage: Eukaryota > Metazoa > Mollusca > Bivalvia > Unionida > Unionidae > Unio > Unio pictorum. The sequence continues at coordinate 413,939 of JARLTB010000145.1, read as the reverse complement.
AAAAACTTTGTTTCCTCAACAACTGGAATAAATGTTAAATCCAACGTGAGTTTAGGGTCATCATGATGTCTTCGCAATTGACAGAAATGCATGCATTCTGTCAGCGTTTGGAAAGTACGTGTTGAACAGGGAACAGTTTTTAAATGTAATTCATCTGTCTCTTTATGGAATGTCTCCTGTAAACATAGTACAGCAGGATCGTGTTCATTTAAAAGCAGAAGAATACCATTGTAGTTAGATTTAAGTCCTCGACAGTTCCATTGTATGATTGTGTTCTTCATTATAAAATTATGCTGGAGATTCTGGAGCTAGATTAGACTATTCGCAGATAACATTTGTGTTGTTATTTGTCTGAAGGAAGTACGGGAGTATATTTGGCTTTGCTAGGTTTGGAGGCTTATAATTAGGGATATTGGCACTTGTTGAATCGGTCTGATCCGTCTGTGTTTGCGCGTCCGTCATGATTTTTGGGTTGTGTTTCACGACTGTGGAAAAGGATGGTCCAGGAAGGGATGTTTTTGCCTGGACAAGTTTTCTGGCTTATGGGTAGGGTATATTGGAGGTAAACTTTACCATCTGAATTTCCTTCTCCTGTTTCCAAGTATCACAATCCTAAGAATTAGCGTGGTGTTCTTTGCCACAGTTGACACAATTCGGAGTATTTCTACAATCAGCTTCCTGATGATAGTGGTCTCCGCATCGGCCACATACATTGACTCTGGAACAGTGGTCCTCGTGATGGCCGTATTTTTTACACTTATAGCATCGAAGGGGGTTTGGTATGTAGATCTCAGCCTTTACATGCCAAAACCCATCCTTGACCACTTTGGGCACAATTGATTTATTAAGTGTGAGTACAAATGTGTTGGTGTCCTGCATGGTGTCATTACGTTTAATACGTATTCTACACACTGCAGTGACACCTTCATGTTTCATCCCTTCAATGATATCTGTAATTGGTTTTTCAGCATCTGTTGACTGTATGACCATGAAGCGTGGGAATGATTCCACACCACATGGTTCTTCATCAGAATCGGATAGTGGTTTCGTTCGTTTGTTTTGATCTTTTTTTTTAATTTTTGCATGATTTTATATGAAAGTTTCAGTATCCATGCTCCCCGGCCACCATGAAGCCCAACAAGGGGACACGTTTCAAGCGCAAGGGATACACAGATGCTAAACTCAGTAGATAAAATTATCTAGGATTAAGCCGTCAAGGTTCCTTCACGGGTTGGTAAAATTACTTCCCGATTGACCAGTTGAGCCACCGCATTCTGGGAAGTCTTCTAAGACTTGGAAAAGTGAAAGCTAAAGGTAAAGAATATAGGGGCAACGGTAGTATCAAGAGAGATACATAAGTAATACAAAAGTCCTCCCAGGGCTCGGCGTGACTAGCCGATTGGTCGAGACCGGGTCCATCTCGACCACCCGTCTAAGAGAAGTAGAATCCAAATCAGTATATTGCATCGGAAACGCCTCCGCTCTACTTCCAGGATCCTTTCCTCCTCCGCAACGGGTCGCAACCCACGGCAAACAGGTTGCCTCTACTTAGTCGCCTTTTACGACACGTGGCGAGGCATGTCGGGTTAATTCTACAACCCCGAACCCGCAGGTGAGCTTTAATGTTGATGTAATTCATTTCGGTCTACAAATGGCACAGGAAGTGTATTTAAATACAAAATGAAATGATAAGCATATTCTTTACATTTAACATTATCCTTAAGAAATGTATTGTAAACTGTTAAACTTAATAAATGCATTGTAGGCAATTTCGTCCCTTTCAGTTTAGTGTATATTCCTAGTTCAATAATTACAATAATGTATAGATTATCGAAAAGTTTCAAATCCTTTTCTGAATATGAAAGGTAGATCTTTTGTAAAATATTCTTCAATATAAAAAAACAACTTGTGTCCACAATATGCATTTTGTGAAGAGTCTCCTTGACTAGATCTCTAACGAGAACACAAATAGACCTTCGGCTTAACATAGTTTAGAAATCCGTTTAATTTACACATTTCTTGTTCCAGCCATGCATATTAAAAACAATGAGAAAAAAAAACATTTCTATATTTAAAAGCCCATGTGCTTTTGCCGGCACGTTCATTATTTCAATATAATTTAACATTGAAAAGGATATGTGATAGTTAGCGTATGCATAATGTTAGTCCATTACTTTACACATATGAACCGTGAAAAATGGATATCATCCACATTCACCATGACGATCATAATTATTCATATAAGAATAATAATAATAATGATAATAATAATAATAATAATAATAATAATAATAATAATAATAATAATAATGAAAACTTTGTATAGCGCCTAATCTCTAGAAACTATTAACGCTTCAAAACTTTAGACACCACCTATAACATAAATAATCTATATGATACAATTACAAACGAAGAACATCATGAAACATTATAAATCATAACACAAGCTGAAAATATTTAAGGCAGGGAATACGTTTAAGTCGTTGAGTTTATTATTGCAGTAAAAAATATGAGAGTTTTAAGAGCACTCTTGAACGAGATCACACTGTTTTTGTGTATAAGTTTAAAGGGCAATCCCTTTAAGTTGATGTATCCAAGAAGGTGTCCGTATGACTTATATTTCAGAGTGGGGATAATGAGTAAACGATTGTCAGAAGGAATAGTCTAAGTATAGTGTTGGTTTGTAGACAAGGATAAGGTTAGAAAGTTATTTTGGACTGTAGTCAGTCAGTGAATCCACCTGCGGGTTCGGGGTTGCAGAATTGGCCCGACGTGCCTAGCTACGTGTCGTACGAGGTGACTGAGTAGAGGCAACCTGTTTGCCGTAGGTAACGACCCATGTCGGGGGAGGAAAAGATCCTGGTAGTTGAGCGGACGCTTTTCCGATGCAATACACGGCTTTGGCCAATACATCTCTTTGACGGGTGGTCGGGATGGGCCCGGTCTCGACAAATCGGCTGGTCACGCCAATCCCTATGAAGTCTTCATTTACTTGCTCACCTTCTCTATCTTTCTTGTATCTCTCTTGATACCACCGTTGACCCTACATTATATCGCCTTAGCTTTCATTTTCCCAAGATTTAGAGGACTTCCTAGAAGGCGGTGGCTTAACGGGTCAATCGGGGGAGGAATGGATCCTGGTAGTTAAGCGGAGGCTTTTCCAATGCAATACACTGCTTTGGCCAATACTTCTCTTAGACGGGTCAATCGGAAGTAATTTGACCGACCCTTGAAGGAAACTTCACGGGTTAATCCCAGGTAATATTATCTATTGCGTATAGCAACTGTGTATCCCTGGCACTTTGAAACGTGACCCTTGTTGGGTTAGAAGAATACCATTGTAGTTAGATTTAAGTCCTCGACAGTTCCATTGTATGATGGTGTTCTTCATTATAAAATTATGCTGAAGATTCTGGAGCTAGATTAGACTATTCTCGGAGAAAATTTGTGTTGTTATTTGTCTGGAGGAAGTACGTGGGTATATTTGGTTTTACTAGGTTTGGATGAACCTTGAGTGCGTGGAGCAGTTTCTTCTGCATCCATGCTCTAAAGGTCTTCACACATATTGTAAAGTTTAATGGGGTGATCTGATCCCTTTTGCGGCTTATTGGTCTGTGTCTTTTGTTTATTTCTCGAAGCTTTTGGTGGTGGGTTGTTATTAAATGTTGTCTGAGTTGATGTTGTGCTTTTCTGTGGCTTATAATTCGGGATATTGGCACTTGTGGTTCAATCGGGCTGATCCGTCTGTGTTTGCGCGTCCTTTGTGATTTTTGGGTTCTGTTTCAATACTGTGGAGAAGGTCGGGCTAGGAAGGGCTATTTATGCCTGGACAAGTTTTCTGGCCTCCGGGTATGGTATATTGGAGGTAAACCTTACCCTCTGAATTTCCTTCTCCTGTTTCCAAGTATCACAATCCTTAGAATTGGCTTGATGTTCTTTGCCACAGTTGACACAATGCGAAGTTGCTCTACAATCAGCTTCCTCATGAGAGTGGTCTCCGCATCGGCCACATACCTTGACTCTTAAACATAGGTACTCGTGATGGCCGTATTTTTAACACTTATAGCATCGGTAGGGGTTTGGTATGTAGATCACAATCTTTACTTGCTAAAACCCAACCTTGACCACTTTGGGCACAATTGGTTTATAAAGGTGAGTACAAATGTGTCGGTCTCGACAAATCGTCTTGTCACGCCAAGCCAATATGAGATCTTTATTTACTTACTCACCTTCTCTATCTGTCTTCTATCTCTCTTGATACCACCGTTGACCCTACATTATATCGCCTCAGCTTTCACTTTCCCAAGTTTTAGAGGACTTTCTAGAAGGCGGTGGCTTAACTGTTCAATTGGAAATAATTTGACCGACCCTTGAAGGAAACTTTACTGGTTAATGCTAGGTAATTTTATCTATTACGTATAGAAACTGTGTATCCCTGGCACTTGAAAAGTGTCCCCTTGTTGAACTCCATGGTGGGCGGGGAGCATGGGTGCTGAAATTTTAATACAAAGTCATGGAACATACAAAGATCAAAACAAACGACCGAAACTACTGACTCTGACGCAGATAAACATATGGTGTGGAGTTATTCTCACGCTTCATGGTTGTACAGTCAACAGATCCCGGAAAACCAATTACAACATTATCCCCTTTTGTAATTAAGAAAACTTAAATGGAGTTGATCGTCACACCAAAAAGAAAAAATGAAATCTGGTTGTCTTGTTGAATGTGAGCGAAAGGGTGAAACGGAAATCTCAAAAAGATGAAAACATTCTTTGATATTGCAGTGACCTCATTCGTTCACACTTCCTTGAATACGTCCAAAGGCGTGATGCGGTGTCATGACTTGGCTGGAGTCAACGGCAAAAATATCAACGAGCGGATGAAACATGAAGGTATCAATGCAGTGCGTAGAATTCGTAGTAAACGTATTAAAAATCTGGAGGACACTAACACATTTGTTCTGTCTTTTAATAAACGAACAGTGGGTCGAGAACTACATACCAAACCCCCTTCGATGCTATAAGTGACAAAAACGGAAAGTATCATTTGCTCACTCTTCCTTGAATTCGTCCAAAGGCGTGATGCGGTGTCGCGACTTGGCTTGAGTCAACGTCGCATACATCATCAAGGGGATGAAAGATGGAGATGTCACTGCAATGCGTAGAATACGTATTAATCGTAATAATAATCTGCAGGACACCTACACATTTGTATAAACCAACAGTGCCGAAAGTGGTCAAGGTCGGATTTGTGCAATTAAACGTAGAGATATACACACAAAACCCCCTTCGATGCAATAAGTGTCAAAAATACGGCCATCACGAAGACCGATGTTCCAAAGTCAAAGTATGTGGGCGATGCGGAGATCACTCTCATCAGGAAGCTGATTGTAAAGCAACTCCGCATTGTGTCAACTGTGGCAGTGAACATCACGCCAAATCCAAGCATTATGATACTTGGAAACAGGAGACGTAAATTCAGAAGGTAAAATTTACATCAAACATCCCCTACCCAGAGGGCAGAAAACTTGTCCAGGCAAAAACATTCTTTTCTGGCCCGACCTTCTCCGCTGTCGTGAAACACAACCCGAAAATCACGAAGGACGCACAAACACAACTGGATCAACCCGATTCAACGACAATTAGTGCCAACATCATTACCAATCACAGAAAAGCACCGAATCAATCAAAACTACAGTCAATAACAACCCACCACCACAATCACTAAGACGTAAACATAAAGAACAAATAAATCAACAGCAAAAGTGGTTAGATGACCCCATTAAACTTTAGAACAAGTTTGGGGACTTTGAGAACATGGGTGCAGAAGAAACTGCTCCATGTACTCAAGGTTTGTCTAAACCATGTAAAACCAAATATACTCATGTACTTCCTCCAGACAAATAACAACACAAATTTACTCAGCGAATACCCTAACATTCCATAAAGAGACAGATACAATTACATTTAAAAACTTTTACCTGTTAAACACGTACTTTCAAAATTCTGACAGGGCTTTAGGAGGAGTCTCTGTTGTTGTAAACAATAGAGCCCATCGCAGAGTCATCCCTTTTAATACAAATGTACAAGCCATTGCTGTAAGCGTCACTCTACATCGAGTGATTACCTTTTCCTCCATTTACTTACCACCAAACACCAACCTAGTACCAAGCGAATTAGACAATCTTGTTCAACAACTTCTTGCGCCCTTCGCTTTACTCGAGAATTTTAATGGTAGAAGATGTCATTTCTAGACATGATCTTTGTATATATAACAGTGACTCATCGACATATTTACACCCATGAATGGGTACGTACACGAGGAGAGATTTGAAAATTTGTTCTCCTTCACTGCTTTTGGACTATGATTGGAAGGTCGCTGATGACCTTCACAGCAGTGATCACTTTCCAATCAACCTTAAAAATAACTCTAAAATTGATGAAGCAATTCCACCATGGAATATAAAGAAGGCGGACTGGGCCACATTTGAAACGCTATGTAAAACTAGACTAAATACTGATACATTGTTCAACGCTCTTAATCCTATGCAGCATTTTACTTCAATTCTAACTCCAATTGCAGAATAATCTATTCCTAAGTCCTCACCGAACAGTAAGAAACTGAAAAAAAACATTGGGTAAACAAGGAATGCAAAGAAGCTATTAGACAACGGCGGGTAACATTAAAACAAGTCAATCGTCCAACGCCCGAAAAGTAAAACAAATATCGTATTACCCAGGCTAAAACTCGACGCACAAAGAATGTAAACGTGCATCCGGTAAGAAATATATTTCTTTTTTAAAATTCTCGTTCCTCAATGAAACAGGTTTGGGACCCTATTCGAAAACTAAAGGGAAACAGGAAATACAATTATATTCGACACCTGAAGACAAACAATAACAATTTTAGTTCGAAACGTGACATAGCAAATATATTTTTGCCGATAGTTCCTCAAAAATCTCCTCATCATCTAATTATTCAGACGTCTTTCGAATATTATAAACTCAGAAAGAAAAGTCACGTTTACAATTCACATCCAACAACTCTGAAAGTTATAACCAGCTGTTTTCACTTTCGGAGTTTAGACAGGCTTTAGACAAGGCCCATGATACATCCGCTGGGCCTGATGAAGTATATTACCAGTTCGTCTCTAAAATCGCTATTGAAAATCTTTAATGATTCATGGATTGCGGGTAAGGTAGCAAAGATTTGTAAAGAAGCAACAGTAATACCAATTCCCAAACGAGCTAAAAATAGCGAAGATCCTAACAGATATCGGCCCATTGCTCTGACAAGCTGTGTGTGCTTAACAGTGGAACGAATGATTAATTCGCGGCTTAAATGGTACGTGGAAAATAACAATTTAATATTTCCTTTCCAAAGTAGCTTCCTTTCTGGTCGTAGTACTAACGATCATCTGGTTAGACTGGAAACATTTATTAGTGATGCCTTTATCAAGAAGGAACATTTAGTAGCAGTCTTCTTTGATTTAGAAAAGGCCTATGACACAACATGGAAGCACGGGATACTAAATGACCTGCACGATCTGGGTCTAAAAGGCCGTTTGCACTCTTTCATCTCCAATTTTCTCTCCCACAATTCAAAGTAAGAGTGGGCTCTGCCCTCTCAGATATGCACCAGGAAGAGATGGGTATAAACCAGGGCAATATTTTATCTGTGACGTTATTTAATATAAAAATAAATTGCATCGCCTAGTGTATAGCTCCCGGTGTGGATTGCTCATTATAAGTAGATGAGTGTTTAATTTTTTATTCCAGTTGTTGAGGAAAAACAAAGTTTCTGGATATTTACTTCGACAGAACACCGACCATTATTCCACACAGGATGAATTTGAAAGCTAAATGATTGAAAGCTTCAGATCTACTTAATGTAGTTGCTCACTTTGACTGGGGTGCTGATAAAAAATCATCCTCAATTTGTATAGCACATCTATACGCTCCAAAGTAGATTATGGATGCGTTGTTTATGGTTCAGCTAGGAAGTCTTATTTGCAAATGCTTGACCCAATTCATCACGAGGGAATAAGACTCGCTCTGGGAGCTTTTAAGGCATCTTGTGAAAGCCTTCTCGCAGAAGCTAATGAACCATCTTTATCACATCTGAGAGAAATGCGTTCTGCACAGTGTGCTCTCAAATTAAGATGAAGCCCTCTGAACTCTACTTTTACGGCTGTTTTTCAATCAAAATACAAAACTTTATATAAAAATAAACCAAATACCATACCTTCATTTGGCATCAGACTATCATCCAGCTTCGACAATAGCAACATCAATCTCTCTTCAGTTCAGAAAACGTTTGTCTTGGCTCCTTAATGAACCCAAAGTCATTTTTACTCTTATCATGAACTCCTTACCGATTTTATAAATTACACCAAAATGTATACTGATGGATCAAAGGTTGATAAAAATGCTGATGCAGCCTTCGTTTTTGGCAAACACATGCCAAACGATGCGTACATTTTTTCAGCGGAAATCAGAGCAATAGACCTTGCTCTGAAATTTATCGAACAGAAACGTATTTTAAATAGCATTTTTTTCTGTGACTCACTATCAGTGCTTCAGTCACTACACAATATAATCCATTATTAGTCAATATCGTCGTCAAAAACACGGAGCTTAGTACCTCTTACAATATAGTATACTGTTGGTTACCTAGCCATATTGGTAGAGGTAAAGAAGAAGCAGACCGTGCTACTAAGATGGCTCTATCCCAAGAACCATCGGATTTTAAATTACCGTTTACTGACTTTATACCTTGTATCAAAAAGTACCTACCCCAGAAGTGACAGACGTCATGGGATGATGCAGTGAGTAACAAACTTCATGCCATCAAACCATCCCTAGGAAAATGAACTCATTTCTACAGAACCATCCGTAGGGTAGAGGTAATCATTGCAATAATGATAATATATTTGCGTCATTCCACAATGCTTGTCACTTCTGGCTCAGAGTATATTGAATGAGAACAAAGTATTATATTGTAGTTACACGTCCCTTTATTCAAGGACGAGGTGAAAATTGGAACTTCAGTTTCAATTTCCATTGATAACATCGCGGGCTGGTTATATGATAGAGCGACACTTCTTTGCTGTATAAATCGAAGCCTTACTCAACTATCTTAACTACAACGAAATTACTTAAACTATGCAATTAAATGGCGGATAAAGATACCTTACAATAATAATCTTTTTCCGAATTTACGATCCGATACACTGATTTAAAACATTATATAAATCAGCATATTGGTGGAAATGGGAACCCAAAAGCTCTATCAACGAACGTAAACTCCGAATTGGAGGGCCGCATCTCTCTCAGAAACGAATCCGAAAAACAAGGAAATATTGTGCCTATCGATGTTGGTCAAACATGTATAAGAAATAAATGTACAATTTGTATAGAGCACTTCGATCGATGTGCATACCTTGTCGGTGTATCCTGAAGGTGGAGCATTTTTTCATCGCGTGTATGGATTACCACCTTGTGCGGCAGAAGTGTTTCGATGTGAACTACTTGATAACTCTTTACGAGGACGTACTACCTTGGAAAATCATGAACTCCAGTGAAATCTATACAATAAAATGCTATCATGATTCCAGTACATGTATTGATCTACCGTTATCTGATATTTTATATGCATTGATAAACTTGTATAACCGTACGTTTTGTATTCTATTTTCTTGTAATATATTGTACATTTAATTGAAATACTTTATCGTTCAAACGTTTGGCACAAATTGTTTTAAAATGTTAGAGATAATTCTATTATTTGCACTACATAGCCAAGTGCTGTAAAATTCTACATACGTACATGCATGCCTGCATGCAAACACGCACACATATGCTTATTTACCTATACTTCTCTAATTTTTGATACGAATATTAATATACAGTTTGAAGTGGTACACTATTAATTTCATCTTCTATTTCTTACCATTCATGGAGGAATGAATTACGCTTTACCACGAGGAGAATGTGTAACACTGCTTATATGTTTTATTTGTTTTTTTTCTTTTATAAATGTATTTAACTTCTCGATTACAATGGATCATAACCGATATCGTTACAGAATTATACAATTTTTATACACCTAGATGGGTCAGGTAAGTACACAAGGGTTACAGCAGTTCAAGACCTTATTCTAAGATATTGATACGTTATCTTTGCTCCGAACACGACGTGGGCGAAGAAAAGTATCTTTGTCCTACTTACAATCAGCGATGGAATGTGGATGTAAAAACAAATCTTATGAAACAATTAACCATATTACATTTTATGATCCTTTTGTCCCTTTAATTTTATTGATTTATTGATTTTATTGATTAACCTTCCCCAATACTTAATACACTAATACAGAATCTGATTTCTCGAGTATCATTGGCTGTAGGGAATGGACGGCCTAATGATGTCTCTCCGAATAAATGAGTAAAGAGAGAAATCTTATCTTGTGAAAGTATATTCCATGCTAAAGATGTAATATGTAAAGTGTACAACACAACCCATTTTAAGTAGATAATATCATCCAGCGTATGGCGGTATCGAGCATAAATATACCATATTGGGCACATTTACCGTGTTTACACACAGAGCTGGCAAAATTTTAGGCCCGAATAATTGACTACAAACCTCAACACGCCTCTGATGTAGAACATAAGCCCCACGTTGTCTACTCCATAACTAACAAGGCTGTTATGTTTTGTAAGAGCAGAGGCGTATCGCTGGTTATGTGTCGGACTGAAGATCAAACGTGTCGGGTTAGGATCCGACCACGTGATTCAGCCCATATCAGCTACCATGATATGACATTTACTACGGAACTAAATATACTTATGATGTTATGCCGTCAAGCACTAAACCAAAATCCAAACCGTATATTAACATATATTCATATGTTCTGTGAACTTCACAAATTAATACCTATTGATTTACGGTACAGTTTCTTATATTGGTTAATTACACTTTTTGTTAATATCATAAGTTCATATATCCCTGTTTAATGTGTGAATATATCATATTCGATGTTGGGTCCATCAACACAAACGAAACAACTTCAACTCCTTACTTGACAAACGAAAAGATGACTTTCATATGTTATACTAATATAATATCATAAACAATGTAATGTACGCGCAGAAGCTAAAGTGTAGTGTTAACTAGGTTATGAGTAGAACATACTTCTAAATAATTCATTATTAATTCAACATATCATTGAATTGCATCAATTTCCGTATGTTTTGATTAATTGTATTGGGGTTATGCTTAATGCAAATAAAATACTAGATCGAACTAATTGTTTTACCATATATGTCTTAATTGCATTTATTAATGTGGGGCAAAAGTCATCACCATGCACCTATACATTTGAAAATATGTTAAATAAATATATCATTGCATTCTGTCTTATAATCTAACACCTACTCGGCCTATTATGTGACAGCATGTACCAATGAATATGTGTCACTAACACAGTTCATGACAGCGTTATCAATACTATTTCTATATATAAATCCAATGTTGATGATATATATGTGATTCCGCACGATTTGCGGAAAAGTAGTTCACAAGATGGCTCAAGCTCCGAAAGGTAATTTCTGAATTTTGTACATCTTTACTTGTGTATATGCATCATCTGTTCGATTCTAATTAATATAGCATTCATAACATGAAATATCTATACAAACAATGTGGTATCGAGATTTTGTATTCCTCTTGTTGGTTTAAAAATGCCAAATGCAGTCATACTTTCGTGCATGTGACTTTAATGCATAATTATACATCCGGTGAGTTAGAAATAATGGTTCAACATCGAATTACTTTTGTCTAGTAATCATCGCAAGTCTTTTCCTTGTACCGTCTTCCATCCTATTCAGTCTTTGAATAGGTGGAACTAACGCACAACGGAATCGACTAGAGCAAGGAAACCTACACCGTAACTTGCGTTACGTGCTCTTGTCTTGCGTACAATTAATTCTATCAATTTTGTTGGTGCTAGTATTAGTTTAATAGAATTCGAATATACCTAATGTCTAGTATAAATGACGGAGGTAGAAATCAATATACCTAATGTCTAGTATAAATGACGGAGGTAGAAAACAATATACCTAATGTCTAGTATAAATGACGGAGGTAGAAAATAATATACCTAATGTCTAGTATAAATGACGGAGGTAGAAAACAATATACCTAATGTCTAGTATAAATGACGGAGGTAGAAAAAATATACCTACTGTCTAGTATAAATGACTGAGGTAGAAAACATAACTAATGTCTAGTATAAATGACGGAGGTAGGAAACAATATACCTAATGTCTAGCATAAATGACGGATATAAAATGACAGAGGTAGAAAACAATATACCTAATGTCTAGTATAAATGACGGAGGTATAAAAGAATATACATAATGTCTAGTATAAATGACGGAGGTAGAAAACAATATACATAATGTCTAGTATAAATGACGGAGGTATGAAACAATATACTTAATAACTAGTATAAATGACGGAGGTAGAAAACAATATACATAATGTCTAGTATAAATGACGGAGGTAGAAAACAATATACATAATGTCTAGTCTAAATGACGGAGGTATGAAACAATATACTTAATAACTAGTATAAATGACGGAGGTAGAAAACAATATACATAATGTCTAGTATAAATGAAGGAGGTAGAAAACAATATACCTAATGTCTAGTATAAATGAAGGAGGTAGAAAACAATTACCGACCCATGATATATTAAGTAGTGCAAAAACTAGATTCGATAATAGTTCAACATACCTGCACCAATAATAGATCGACATGTACATCTTCAGTGGTATAAACATGACAGCACTTGTCGGATATCAAGTTCGCAATCATAGGTTTATGTTGGTATACAATGCCCAAACTTATTATTTAGTGCATCTTACATTGTTGCGGGTGTTTTTGTAAAACTGTCACATCACTGAATCCCACTTGCCTAGTAAATACGTTCCTGTGCATAACCAATTGTTCGTTTGTCATTAGTCCATCCTTTTCCATCGTCAGTTTTGGGCTCTAACAAGCAAAAAAATATGTAACTTTACGTGCACCACGGGATTGTTTCTTTGCTCCAACGAATTATATTTATAGGTGTTCCTCTTTCTGTTCTTAATTTGTATTGAACGCGACCTTTTAGTACATGATATACTATACATGGCAACAGAGTGCATGTGTCTGTCTCCATGAAAAAACTTTATTTATTTGCATTCGTCATTTTAAAATCAAACGTTATTGAACTGTTCATTACAAGATAATTGTACAAATCTTCGGTTCTGACCAATGGCAAATGAGACAAAACATTATCTCTTAAGCCATTCAGAGTTCATGGCTCCGAAATAGTTTCTCACTGACACGTGTGCACCTCTATCTCTTAAAGAAAACCTGCAATTCACGAACTGATAGCTTGTCAAAAGAGTACGGGCTAGTCATTCCTTTCTTAGTCGTCATTTCATCGAATTGTTTGATCACCGGAAGCAGATTTAACAAATAAGGGTAAGTCGCGCAAGCGAGGTAACAACCCTTATTAAACAGGTTTATATATGTATGTGGATTAAACCCGGAAAACCCAGAAATAATCATAAAATACGAGAAACAACTGGTGAGCTCACATGTTTCACATACATTGACTCTCTCTCTCTCTTTCTCTCTCTCTCTCTCACTCTCTTGGACCTCACTAGTTTCGTCCCTAGTTTGAGCGCCCACCTATGTTTAAGGTCGCCAGTTTAAACCCAGATATCTCTTACCAAATATTTATAACAATGGTGCTAGCAGCTGCCTTGCTAAGAGATCAATATTACGAGTTAGTGTTACCAATTGTCACCATCGAGTCTGGATTATGTGACTGGGTGGGACATAAGGTCACATATCTGCCGTATGAGTCCAGAGCAATATATTACTATAAACGGCCACACTGTAGACATCGTAGCGAAATGACTGAACACCTTTTAAAGCTAAGATAAAACTCCAAATCACAAACATTATGTATATATATATATATATATATATATATATATATATATATATATATATATATATATATATATATATATATATATATATATCCGTTGTTGATTGATTGATTGATTAATTTAATTTTAACGGAACACCTGCACTTTTAGGGTATTTAGCGCCATACAATAAGTTATATGTTTAAAAATATGAAAGGTTTAATATCGACCAGCGATATAACAAAACCATAATAGTTTAGTATAAAATGGTACGATGTTGGTAACAGGAAAATATGAAGCTTCCCAATCAACGGGAGAAGTAAATGGTGTATGTTGATGATAAGATGTTTTAAATAAGAGTCGGCATTTGCATTAGATAAAAATGCTTTTAGGTGATGTCATACAAGTTATAGTTTAAAATAAAGATTTACTTCCTACAGGAAATCTAAAATACTAGTGATTTGTATGGTATCAAAAAGTTCCTTCATCTCATGTTCATTATAGTATTTGTCACGCGTAGGTTCCAGGTCGAAACACTCGGTCATAAAGTGCTTAACAGTGAATGGTTCATTGCAAGAAACGCACTCTGGTGGATCTTCACCTTTTAGTATATGGGAGTGGGTAATGTGTGTATGACCGATTCTGATTCTTGCTATGATTACCTCCTTCCTACGGATAGTTCTGTAGGAAGGAGTCCATTCTCTCAGGGTTGGTTTGAAGGCATAAAGTTTGTTATTGACTGCATCATCCCATGACACTTGTCACTTCTGACGTAGGTACTTTTTGATACAAGGTTTAAAATCAGTAAACGTTAATTTAAAATCCGATGGTTCTTGGGATAGAGCCATCGTAGCAGCCCGGTCTGCTTCTTCATTACCTCTAATACCAATATGGCTATGTATCCAACAGTATACTATATTGTAGGAGATACTAAGCTCCGAGTTTTTGACGAGTATATTGACTAATAATGGATTCTCCAGTTTATTATTGTGTAGTGACTGAAGCACTGATAATGAGTCACAGAAGATAATGCTTTTTAAAATGCGTTTCTCTTCGATAAATTTCAGAGCAAGGTCTATTACTCTGATTTCCGCTGTAAATATGTACGCATCGTTTGGCAAGCGCACTTTGGTTATGTGCTTGCCACTAACGAAGGCTGCAGCAGCCTTTTCATCAACCTTTGATCCATCAGTATACCATTTAGTGTAATTTGTAAAATCGTTGAGACGTTCATGATAAGAGTTCAGGAATACGACACAGTTGGTCTCAGATTTTCTCCCATCGTGTAACGTAAAAATCACTTTGGGTTGCTTAAGGAGCCAAGGTGGTGTTTTCGAGACAAACGTTTTCTGAACTGTAGAGAGATTACTCTTGATATTGTCAAGGCTGGATGATATTCGAATGGCAAATGAAGGTATGGCATTTGGTTTATTACCATATAAAGTTTTGTATTTTGGTTAAAAAAAACAGCCGAAAAAGCAGGGTTCGGAGGGTTTGCTCTTAACTTAAGAGCGTATTGTACAGAAAGCATTTCTCTGCGATGCGATAAAGGTGGTTCATTCGCTTCCGCGAGAAGACTTTGTCATGGAGATGTCTTAAATGCTCCTAGAGCGAGTCTTATTCCTGATGATGAGTTGGGTCAAGCATTGTCAAAAAGGACTTCCTAGCTGAACCATAAACAATGCATCTATAGTCTAGTAAGGAGCTGTTATCAGCACCCCAGTCAGTGAGCGCAATTACTTTAAGTAAATTTAATGCTTTTCAGCATTTATCTTTAAAAATCTTTATGTGTGGTATAAAAGTCAGCTTTTTGTTGAAGATAATATCCCAAAACTTTGTTTCCTCAACAACTGGAATAAATGTTCCATCCAGCGTGAGTTTAGGGTCATCATGATGTCTTCGCAATTGACAGAAATGCATGCATACTGTTATCGATTTAGAAAATTTGAAACCGTTATTACTGGCCCAACTTGGATCTTCAGATCGCCTGTTCAAAAACATACATCTCATACCTAAAATTGAAATTTGCAGTCCACACGAGCGACATGCGTGTAGACAGCTTGTTTACAAAGTAGTTCCTAATACATATAGTATTTTTAGACACACGTGTCGTTCAGTATGCGAGCGTTCGGAATTTAAAAACAACTGCAAAATTCTCACAATCGAAAGTTAATTGAGAAACAAATGTGAGCATAATAAAAGCAATTATTGTACACTTAAGATTCCTTTGATTTCTAATTTCGTGAATAGCTATTACCAAATGATGCAATATCACTTTTAGAATTTGATGATTGCAATAACAGCATATGTGAGATATCCATTATACTGACCTTGAAGTATTACTTCTCTTAAACCAGTCATCTTACAAAATGTTCTTTTTAGAATTTTATCCTGAAAAATACTATTTTTGAAAATTCTATTCAACGATACTCTATCTATTATAGCAAGCGTATTTTATTTATTACATAAACCCATACACAAATGATACATTCTGCAGTACAAGCCGTTTGTTAAAGGACACCTAACTGCAACAATTTGCAAAATAATGATACAACAATGCAGATAGCACCTACTTTAGAACTGAATCAAACGTATGTTGCTCGTTATTAACGTTTTCATGATATCAAGAGAAAGCTAAACGTTTCGATATTAAGTGATCCATTCCTTGTACGTAAATTAACATTCGAATAGAAAACAATACTAACAAAGTATAGGCATTCTTAGTTATCTGATTCTTGAATTAATGTTATACACGCGTTGAGAGAGGTGTATATACACGTTTGATACATTGTTAACGAAATTGAATAATCTTTTGAAAATTTTATCTCTAATTTAACTAAACTGTACAAAATTGATGAATGAGAAAATCGTTAGCTATGCCATTCAGAAAGTGCTTAATTTATCCATGAAAATTGCAATTTATACATTTAATTATGTATACCTATCAAATATACAATTGATTTATTCCAGAAATCGGATTTCTATGGGTGTTTTGTGTATCCTGCTTCTTCATTAATGCAGGTGAGATACATACAGATATGTAGGTATTTAGATTTGTTTCTTAAACGGAAGGTAAGTAAATGTATGAAACACATTTCACCAGTGCCTAATACTATAATTCAAACTTCTAATTTCTTATGAAATGAGTTAACGTTACGAGTAAATCTTATACTGCTATGTTTCCTACATTGTACATTTAAGATAGTAGGACTTATTCAATGATGCGATACAATACTCTGTACAGCTTTGACAATAACAAAGCTATTTAGTTCATTTATTGGTTGATGTTCCTACCGATTAAACGACTAAGCCAAGTATAATTTTTATTTCAGTCCTCTGTAGGAGAAAACTTTTTAAGTTCGGATATGTATAATGGAAATTGTTTTAGGAACTCGAGAATTTTTACGATGTGTTTTATTTTTAATTTGGGGTATAGGACCAATGTACAATAAGTAGGATGAACACATAAACCTATCAAAAGCGTATTCCTTAAAATTATAAAGTTAAAAAATAATTTAAAGGCATGCAATCGCACAATTCAGTCGTTGATTGGAAATATTTTAAGCATTACCGATTTTTCTACCAAGAGATCATTATATGCAGAAATCTAAGGACATCAAAAGGTTAACATTGTAATTATTAGGATATAAAATGAAGTATAAAATAACAATTTTTGCTCTTTATGAAAATTCCTAGTCTTGACGATATCCTCATGCATGTGGTCAGTCTGAAAATATTCATTGCCAACAAAAAAACATGCTACACTAAACAACGATTCTACATTAATGGAAACGGAATTTAGTGTGATGCTACTATTTTATAGCATAATTATTTTCTTTTAACTTTGTATTCATCTTTTCAACAGATGAGCGTGGAAAAAGACTAATTTTTTTGGACCATTATATAAGTGGTTTAAAGGTATGTAATTGCTTTCAGGACTAAGTAAGTCGTCTACCTATAAATGTTCTAATTAAGAGTCATAACCTGTTTACCATCAAATCCGAAAGGTAGGTCATCGGTACCATCACTTGCTGTTTCCAAATTACCATACCATCAAAGGATACAGGAACTACGTTTTCATCAAAGTCTAGTGGTTACATCGAATAACTAAGCAATGTGCTCACTTGAGTTAACCAAAAGCTCCAACACGTTTTAATTCCACTGACAATATCTGTTTAAAAACTAACTGTCAATCTTATGGAAGGTCGCCAATGGAGACTCTCACAATGCCACACCAGAAATAGTTGAAGCTTACGGCCGAGCTATAGCGATCCTAGTTAATCAGCTGATGATACCTTCCGTGATGCAAGCTTCTCCGTCTGCACAATAGCTTCAAATCTGATATATGGGTATGCATTTCCGATGCTTGAAAACCTATTAATTGTTCATAATGATAGTAATGATTATGCATGTGTGAGGGAGGGATATGTATTGATTCCCCACCTGCTACTGTGCTTTGGTTATCTAGGAGATAGTCAGCAAGGATTAACATTATCTAACGGAAACATTGTAATAGTTTAATCGAAATAAGAATAATTCTTTCTAGTCAACTGTATGAATAACTATTATGGAAAAGAAAATCGTTTTATGATTGTATGACACTTAAATCCCAATGGTACAAATTGCCTCTGCATTGTCGTCTTTCCACTACATGACTATACGTTAGAATATCTGTCAGACTGCTATCCTAGTGGGTCCTAAATTATGATTCTCCCAAACAGAGCAGACAGCAATTCTTTGCGAGCCAACCCCTTACATCAAATGTAACGGTTACATGTCACACTGATCACAACAAAATGTGCTGTTAGGGAATCTAAAACTGTTTGCACTTTTACATAGGCCCCTGTTTGGAGAGAAAAAGCTCTCCAAAATGTTGGACATGTAACCTAAGTTACAACCTAAACGTGGTCAGCTAAACTAATTATTATAGACACCCTATGCCGAACTAAACAATTAGCCCCTTTATTCTCGCCACCCATAATATATCACACCTGAACCAGTTACTACTGAAGAAAGAATGACTCTTATTACCCGTTCATGTTTCAACATAGCTTGGGCTAAAAAGCGACTTGTTGGTATGCAGTTTCCAACATACAATTTTGTCCATATATGTAATGCTGGAAGTTAGATACCCCGACAATAAATGCCATGCGTTCTCTCGCAGAGACCAAATTATTGCACTCTGCAGTTGACAAGTTTCTAATACCATATACACTGGAAGTGTGTTTCGATTATGCAGTTGCGATAGTGCTTCACTTAAACATCTGTCAGAAGCGTCTGCACCAAAGACAACGTCCATTGTCATGTCTGTCATTTTCACTACGAAAGTCGGCCTGTCCTTCAACGTCTATAATGAGTGTTCACTTATGTACGTCCAGATAAGTGTCGTCTGACCGAACTTTCTTCCTAGTCAAGTCGATCAGTGGATTCGGAAGAGAACTGAAGTTAGCACCATACCGGCAATATTACCCTGCCAGTCCCAAAAAAGACAGAACTTCCGTCCTGGTGGATAGTCATACCACGTCCGTTCGTTGGTTAACGTTTAAACTCTCTGGGCTGAGGGTGTTACCTAGGTTTATTTAGTTGCCTAAACCCTACATATTCATCAGACTGTAGTGCGGTAAGTCACGATTGATTCGATCTAAAGCCTTGCTCAGCAAAACTGTAGGATCATAACAAGTCTATCATAGCTTGAATTTCATTTCGGACTTCTAACTGCACGTGTGGTTGTGGATATGGCTTCATTTTCACGGGATTTTCGTCTAGAAGCCTCAAACTGAACGCTTCCCAAACCATCTTACAATGTTGCTATTTGAAGATGCTCAGTAGTCTTGACGACACCTCATAACGTTACTCGGACGTTAACGTCTCTTAAAAGCCAACGTCTATGTAGATACCTATCATCGTTAATAGAAAATTAAGAAGTACTTCCCCTTGCCCTCCGTTGTCGTGGGTTCTTCGGTCACAACTGTACCAAACATGAGTTGTGGGGGTGTTTCTCTTTAGTGATAACGCTCAATTATGTTGAAAGTGTGTTGTGTTTCTTTGTCGCTACCCGGATACGACTTTTCTGTCCACCCTTTTTCTCCGTTATAAGGAAAGTCCCCCACCCACCCACCCACTCAAAGAGACATCAAACAACTGCCACCTAACTCAATCTGTCGAACTCAAACTGCGTCTTCTAGTCAGTTAATATCTCTTCAGGAACACAAAGGCTACACCAAACTCCCTACAATGTTTCTTGTCTGTAATAACTTAACATCTACACCAAGTATTTTCTTGAAAGAAAATTCACGTTTAATGTTCGTATTCAATTTCCCCAGGTCACATAACAGTCGTACACGTATACTCATAATTTCCAGGTAAAGTAAAACTAATGTGATTTGTCCATGATTATTTAAAGATTTTAAATGAAACTGCGATATGAAAATTTTTGTCAATCATCTAGAATTATATATCTTGATTATACTGCTCAGCGAGTATTTTAATTTCTTATTTTGATATTTTTTAATATACAAGAAATAGATGTTTTTGACTTCAACTTATCTCTCCATCCTAAAAGGTTTCACTCCTAGCAGTGTCGCAAATTACTTCGTATTTCTAATTTTCAAATAGTCTGTTAAAAACGAGATAGTTAAGAAAGATGGCATTTTCCTTCTATAAAATTGGCATTTTCCTTGCATACCATTGGCATTTCTTTGCAAAGTTTATGTTCATCCTAGAAGTACATATCAATCTCACTTTTGTAGATATCATAGTCAATGAACATCTTTATTATAAATAAGTTTGAAATAAAAACAAATAAGATTTTGAGTAAATACGATCAAGCCGCTGCTAAATTATAAATGATACATTCTACGTTCCGCATTAATAGTAAAATTGAAACATCAGTGAATAGCGTTTGTAATGAAGGAGAACAATACATTATAAATATTTCTGATTCATAATCGTTTGAATTATTTTAAACATATTTTATCTCATTTGTTAGAACTGCGAAAGTTTTACAGAATACAAAGGTAAGTAATGGAACCTGCAAAGAGATAGACTGACATATAGACAGAATCACATTGAAAAAAATGTAAATTAAAACCTTCAGCAGACATTCATTTGACGTGTAGTTAGATGGACACATCAATAATTATGATCTACGCGTTTTAACAAACATTACCAATTATATACCTCCAATGAGGTTTTTATTTCTTTTTTAAGTACACGTCATGTGACTGTCACTAAATCTTAATTAAATTTGCTTTGGTACGATTATCAGTAATATTAACAATACCATGTGTATATCTTAACATTCATTTTCATGTTCTGATGGAATCAAAGAAGCTACAATTTTCAATGAAATGTCTCTGTCAGTAGAAGAAAACTGCGTGGCAATTTAGAAAGTAAGAGAAAACCAGCAATTCGAGTCGAAAGAACCTTGCGCTCCAAGTCTATGGAAGTAATCTTCATTCTTCTGAGTCGTTATAATGGCATCTTTGCGCTTTCATCAATGTAAATGAAAATCAAAGTATATATATATATATATATATATATATATATATATATATATATATATATATATATATATATATATATATATATATATATATATATATATATATATATATCCGTATTTGCCGGCCTATAAGGCAATACTTTTCGAACAGAAACTTCAAGCTTCGTCTTGTATTGCAAATCGACCTATATGGGGATTATGTCCCTTTATGTCGATTATTTCGCTTTATCGTATTTTTCGTATAAAACATAATTATCCAAGACTACGAACATTAATGTGGACTAGATCGTTCATTTTGGAGAAGAGATAGTGTATGAAAAAGTATAGGATCCCACATTTAGTATCTTAAACAATTACATTATCGTCGGCATTCATCATTAACATAGCTAAAGCAGCACGCACGAGTATTATACGTTTTTCATTATGCTGTTTAAATCTGATTTATATATATATATATATATATATATATATATATATATATATATATATATATATATATATATATATATATATATATATGTGTGTGTGTGTGTGTGTGTGTGTGTGTGCGTGTGTGCAAGCTAGAAGATGAATGACCATGACAACGACATTCCATCACACTTTTCTTCTTTCACCAATTGCTCAAATAAAACGTTTGACCCACTGGGAAAGATGAATAGACAAAGATATATATCTTTACAATTGTAAATCTATATTGTTCACTTTCCTGATCACTGTTCTTACTCGTGTACAAGTGCAGTACCTTATTCATTAACAATTAATACCACTAGCGAACAATTCATTCAAGTTTGTTGTACTTCCATTATTAAAAAAACACATGGCTGTAAGGTTGTATTTATATACTCATTAAATATGCTACCGTTGTATTCAGTCTAACACCTGGTGGGATCAAGATTCGGCAGACTAGATCATATTGGCGAGACTGCCAATATAGAAATGCGGCCACCCATAGGTATTATGAATACCGTACCATATAATGAAAGGAAGTGCCAGGTCGTTACTCATGTACATTTGTCAGCCAGGGTTATTTTTTAACTTACCGACGGAACCAACATTAATTTAAAGTATATCTGGCATGAGCAAAGATCAAAACAGCGTGGAAAATGGTAATTTTAGGATATAACCTACTGGAGTCACTATGGAAATAGCAATGGTGAATATTTAAACCCTGAAGCAGTATGGTAGCTACTTTTATTGTTTACATCATTTATTGTTATATCTATTGATGTTTTCTCTCTTTGACGAAAGCTTCAGCAACACACACGGGAGCAATATAGAAAACAAGAATATTGGAACTTTGTGTGTGTGTCTCTCTCTCTCTCTCTCTCTCTCTCTCTCTCTCTCTCTCTCTCTCTCTCTCTCTCTCTCTCTGATATATCGGACCACATTTCATTTTGATCACGACATGCAAGACGAAATATGACTTTTAACATATATGCATCTTTCTCTCTGTCTGCATCTCCCGCCTCCGCCAACGCACAAACCTCATCAAATAGAAAAAGCATTTTAGTATTAATGATGCAATTTCCCTATTGCTGTTTATTTTTTAAAAGAGATAGAGATTATTGTAATATTCATGAAAGCGGAAGTTATTACAATTCGATTCCACTCACCATCGCGAGTTTTATCCTATCTGTAATTCAATGCATTTTCGGGTAACCGCTCCTATGGACTAGTGATTAAAGCATCCGCCGTGAGAGCGGGAGGTCGTGGGTTCGATCCCCGGCTGAGTTATACCAAAAATGATACAAACAGGTGCCTCGCTTGGCGCTCAGCATTACGAGGTTAGTGTTAGGACTGGTCGGTCTGGTGTCAGGATAATGTGAATGGGTGGGACATCATGTTATATAATGTTCCAGTGCTAGACATCACTAAAAACTGCCTCACTGCAGACATCGTAGCAATATGACTGAATATTTGTTAAAGCTGCATTAAAAATCCTAATCAAGCAAAACATATTAGGATGCATCCGTATATGTAGCTATATGTACATTATATAATTAAAACACTTCGTGAAAAACACAACCTAAGGTATTGATCTGGTTTTGTCTTATATTAAACTTCGACATAGATGTCGATGAAGGAAGTGTGTGTGCGTGTGTGTGTGTGTGTGTGTGTGTGTGTGTGTGCGTATAATACGCTTAACGATTGTTTTACCGTTAGAAACATCTATGTTCTTCTTTTGTGAATATCACCAACAAAGATTATAAAAGTAATTAATTCAAAGTTCTTGACCGATTACGTGACAGTGTCATTATGATTACAGGCAACGTTTACTGCTTTTGTGTACTAATGTAATCGAGCAACATTTGTATAAAAAAAGCATATTAATATTGCAAGCCGTATATGGACATGAGTACAATGTCTTCTAATTTGGAGTATATTTCGTAATAAATTAGGATTTCGAGATGTTACCGTAACATAATTCATGGGAAAACATACCATATTTTCAATATATTGGTTGTATGCAATAATCCTTCAAAACCCGACGACATTTCTCTTATAGAACTCCTTGCGTTGGAAAATGATGGTCATTGTCATTCCTTTGACTCCGGTAAGATTATCAGTCATCTTTCTCTTTCTGTCTGTCTTTCTCTCTCTCTCTCTCTCTCGTTGTCTATCACACACAAACCTGACCACATATTTTAGTAGAGTATATTTTAATGTGACTTTACAAGTAAAGATATTATTTTTAACTGAGATGTTGATACTGTGCCCAAATTTGAGCCCTGCGTTTAGTAACAAAAGAGCGGCAAAAAATTGTTTTGCTTAAAGATAACGTCTTTAAACATGATTCAAAGTAATGGTATTATTATTTGACTTAAAATATATTGCAAATTCATACATTTTAATTTTGTAAAATTTGCAGTGATTGATAAACTTCGTAACTTGCATGCACGATATGGATATTCCGGAGTACACTGCATGCATGACGTTATAGGGAAACTGAAAGGTACGTTATCTCTATCCCCCTTTATATTTATTACCATCATCATCATTGCATACGTTCTAGATGTAATATATATATATATATATATATATATATATATATATATATATATATATATATATATATATATATATATATATTTATATATATATATATATATATATATATATATATATATATATATATATATATATATGTATATATATATATATATATATAGAGAGAGAGAGAGAGAGATAATAATAATAATAATAATAATAATAATAATAATAATAATAATAATAATAATAATGAGGACTTTGTATAGCGCCTAATCTTTCGAAGATCTAAGCGCTTTACACCATTAATAATGCTATGACTACACTACACAACAACAAATGACAAAAACAATGAAATTGGAAAACATAAAAACATGCTGAAAACATATAAGATACAAAATATGATCAGGTTTCTAAGTTTGTCCCTGCAGTCGAAACAGGTGAGTCTTAAGGGCACTCTTAAAAGGGACCGCTATGTCTTTGTGTCTAATTTCAATGGGCAATTCGTTCCACGTCGCCGGGCCCTGGTGTGCAAACAAACGTTGTCCATATGACTTTGTTTTCACCATGGGAACAATGAGTATACGATTATCAGAAGAAGAGCGTAAGGATCTAGCTGGTGTATATACATGGGTTAGGCTGAATAGGTATGTTGGACTGGAGTCTGTCATTGAAACATAGCACAGAAAACAAATTTTGTGTTTGATTCTGTATCGAATTGACAGCCAGTGTAGGGTACAGAGCAGTGGTGAGGTGTGCTCTGATCGAGGTACTCTAAAGATGATCCGTGCAACTGTATTTTGAACTTTTTGAAGTTTCTGCTGTAAATATTGTAACGAACCAGACAGTATTGAGTTACAATACTCCAGTCTTGAAAGTACTAATCAACACACAAGTGTTTTAGTGGCATCAACTGAAAGATATTTACGAATGGAACTGATGCGAATTGAAATCAAATGAAAAAAAGAACAGTACACTGAAGATTTTCGCAGTTGCCTGTGCACTAGGTTAAAATGAACCAAAATGGAAAATACAAATCCAGCTGAAGGTATTACAGTGGATTCCATTAACAATTTCATGTACTCATTGTTCAAAGAAGCGGTTTTACACTTTAATAAAACAACTTATCAAACTGCATTGATATTTACTATATTATCAAGCTTACCGGAATAATCTCATGATGTTGGGACACAACAAAGCCAAACATTACATATATGGACACTTCTGTGGTATTGCAACCTGAAACACTTGATATCCCTAAAGAATCAGCAGTGACAGAAGCTCACAATACTCACATATAATGGATTTGCCGACTGTCGAACGCATGCCTAAGACTCAATCAAAATGGTAATGTGTTCCCAATTAAGGCACATGCATATGAGTACACCACCAGTATCACAGAAGCCATCCGTCACGTGTGTCTTGTGAAAGACTCACCAAAAGTGGAAAAACATCAACATTCTAACTATGAGCAGAACGAGTGGCAGCGGAACGTTCACCATTGCTTCTGTTTTCCAAGATCAACTACCAAATATTTGCTTACTTGCATTGTCTTTAACGCAGTTTTGGAGACTCGTTTCAATTAAAAACCTTCAACATATGCCCGATATAATGTTTTTAAGATGGCTAAAAATAGTGTTACGTATATCTTATCTATATTTATTTAAAATAACATTGTCAGTTTTAAAATCTTCTTTCAGAATTCATTACGTGTTTTTGTAACGTACATTTATTCACGAGAGAAATGTTTTCAGAAAATGGCTTGACCTGAATTGTCTTTTGTCAAGTAATGTTCACATAGATCCTGATCTTGATTCATGGTTAGTGGCGACCACGTAATCAACATTTACTTTAATTTTAAAATAAGTGATTGTTGTCAAATTCAATATAGGACTAATGAAAACGTAAACAACTTTTTACTCTGTAAGCATGATTATTTCTCGTCATTGTCATGTTAGGAGAACATGATATAAACAATCACGTGACTCTTTCCCTTACATGTTTCGAAATTTTCGGATTTTTTTCGTCACTTTGTATTAGATTACGTTATAACCTTTGTTTTAGTGAAAGAAAAATACTAAGGTTTGGACGTTTAATAATGACGTTAAGTCATTTTTTCTGTTGTTACCGCCACGTTAACAATTCTTCAGTTCATTTGAATTTTAAAGGATTAATTAGTATCTTTGGAAATATTTGATCTGCTCGTATGTTAGTGGTGGACAAAGACAGTTTATCCAAATATTATTCGGATTTCCAATACCGGAGATTTAAATCTTGTGATTGTCCATTGATCATCCTAGTTGGAAACAAGAAGAAAATTGTCAAAAGTTACGCGAAGAAGAAAAGTGGAAAGAATATATGATAGAGGCATGCATCTAGAATTAAAAAGAGAAGATTTTGAGAAGGTAATATAAAAACTTGCGTGCATATTTCTAATCTACAATTACCTGGAGACGTACAACAGAGTATACATGCTATCCATTGTTCGTTTATTTACTTGACAGAACCTTCAAAGGACAAATCAAGTGTCACTTCGTGACTTTCTTTTCCTTGTGAGAAGAAGCAAAGAAGAAAACTGAATAGCCGGGGATTCATTATTTAATATAGAGGAAATAACAATAATGAATACCTGTGAGCGTCATTAACGCTGGATCACAAATTCACAATTCGAAAACAGATTCTCGAAATCACATGGTATTTGCTAAAGAGGAACCTTATACTTCGAAAAACTAAAGATGTGATCAACACAGACGCTAAGTAGCCGTCTGGTTCCTTAACAGTCACAGTGTGGAATAGTTTAAATCATGATAATGACCATCTCTGGAAGACAAAATTATTGACCATATGAGAAGAAAGGCGGTTAAGTGAAAAATTATTTATATATCTTCTAGGTATCTTAGAAACGACGTGTGCATGATTACAAAATGACCGTATATTGAATATTTGGAAATCAAATTTGATTTTAGAACGTTATCAATCTTTTAAACACGTCGATTCTTATTATTAGTAATATTAAACCACTTTATTCGTATTTTATTTAATGGTGAAGTTGTTTCACAAAAACAAATTGTGTCTCAATGGTCATTATCGCTGCCAATTTTGGTTTTACATTTGCATTAACGTCTCGTATGGAAATAAAGGAATGCTGACCTACACGTCCGTTCTTCCATATATATATTTGGCGGTCAATATTGGCTAGTATATTGCATATCATAGGTGGGGTACGGGTCACGACACAGTGTACAAACGATATATGATTTTAGAAGCTGGATATTCGCTGGCTGGCTGTTGGTCACTACGCACTCAACACTACATGTTTGATAGCAAATATATGATGCTATATATCTGGCTGTTGTCACTGCCCACGGAACATGATTGATTAATTGAATTTTAACGGCGCACCAGCACTTTTAGGCTATTTAGCGCCATACAGTAGGCAATATATTTAAAAATAAGAAAGGTTTAATATCGACAAGCGATATACAAAAACATAATAGTTAAATATAAAATGGTAGGATGTTAGTAACAGGAAAATATGAAGCTTCCCAATCAACGGGAGACGTAAATGGTGTATGTTGATGATAAGATGTTGTAAATAAGGGTCTGTATTTCCATTGGATAAAAATGCTTTTAGGTGATGTCATACAAGATATAGTTTAAAATAAAGATTTACTTCCTTCAGGAAATCTAATATACTAGTGATTTGTGTAGTATGAAACAATTCCTTCATGTCATGTACATCAGTGGTCCCCAACCCCCGGGACGCGGACCGGTACCGGTCCGTGGATCAAATGGTACCGGGCTGCCCAAGGAACATTAAATTATTTCCATTTTGTTTACTGTGGTGTATTTCTCTCGGGTTTGTGCGACTTTCCATGGACGAGAGGTTAACCGGGAGCTGAGAGACGTCACCTAAAGCCGCATAATATCGCGCATGCGCACAATATCGTGATATCGGGGCGGTTTTAAATGACGTCTGGAGCTGAGCGGCTGCAAGCAGCAGTGGCGTTGTAGCTTTGGTTTGTTTGTTTGTTTACTTGAATTTTAACGGCGCACCAACACTTTTAGGCTATTTAGCGCCATACAATACGTTAGATGTTCAAAAACAAGAAAGGTTTAACATCGACCAGCGATATATATAAAAAAACAATAGTTAAATATAAAATGGTAAGATGTTGGTAACAGGAAAATATGAAGCTTCCCAATCAACGGGAGATGTAAATGGTGTAATGTTGATGATAAGATGTTGTAAATAAAAGGTGATATTTGCATTAGATAAAAATATTCTACGTGATGGCATACAAGTTATAGTTTAAAAAAGAGATTTATTTCCTTTAGGAAATCTAAAATACAAGTGATTTGTATTGTATCAAAAAGTTCCTTCATGTCATGTACATTATAGTATTTAACACGCGTAGGTTGCAGGTCGGAACACTCGGTCATAAAGTGTTTAACAGTGAATGGCTCATTGCAAGAAACGCACTCTGGTGGATCTTCACCTTTCAGTATGTGGGAGTGGGTAATGAATGTATGACCGATTCTGATTCTTGCAATGACAACCTCCTCCCTACGGATAGCTCTGAAGAAGGAGTCCATTCTCCCAGGGTTGGTTTGATGGCATGAAGTTTCTTATTGACTGCATCATCCCATGACGCCTGCCACTTCTGACGTAGGTACTTTTTGATACAAGGTTTAAAATCAGTAAAAGGTAATTTAAAATCCGATGGTTCTTGGGATAGAGCCATCTTAGCAGCCCGGTCTGCTTCTTCATTACCTCTAATACCAATATGGCTAGGTAGCCAACAGTATACTATGTTGTAGGACTTACTAAGCTCAGAGTTTTTGACGAGAATATCGACTAGTAATGGATTATCCAGTTTTCTATGTTGTAGCGACTGAAGTACTGACAGAGAGTCACAGAAAATAATGCTATTTAAAATGCGCTTTTGTTCAATAAATTTCAGAGCAAGGTCTATTGCTCTGATTTCCGCTGAAAATATGGACTCGTTTGGCAAGCGCACTTTGGTTATGTGCTTGCCACTAACAAAGGCTGCAGCAGCCTTGTCATCAACTTTTGATCCATCAGTAAAAATTTTTGTGTAGTTTTTAAAATCGTTGAGGAGATCATGATAAGAGTTCTGGAAAACGGCAGGATTCGTCTCAGATTTTCTCCCATCGTGCAACGTAAAAATCACTTTGGGTTGCTTAAGGATCCAAGGTGGTGTTTCAGAGACAAACGTGTTCTGAACTGTAGGGAGATTAATTTTGATAGTGTCAAAACTGGATGATATTCTGATGCCAAATGAAGGTATGGCATTTGGTTTGTTTTCGTATAAAGTTTTGTATTTTGGTTGAAAAACAGCCGAGAAAGCAGGGTTCAGAGGATTTGATCTTAACCTAAGAGCGTACTGTATAGAAAGCATTTCTCTGCGGTGCGATAAGAGTGGCTCATTCGCTTCCGCGAGAAGGCTTTCGCATGGAGATGTCTTGAATGCTCCTAGAGCAAGTCTTATTCCTTGATGATGAATTGGATCAAGCATTTTCAAATAATACTTCCTAACTGAACCATAAACAATGCATCCATAGTCTAGCATAGAACGGAAAAATGTTCTATACAAATTGAGGAGGACTTTTTTATCAGCACCCCAGTCAGTGTGCGCAATTACTTTTAGTAAATTTAAAGCTTTTAAGCATTTAGCTTTTAAATTCTTGATGTGTGGTATAAAAGTCAGTTTTCTGTCGAAGATAATACCCAAAAACTTTGTTTCCTCAACAACTGGAATAAGTGTTCCGTCCAGCGTGAGTTTAGGGTCATCATGATGTCTTCGCAATTGACAGAAATGCATGCATGCTTTTTTCGATTTAGAGAATTTAAAACCATTATTACTGGCCCAATGGTGGATCTTATTGATATTTTGCTGGAGTTGCCTTTCAATTGTATGCATGTGCTTTGATCGATAACAAATTAAAAAATCGTCTACATATAAAGAGCAGTCCACACCGGGAGTTAAGCACTTGGTGATGCTATTGATTTTGATATTAAATAGCGTCACAGATAAAATACTGCCCTGGGGCACACCCATCTCTTGCTGGTGCATATCGGACGGTAGAGCCCACGCGTACTTTGAATTCTCTGTCGGAGAGAAAACTGGAGATGAAAGCGGGCAGACGGCCTTTTAGACCTAGATCGTGCAGGTCATTTAGTATCCCGTACTTCCATGTTGTATCATAGGCCTTTTCTAAATCAAAAAAGACTGCTACTAAATGTTCCTTCTTGATAAATGCATCGCGAATAAATGTTTCCAGTCTAACCAGATGATCGTTAGTACTACGACCAGAACGGAAGCCACTTTGGAAAGGAGAAATTAAATTATTACTTTCCAAGTACCATACAAGCCTTGAATTAATCATTCGTTCCATTGTTTTGCATACGCAGCTTGTCAATGCAATAGGCCGATAGCTGTTAGGATCTTCGTTATCTTTGCCTGGTTTGGGAATCGGTATCACTGTTGCTTCTTTCCAGCTCTTAGGTATATTACCAGCAATCCATAAATCGTTAAATATTATAAGTAGCAATGTCAGAGAAGATTCTGGAAGGTGTTTCAAGAACTGGTAATGTACTTCGTCAGGCCCAGCAGATGTATCATGGGCCTTGTCTAATGCCTCCCTAAGCTCCAATAAAGAAAACAGCTGGTTATAATTTTCAGTGTTGTTCGATGTAAATGTTAAACGTGACTTTTCTTTTTGAGATTTTAATCTTCTAAAGCCGTCCGAATAATTAGATGATAATGAGTTTTTCGAAAAACTATCGGCAAGAATATTTGCTATGTCACGTTTCGAGGTGTCGAATAGAATTGTGTTTCCTTTTTCCATTTATTTTCCGAATAGTATCCCAAACTTGTTTCATTGAAGAAAGAAAGTTTAAAGAAGAAATATAGTTCTTCCAGGATGCACGCTTACGTTCTTTGATTGTGCGTCGAGTTTTAGCCAGGGCAATACGATATTTATTTAAATTTTCGGGCGTTGGACGAGTGTTGAATGTTTTTAATGCTTCTCGGCGTTGTCTAATGGCTTCTTTGCATTCCTTGGTTACCCAAGGTTTTTGCGATCTCTTACTGTTCGTTGAGGACTTGAGAATGGACTCATCTGCAATTGAAATTAGAACGGAGGTAAATTGCTGTATAGAATTAACAGCGTTGAATACTGTATCATTATTTAGTCTAGTTTTACATAATGCTTCAAACATCGCCCAATCGGCCTTTTTTGTATTCCATTGTGAAATTGTATCATCAATTTTAGTGTTATTTTCAAGAGTGATTGGAAAGTGATCACTGCTGTGAAGGTCATCAGAGACCTTCCATTCATAGTCCAAAAGCAGTGTGGGAGAGCAATTGTCAAATCTATGCATGTGTACGTACCCGTTCTTGGGTGTAAATATGTTGGTGAATTAGTGTTATATAGACACAGATCGTGTCTAGAAATGAAATCTTCTATTTTACGGCCTCTGTCGTTTATGTGATTTGATCCCCATAAAATGTTATGGGCATTAAAATCCCCGAGTAAATCGAAGGGTGCGGGAAGTTGTTCAACAAGATTGTCTAATTCCTTTTGTACTAGGTTGGTGTTTGGTGGTAACTAAATGGAACAAAAAGTAATCACTCGATGTAGAGTGACACTTACAGCAATGGCTTGTAAATTTGTATTTAAAGGAACGACTCTGTGAAGGGCTCTATTGTTCACAGCAATAGATACTCCTCCTGAGGCCCTGTCTGCGTTTTGAAAGTACGCATTAAACAGGGAAATCTTTTTAAAAGTAATTTTATCTGTCTCTTTCAGGAATGTTTCCTGTAAACATAGTACAGCAGGATCGTGTTCATTTAAAAGCAGAAGAATATTGTAGTTAGCTTTAAGTCCTCGACAGTTCCATTGTATGATGGTGTTCTTCATTCTAATGTTATGCTGGAAATTCTGGAACTAGGTTAGACTATTCGCGAAGGAAGCATGGTTGTTATTTGTCTGGAAGAAGTACGGTAGTATATTTAGTTTTATTAGGTTTGGAGCTACTTTGAGTACATGGAGGAGTTTCTTCTGCATCCATGCTCTCAAAGTCTCCAAACCTGTTGTACAGTTTAATGGGGTCATCTGACCCCTTTTGCTGTTTATTTGTTTGTGCTTTGTGTTTCTGTCTTGGTGATTTTGGTGGCGGATTGTTATTAGATGTTGTCTGAGTTGATGTTGTGCTTTTCTGTGGCTTATAATTAGGGATATTGGCACTTGTGGTTGAATCGGGCTGATCCGTCTGTGTTTGGGCGTCCTTCGTGCTTTTTGGATTGTGCTTTCCTTCTGTGGAGAATGATGGGCCAGGAAGGGATGTTTTCGCCTGGACAAGTTTTCTGGCCTCTGGGTAGGGAATGTTCGAAGTAAACTTTACCCTCTGAATTTCCTTCTCCTGTTTCCATGTATCACAACCTTTAGAACTGGCGTGATGTTCCTTGCCACAGTTGACACAATGCGGAGCTGCTCTACAATCAGCTTCCTGATGAGAGTGTTCTCCATATCGGCCACATACCTTGGCTCTGGAACATCGATCCTCGTGATGGCCGTATTTTTGACATGTATAGCATCGAAGGGGGTTTGGAATGTAGATCTCGACCTTTACTTATAAAAACCCAACCTTGACCATTTTGGGCACTGTCGGTTTATTAAAGGTGAGTACAAATGTATTGGTGTCCTGCAGGGTGTTATTACGTTTAATACGTATTCTACGCACTGCAGTGACACCTTCATGTTTCATCCCTTCGATGATATCGGCATCTGTGACTCCAGCCAAATCACGACATCGTATTACGCCTTTGGACGAATTCAGTGTAGTGTGGGCGCATGAGGTCACTGGAATATCAAAGAATGTTTTCATTTTCATGATATTGTCTGTTTGCCCCTTTCGCTCACACTCTACAAGAAGGCAACCCAATTTAAGTTTTTTCACACTTTTGGTGTGCCAATCGATCCCGTAATGGTTTTCTCGATAATAAATGGAGATAAACCTGAAAGCTGTTTCGCATCATCTTTTGATTGAATAACCATGAAGCGTGGAAATGATTCCACGCCACGTGGTTCTTCATCCGAGTCAGACAGTGGTTTGGTACGTTTATTGGATTTTTTTTCCATGATGGCTAGATTTTAAAATTCAGCACCCGTGCTCCCCACCCACCAAGGAGCCCAACAAGGGGACACTTTTAAAGTGCCAGGGATACACAGATGCCATACTCAGTTGGTAAAATTACCTTTGGATGACCCTGAAGTCGCCAATTTCTAGGGTCGGTAAAATTACCCCCAGATTGACCCGTTAAGCCACCGCTATCTAGGAAGTCTT
The DNA here is from genome assembly GCA_030141615.1 of Unio pictorum. NCBI lineage: Eukaryota > Metazoa > Mollusca > Bivalvia > Unionida > Unionidae > Unio > Unio pictorum. Next base: position 380,083 of record JARLTB010000145.1, on the reverse strand, counting down.
CTAAGATTTGGGAAAGGGAAAGATATAGTAATAGATTATAGGGGCAACGGTGGTATCAAAGGAGATACAAGGAGAAAGTGAAAGGAGGTGAGAGTTAATAAAGACTTCCTAGGGCTCGGCGTGACCAGCCGATTTGTCTAGACCGGGCCCATCTCGACCACCCGTCTAAGAGAAGTAGAGGCCAAAGTAGTGTGTTGCAACTACCAGGATCCTTTCCTCCCCCGACACGGGACGCAACCCACGGCAAACAGGTTGCCTCTACTTAGTCGCCTTTTACGACACGTGGCGAGCACGTCGGGCCAATTCTACAACCTCGAACACGCAGGGGGAGTAGATGTCTTTTGAGTACGACCTGGAATTCGTACGCAACAACACTAACCAAAAATATTTTCATTTATATTATTACATACCGTTATCATTACTATCCGCAGTGTTATTGATCTTAGATTGTTGTTGCTTTTGGCTATATTCATGTAATTTATTTGTAGAATATTACTCATCGCATCAAAGCACACCAGGAAGATGTAAATGTACCGGACATGTTGCCTACCGTCCTCAAACTTCTAGTAAAGGTAAAGTTGGTATGATTTTTTTAAACTTTTGTTCAAGTAGTGCGATATGCATCTAACGCATTTGTAATTGATTGACTGATTGATCGATACGCATACATTGATACGCATACACGATTACAAATACTAATAGGTTTAATATCGACCAGCGATATCAGATATCAAAAAGTTCAACATAAAATAGTAAGATGTTAGTACCAGTAGCTTCCCAATCAACGGCATATGTAAATTGTGCATGTTGATGAGTACAGTTTAAAAGATGTTGAAAATAAGGGGCGGTATTTCCATTAGATAAAACTGCACTAGGTGATGACCAACAAGTTATAGTTTAAAATAAAGATTTACCTCCTTCAAGAAATCTAAAATACAAGTCATACATACATATATATATATATATATATATATATATATATATATATATATATATATATATATATATATATATATATTATCAAAAGGTCCCTTCATGTCATGTACATTATAATAATTATCACGCGTAGGTTGTAGGTCGGAACACTCTGTCATAAAGTGCTTAACAGTGAATGATTCATTGCAAGTAACGGACACTGGTGGATCTTCGCCTTTTAGTATGTGGGAGTGGGTTATTTATGTATTATCAATTCGGATTCTTGCAATGACTACCTCCTTCCTACGAATGGTTATGTAGGAAGGAGTCCATTCTCTCAGAGTTATTTTTATGGCGTGAAGTGTGTTATTCACTGCATCATTCGATAATGCCTGCTACTTCTGATCTAGGTCCTTTATGATACGAAGTTTAAAATCAGTAAACGGGGATTTGAAATCAGATGGTTATTGGGATATAGCCATTTTAGCAGCGCGATCTGCTTCTTTATTACCTTTAATACCAATATCGCTATTTAACAAACAGTATACTTTGTTGCAGGAGGTACTAAATTCAGTACTTTGGAGGAGATTGATTAATAATGGGTTCTACAGTTTTCTATTGTGTAGTGACTGAAGTACTAATAGTGAGTCTGTTTGCTTGTTTGTTTGCTTGAATTTTAACTGCGCACCAGCACTTTTAGGTTATTTAGCGCCATACAATTGGTTAGTACTAATAGTGAGTCATTACTATTTAGAATACATTTCTCTTCAATCAAATTCCGACCAAGGTCTATTGCTTTGATTTAGGTTTAAACAATGGACGCATCATTTGGCAAACGAGCTTTTTCATGTGTTTGCTACTAACGAAGGCTTCAGAAGCCTTTTCCTCATACTTTGATCCATCCGTATCAATTCTACTGTATCTCCTAAATTCGAAGTTTCTACATTCTATAAACGAAGATAGTTTTTGTTTCTTCCTCGCCATTCATACATACATATATAAGTGCATGCATCCATACCTACCTATCTACCTGATCACAATTATTTCTTACTTTTATGATATGTTCATAAGACAAGGATGTACAATGATTACTATAACATCTTTGAAATGACAAATGTTTGCATTGCATTTAGAGGAACCTCTTTAACTTAACATTCATATTGAATTCCTTTAGACAAGATAATACATTTTTGTTTCAGATCCTTCCTTATGTACAAATCGAGATCATGGTTTCGAAGGTACTCTCTCTCTCTCTCTCTCTCTCTCTCTCAAGCAGGCTACATCTTGCTATATTTTATTTTTTTTAAATCGTGAACATAGCTCTTCCAAACAGTTATAAGATACTATCATTTTGATTATTTCATTTTATATAGGAAAAATGGCAATAAAAGCGTTATATATCTATATTTATCGATCGTGACAGTAAGGCAAGAGACACACAGATTGATTGATTTATTTATTTTTAACATCGCACCACCACATTTATGCTACGTAGCGCCATACAATAGGTTATAACTATACAAGTTTAAAATTACCAAAAGTTTTAATATCGACCAGCGATATTGAAAAAACCCAAATAGTTCAAAGTAAAATGGTAAGAAGGTAACAGTAAAATATGCAGTTTCCCGATTAAAGGGAGATGTAAATGCTGTATGTTAATGTAGACAGATTAAAATATGTTATTAACATTTGATACAAAAGACTAGGTGATGGCATACATGTTTTAGTTTAAAAGAAAGGTTTACTTCATTTAGGAAATCTAAATACAAGTGATATTTAGACTATCATAAAGTTTTCATTTGTTTGTTTTTTAACGGCACACCAGCACTTTCAGGCTATTTAGCGCCATAGAATACGTTGTATGTATATATGTTTCAAAATAGTAAACGGTTTAACATCGAACAACGATATCAAAAGTTACATTACTTCAAAGTAAAATGCTTAACTGCTCGTAACAGTAAAATATGAAGATTCCCAATCAACGGGACATTTCAATGTTCTACTTTAATGTGGACAGATGAAAAGATTTTGAAAATAAGGGGCGGTATTTAAATTAGATACAAATGCTCAAGGTGATGGCATACAATTTATAGTTTTAAAAAAAGGTTTTCCTTCTTTCATGAAATTTAAAATACAAGTGATATGCATAGTATCAAAAAGTTCTTCATGTCATGTACATTTTAATACTTATCACGTGTAAGGTAATACTAAATTATTGGATCATATAAAAAAAGGTTTCGTTAAGTAGTCATGTTTAAACAAGCATTATGCATCATTGACAGCTTTGCCAGGGATGAAGGTGACCCATAATAGGTGTAGTCTATCTAATGATTATGTTTAGATCAGCTGACACAATGTGCTAACATAATTGGCCTCTCATATAATTCATTACATAATTATTGCATCAGTAATCAATACTCTATTTTCGTCCATTTATTTATTTATATATTTATTCGGGTATATGGTAACCTTGGAATAATTATTTTGCAAAGACAGTCATCTTTAACGACCATTTTATTATTGAGTATTTCACACCACAAAATTGAGTTACCGATCTTCAATGCATTCGAAATATGAATCATTATAGTGCTTATTTGATAGATTCTACTACTTACCTTAGAATACTTCTCATTCGTTGTATATATGCTGCTACATCTATCACATCTATACGAAGGACATGGATACTAAATGTCTCCACACGCTTGTAACATCCCTTCATAGCATGAACACAAAAGTTCTTTTAATCACGAACTATAAATTGTGAAGAGACCATTTCTGTCTTGGACGCCAAGAGTAAGTTCTAGTATATACTGAGCATGTCAACTCTCTAAATTATTGCCCATGTTCTTACATAAATAAAAACCAAAGCAATACATTTTGCAGTTTTATGAACATTCTGAATATAGTTAGGTACACCATTTTATGCTTTTGCAGCCCTGTCTAATATAAGTAAATACCATTGTTCGGGAAAGAAATAAGCACAAATGTCACAAAAATAGTTGTTTATATAGAAAATAAAGACATGTCTTGTATCCATCTTCAGCACTACATAATCAGCTGTTCGGCAGGGACAATACAACCGGACCCTGTCTCGCACATGAACAAGGTAATATATAGAAATATATTCATTGATTGATTGTATTTTAATGGCGCGCCAAGACTTTTACGCTATTTAGCACCAAACAAATGGTTTTATGTAAACACGTATGTAACACAAAATGTCAACGTTTTAATATTGTCCAGCGATATAAAACAACAAATAGTTGAAAGCATAACGCAAAGATGGTAAAGCTTCCCGATCAAAGAAGGATAAAAATGATGCATGAGTATGAAGACGGATGAAAAAATCCTGAAAAGAGAGTTGGTCTTTGAAATACATAAATTGCTTATCATCTCTTCTGTCCAGATGTTGATTAGCACATCGTGAAATGCCTCAACAGTCTGTTCACCTCCGCTGTTAGATAATTCATTTAAAGGCGGTCTTCAATTCCTATCGTTGACGGAACATTATCATCTCCAAAGAATTCTACCACGCCATTGAGTAAACCTTTGGCCCTTTACAGTCCGGTTCTGCATCATTGGACAGATGGAACGGACACAAGGACACTTTAGTCAGATCCTAAACATGCCCTCATCGGTCAGCCGGTCTGTTCTGTTCTTGACCAAATACCCCTTTAGCCAACGCACAACCAACGGGATGTTTCTCATTATATATATATATATATATATATATATATATATATATATATATATATATATATATATATATATATATATATATATATATATATATATATTTGTGTGCGTGTGTTTCTAATGTCAGTTATCAATATGTATGTTCATCGTGGGATACTCCTTTCCCTGTCTTTGATTCATAGAGGTTTCAATTCGTTTTCTTGGAGCCAATAATGCTCTTGAAATAAATTATCTCACCCATCTAAATGCAGGAGAAGCGAACTTATTTTGAGCATCTGAAAGATAAAAATATTTAGAATAAAACATGACACATTGTCTCGTTCAGATTAACTGATTACAGTTATCTTTTTTTTAGATCAGTGTGAATTTTAATTTATACCAGTTAATTGACTACGGAAATTAAACATGCACCCACGTCATATGACTATACATGACGTGGGGTATTATATCTATTGCTTTCCGTGTTCGGAACGGGTCTACTATATGGTTGGATATAACGCATTTGTCTTCAGTACATGTCAAAATCCCGACCAAACAAAATCAAAAAAGTAATTACTTCAAAAGAAGTAAATATATAATAATGTATTTTAATGTGAAATAAACAATAAGTTTATAAAAAATATTACGAATAAACTTACATGATTTTAATTAGAATTTCCACATATAGTATTGACTGTTGTTTTGTTGTTTTTTTTAAAGTTTGGCGTAGACTGGGATCCTTGCCAGTACATCTAACCAAGGACTGTGAGTGGGAGATCATCAACCATTACAACAGTAAGTAATGGACATAAAGTGTAATTTAGAAACGAAGTATGTACATCATTTTAAATGAGCGTTACAGAATGTTATGAAACATATTTGTTATAAGAGTCTGAAAAATGTATTTAAAGGAAAACAGACAATTACAATTTCATTCACACATGGTTATATTTCTTTCATTATAACTTTCATAGTCTCGGAAAATCGCTTTTTCATTTAAACGTGGATCAGTGAGATATAACGAGTTTCCTTTTTCGGTTTTATCTCTTCAAATCAATTCACTGTAATTTGCGGTTTATTAGTTTTATTTATAGTTACATTATTTGCAGAAGACGAGGGTGAGAAGTATCCATCCTTGAAGTTATATAGCAGGACTTTGTTTTCATACAATTCATACGTAATAGAGATCCGTAATCTATAATAGTCGATTTGTTGATTGACTTTTAACGGCGCACCTGCACTTTTTAGGCTATGTAGCACCACACAATAGGTTATATATATACATGTTTAAAAATGGTAAACATTTTAATATGGAACAAAGATATCAAAGGCCAGATAGATCAAATAAAAACTGTAAGATGATAAAATTAAAATATAAAGCTTCCAGATCAATGGAGAATGTAATTGGTGAATGTGAAGCAAGACAGCTGAAATGATGTTGAAACCAAGGGACGGTATTGACATCATATATAGTCGAACATTCCTTGAGATTGGTGGCTGTCAAACAGAAACTACTAATAAAGCTAGATTTACATTATATAATTTTTCTTTTTCAGCCATTTTTGATACAAATGGACCAAAATGCAATTGCACGCACGGTATGGTGTATTTAACAGCATTTGTACACATATTAGACAATACATACTCGTAAGAAAATCATGTGACGCAAGCTTTACGTACTTACTGCGAAACCTTGGTTGTTTTGCATAAACATATTGTATTGTTATAACAAATCTCCAGCTTCAGAAAATCACTATAATTTAGCATAATACAATTTCATTGTCACATTTGTAATTATCGCCATGTAATTAATCAATATCATTAACTTTACGTGGCATTTGTTTTTATATTATTGCGATAATGGTGATATTATCGTTTAACCATGTTATTGGCGTTGTCATTGTTGTTGCATTTACTGTCTAATTTTACCCTGGTTTTAAAAAATAATTTATTCGAGTTTAGCAATGCATACAAATGGCATTCTTGCCCTTGTATCGTTTAAAGCTTGTCTCTAATGTATTACCTACGAACTCATTTAAATCTCACATTATTGATTGGTGTTTTCTTTCCCTTTGAGTTTATAGGTTTTATGAACCAAACTGAATTTTATTGATGTTGTAGTTGTCGACCTTGAAGGTCATGTTTTAATAGACAGCACCTTGAATTTATGTGATATCAGATATGCGATGGTAGGATGCAGGCACACAGGCCACTGAACGACGCTGTTGACTACTAAGCATGCCGTGTATTTTTGAATAACGTTGTTCTCTATAAATCACATTATGTGGTGTGCTTTTGAAAACTGCACAGTTGAACAGTAGACATAACCTCAAGATAACAGAATCTCAAATTCTTACGAATTGTATACCAATTAAGCGATACAAGCAATACGATATTGTTGAATTATTTAAGATACTAATCTCACTGGGAGAAAAAGTTAGAAACGATTATTTATTCTTTAACTTGAACATGAATTCAAATATTATACTCCGTAAGTGCTGTGACTACAGAAACAGGACACCTTAGAATGTGTAGGACAGTACGTCGTCTTTGTGATAATGTACTCTATTCAAGAATCATAGTTGTACTGCCATGCTAACTCACGTACAGTTATTTTAGCAAAGATGTGTATTAAATTTTACGCATAGTTATTATTGAATTTCTTTACATTCAATTACAGAAACCATGCATGTTAACGAGACACTATCGCATACAGTTTTGATGACATCCACAGCCTTAGCACACACAACAGCAACGACGGCCTTAAAGGAATCGACATTTATAACAAATGTCAATCCATCAATAACAGAGAGTGTACCAACTATAACTGGTGCGTTAAATTTCAAATAACTTAGCAATCTGAAATATTTTAGTGTTTAAAACCTAATAGAAGATTCCATAGAAGCAAATATTAGCCAAATATTAGGATGGCGTCAAAATGCAACACGCAGCGAATCTAATCCTTGATTCATTTAGTGTACCCGTGAGTTCTTCACACTGTTTATCTCACACATCTATGACACTGAATTGAAGTAAATGTTCCATAGATACAGACCGTAACGAGCACATAAATACAAACCGCAAATATTGGAACTATAACCAAATTCTTACCCAAGTGTTTCATTCTATTTATTTTCATGATAATATATACTAGCTTAAACACAATTTTTTTTATCTTACTATGCAACTTTATACATTATAGGCACCATTGATGACTTGTGTTAGAGACAGACGATGACACAGACATCGGTCATTCAGACTTAACAAAATTAAACAATTTTGTAACTTTTGCATTTATTCCATATTAACTTATTTTCATAAGCATCAGTTCGCTATACATGTACGAAAGTGACTACTATCGGTATATTGGCACATGGTGTTCAGCAGTCAAACCCTAATGCGGGAAACTGCCATCTGGAATCTAATGATCACCAAGCACCTGAAGCTTTGGTTTTGAATATGTGCAACGCTTCAAGCGCTCCTGAGACTTGGACAAGCGGACAAAAAGTAAGTCATTTGTACATCCAATATATACAAGCAACTTGCACAACTAAGTATTCTTAATCTACGAAAGAAATAACTACAAATCTTAATATAAGTCAAATAACATGTTACATTTAAAACGATTGCCGCAATGGCATAATGTGTTCATTATCCTAGTATATTAAACGATGATATAATATGTTAGCAGTTATAGTTGGGATTATAAAACTTTCCTTTGTGACTCGATCTTACTACCATCATCACTACACCAATAAAACTACTGTGCTTTAATAAAATTCAATTAAACAAGTTGTCCATTCTCATGCCAAATCTTCTCGACATGAATCAAAACACAGGATTCATCTGATCACTGTGGAACTTTATTATTTTAAACTTGCAGAAAACACAGAATTCCTCTGATCACAGCGAAGGTTAATTATTATAAACTTGCAGAAAACACAGAATTCCTCTGACCACTGCGAAGGTTAATTATTATAAACTTGCAGAAAACACAGAATTCCTCAATTGAGTCATCTGACCACTGCGAAGTTAAAATATTAAAAACATGCTCATCTTTTAAGATCACATAAAATTACCATTTTTATTTTCTTTACCCAAGGTGATGTCAGTATGTGCGAGTATTCCTTTATACACTCCCGTCGCTACATTCGTTGATGGGAAATACCACAGCCAAGGAGGACATGCCGGAATATTCATTGGTTGTCTACTGGATGGATTCAAGGTGACCTAGTGTTTTATGTATGATTTTAAATGTGTCAATGTTACAGCGTCAGTCAATTTAAGGCAAATAAGACATTATGCAATCGATTATCACAACGCTGGCTACGAAACGACATCCGTTAATCCAAGATCGGTTAAACACATTCCGTTCCATACAACGGTTATACAACAATTTCATTCCGTGATCAACTCTAAATTAAATTTCTGATGTTCAAAGATATTTATTGAAAACGAGATGATTCATCCTTCAAAAGCTACATTTATATGTTTCTACGTCTGCAGGATCGTAAGTTAATAAAAAACTTAAACAAACAGACTGAAGCCATCAAGTGTAAACGTATACGTGACTAATTTATTGGGTTTTTTTCGCGGCGCACCAGCACATTTAGGTTATTTAGCGCCACACAACAATTAATGTATAAAAGTATTTTAAAAAATGGTAATGTGTCTACTATCGACCAATGTTTTGTTTGTTTAATTTTTAACGGCGCTCCATGTTTTGTTTGTTTAATTTTTAACGGCGCTCCAGCACACTTAGGCGATTTAGCTCCATACGATAGGTTGTATTTATATATATTTAAGAAACTAAGGTTTAATATCGACCAGCAACATAGAAAACCAAATAGTTCAAAGTAATATGGTACGATGATAGTAACAATACAATATGACGATTCCCAACCAACGGGAGATGTAAAAGGTGTACGTTGATGAAAAGATGTTGTAAATAAGAGGTGGTATTTGCATTAGATAAAAATATTCTAGGTGATGGCATACAAGTTATAGTTTAAAATAAAGATATACTTCCTTCAGGATATCTAAACTACGAGTGATTTGTATAGTATCAAAAAGTTCCTTCATGTCATGTACATTATATTATGCATCACGCGTAGCTTGCAGGTCGGAACACTCGGTCATAAAGTGCTTAACAGTGAATGGTTCATTGCGAGAAACGCACTCTGGTGGATCTTCACCTTTTAGTATGTGGGAGTGGGTAAAGTATGTATGACCGATTCTGATTCTTGCAATGACATCCTCCTCCCTACGGATAGTTCTGTAGGAAGAAGTCCATTCTCCCAGGGTTGGTTTGATGGCATGAAGTGTGTTATTGACTGCATCATCCCATGACACCTGCCACTTCTGACGTTAATACTTTTTGATACAAGGTTTAAAATCAGTAAGCCGTAATTTAAAATCCGATGGTTCTTGCGATAGAGCCATCTTAGCAGCCCGGTCTGCTTCTTCATTACATCTAATACCAATATGGCTAGGTAGCCAACAGAATACTATATGGTAGGAGGTAGTAAGTTCCGAGTTTTTGACGAGAATATTGACTAATAATGGATTATCCAGTTTTATATTGTGTAGCGACTGAAGCACTAATAATAAGTCACAAAAGATAATGCTATTTAAAATGCGTTTTTGTTCGATAAATTTCAGAGAAAGGTCAATTGCTCTGATTTCCGCTGCAAATATGAACGCATCGTTTGGCAAGCGCACTTTGGTTATGTGTTTGCCACTATCCATCAGTATGAAATTTAGTGTAGTTTGTAAAATCGTTGAGAATTTCATGATAAGAGTTCAGGAATATGGCAGGGATTGTCTCAGATTTATTCCCACAGGGTTGCTTAAGGAGCCAAAGTGGTGTTTTCGAGACAAACGTTTTCTGAACTGTAGAGAGATTAAGTTTGATATTGTCAAGGCTGGCTGATGTTCTGATGCCAAATGACGGTATCACATTTGGGTTATTTCCATATAAAGTTCTGTATTTTGGTTGAAAAACATCCGAAAAAGCAGGGTTCAGAGGCTTTGATCTTAACTTCAGAGCGTATTGTGCAGAAAGCATGTCTCTGCGATGCGACAAAGGTTGTTCATTCGCTTCCGAGAGAAGACTTTCGCATGGAGATGTTCAAAATGCTCCTAGAGCGAGTCTTATTCCCTAATGATGAATTTGGGTCACGCATTTTCAAATACGACATCCTAGCTGAGCCATAAACAATGCATCCATAGTCTAGAATGGAGCGGATAAATGTTCTATACAAATTGAGGAGGATCTTTTATCAGCACCCCAGTCAGTGTGCGCAATTACTTTAAGTATATTTAATGCTTTTAACCATTTAGCTTTTAAATTATTGATGTGTGGTACAAAAGTCTGTTTTCTGTCAAAGATAATACCCAAAAACATTGTTTCTTCAACAACTTGAATAAGTGTTCCATCCAGCGTGAGTCTAGGGTCATCATGATGTCTTCGCAACTGACAGAAATGCATGCATACTGTTTTCGATTTAGAAAATTTGAAACAGTTATTACTGGCCCAATTGTGGATCTTATTGATATTTTGTTGAAGCTGCCTTTCAATTGTATGCATGTGCTTTGATCGATAACAAATTACAAAATTGTCTACATATAAAGAGCAATCCACACCGGGAGTTAAGCACTTGGTGATGCGATTGATTTTGATATCAAATAGCGTCACAGATAAAATACTACCCTGGGGCACACCCATCTCTTGCTGGTGCATATCGGAGACGGTAGAGCCCACTTGTACTTTGAATTCTCTGTCGGAGAGAAAATTGGAGATGAAAGAAGGCAGACGGCCTTTTAGACCTAGATCGTGCAGGTCACTTAGTATCCCGTACTTACATGTTGTGTAATAGTCCTTTTCTAAATCAAAGAAGGCTGCTACTAAATGTTCCTTCTTGATAAATGCATCGCGAATAAATGTTTCCAGTCTAACCAGATGATCATTACTACCACGACCAAAACGGAAGCCAATTTGGAAAGGAGAAATTTAATTATTACTTTCCAAGTACCATACAAGCCGAGAATTAATCATTCGTCCCATTGTTTTGCATATGCAGTTTGTCAGTGCGATAGGCCGATAGCTGTTAGGATTTTCGTTATCTTTGCCTGGTTTGGGAAGCGGTATAACTGTTGCTTCTTTCCAGCTCTTAGGTACATTAGCAGCAATCCATAAATCATTAAAGATTTTAAGAAGTAATGTTAGAGAAGATTCTGGGAGGTGTTTCAAGAACTGGTAATGTACTTCGTCAGGCCCAGCGGATGTATCATGGGCCTTGTCTAATGCCTCCCTAAGCTCCAATAAAGAAAACAGCTGGTTAGAATTTTCATTGTTGTTCGATGCAAATTTTATACGTGACTTTTGTTTTTGAGATTTTAATCTTCTAAACGCATCTGAATAATTAGATGGTGATGAGTTTTTCGAAAAGCTATCGGCTACAATAACTGCTATGTCACGTTTCGAACTAAAACTGCTATTGTTTATTTTTAGGTGTCGAATGGAATTGTGTTTCCTCTTTCGATTTATTTTTCGAATAGTATCCCAAACTTGTTTCAATGAGGAACGAGAGTTTAAAGAAGAAATATATTTCTTCCAGGATGCACGTTTACATTCTTTGATTGTGCGTCGAGTTTTAGCCCGGGCAATACGATATTTATTTAAATTTTCGGGCGTTGGACGATTGTTGAATGTTTTTAATGCTTCTCGGCGTTGTTTAAAGGCTTCTTTGCATTCCTTGGTTACCCAAGGTTTTTGCGATCTCTTAATGTTCGGTGAGGACTTAGGGATAGATTCGTCTGCAATTGTAATTAGAATTGAAGTAAAATGCTGTATAGGATTATCAGCGTTAAATGCTGTATCATTATTAAGTTTAGTTTTACATAGTGTTTCAAACGTAGCCCAGTCGGTCTTCTTTATATTCCATTGTGGAATTGCGTCATCAATTTTAGAGTTATTTTCAAGAGTGATCGGAAAGTGACCACTGTTGTGAAGGTCATCAGAGACCTTCCGTTCATAGTCCAAAAGCAGCGAAGGGGAGCAAATTGTCAAATCTATGCACGTGTACGAACCCGTTCCTGGGTGTAAATATGTTGGTGAGTTAGTGTTATATAGACACATATCGTGTCTAGAAATAAAATCTTCTACTTTATGGCCTCTGTCGCTTATGTAATTTGATTCCCATAAAATGTTATGGGCATTAAAATCCCAGATTAAAACGAAGGGCGCAAGAAGTTGTTCAACAAGATTGTCTAATTCCTTTTGTACTAGGTTGGTGTTTGGTGGTAAGTAAATGGAACATAAAGTTATCACTCGATGTAGAGTGACACAGCAATGGCTTGTAAATTTGTGTTCAAAGGAATGACTGTGAGGGGCTCTATTGTTCACAGCAATAGAGACTCCTCCTGAGACTCTGTCAGCGTTTGGAACGTACGCATTAAACAGGGAAAAGTTTTTGAATGTAATTGTATCTGTCTCTTTCAGTTTTATGTTTTTAGTTTTATGTTTTATGTATGATTTTAAATGTGTCAATGTTACAGCATCAGTCAATTTAAGGTAAATAACACATTATGTAATCGATTATCACAACGCTGGCTACGGAGCGACATCCATTAACCCGAGATTGTTTAAACACATTCCGTTCCATACAACGGTTAAACAACAATTTCATTCCGTGACCAACTCTAAATTAAACAAACTGACTAAAGCCATCAAGTGTAAACGTATATGTGATTAATTTATTGCTTTTTCCGCGGTTATTTAGCGCCACACAATAATTAATGTGTGAAAGTATTTTAAAAAATGGTAATATGTTTACTATCGACCAATCTTTTCTTTGTTTGATTTTTAACGGCGCTCCAGCACACTTAGAGGATTTAGCGCCATACATTGTTTGTTTGCTTGAATTCTAACGGCGCACCAGCACGTTTAGGCTATTTAGCAACATACAATTGGTTAGATATTCAAAAATAAGAAAGATTTAACATCAAACAGCGATATAAAATACCATAATAGTTAAATATAAAATGGTAAGATGTTGGCGACAGGAAAATATGAAGCTTCCCAGTCAACGGGAGATGTAAATGGTGTATGTTGATGATAAGATGTTGTAAATAAGATGTTGTAAATAAGAGGTGATATTTGCATTAGATAAAAATATTCTAGGTGATGCTGGCATACAAGTTATAGTTTAAAATAGAGATTTACTTCCTTCAGGAAATCTAAAATACAAGTGATAGATACAGTATCAAAAAGTTCCTTCATGTCATGTACATTATAGTACTTAGCACGAGTAGGTTGCAGGTCGGAACACTCGGTCATGAAGTGTTTAACAGTGAATGGTTCATTGCAAGAGACGCACTCTGGTGGATCTTCACCTTTTAGTATGTGGGAGTGGGTTATGTATGAATGACCGATTCTGAGTCTTGCAATGACAGTCTCCTCCCTACGGATAGTTCTGTAGGAAGGAGTACATTCCCCCAGGGTTAGTTTGATGGCATGAAGTTTGTTGTTGACTGTATGATCCCATGACGTCTGCCACTTCTGACGCAGGTACCTTTTGATACAAGGTTTAAAATCAGTAAACGGTAATTTAAAATCTGATGGTTCTTGGGATAGAGCCATCTTGGCAGCACGGTCTGCTTCTTCATTACCTCTAATACCAATATGGCTAGGTAACCAACAGTATACTATATTCCTGGAGGTACTAAGCTCTGTATTTTTGACGAGGAGATGGACTAATAATGGATTATCCAGTTTTCTATTGTGTAGCGACTGAAGCACTGATAAAGAGTCACAGAAGATAATGCTATTTAAGACGCGTTTCTGTTCGATAAATTTGAGAGCAAGGTCTATTGCTCTGATTTCCGCTGAAATATGGACGCATCGTTTGACAAACGCACTTTGGTTATGTGCTTGACACTAACGAAGGCTGCAGCAGCCTTTTCATCAACCTTTGATCCATCAGTATAAAATTTAGTGTAATTTGTAAAATCGTTGAGAAGTTCATGATAAGAGTTCAGGAATATGACAGGGTTGGTCTCAGATTTATTCCCATCGTGTAACGTAAAAATCACTTTGGGTTGCTTAAGGAGCCAAGGTGGTGTTTTCAAAACAAACGTTTTCTGAACTGTGGAGAGATTACTTTTGATATTGTCAAGGCTGGATGATATTCTAATGCCAAATGAAGGTATGGCATTTGGTTTATTACCATATAAAGTTTTGTATTTTGGTTGAAAAATAGCCAAAAAAGCAGGGTTCCGAGGGTTTGATCTTAACTTAAGAGCGTATTGTACAGAAAGCATTTCTCTGCGATGCGATAAAGGTGGTTCATTCGCTTCCGCGAGAAGGCTTTCACATGGAGATGTCTTAAATGCTCCTAGAGCGAGTCTTATTCCCTGGTGATGAATTGGGTCAAGCATTTTCAAATTGGACTTCCTAGCTGAACCATAAACAATGCATCCATAGTCTAGTATGGAGCGGATAAATGTTCTATACAAATTAAGGAGGACTTTTTTATCAGCACCCCAGTCAGTGTGCGCAATTACTTTAAGTAAATTTAAAGCTTTTAAGCATTTAGCTTTTAAATTCTTTATGTGTGGTATAAAAGTCAGCTTTCTGTCGAAGATAATACCCCAAAAATTGTGTTTCCTCAACTACTGGAATAAGTGTTCCATCCAGCGTGAGTTTAGGGTCATCATGATGTCTTCGCAATTGACAGAAATGCATGCATACTGTTTTCGACTTAGAAAATTTGAAACAGTTATTACTGGCCCAACTTTGGATCTTACTGATATTTTTGCTGGAGTTGTCTTTCAATTGTATGCATGTGCTTTGATCGATAACAAATTAAAAAATCGTCTAC
This sequence comes from Unio pictorum, assembly GCA_030141615.1. Lineage (NCBI taxonomy): Eukaryota > Metazoa > Mollusca > Bivalvia > Unionida > Unionidae > Unio > Unio pictorum. The sequence goes on along the minus strand of JARLTB010000145.1, from coordinate 364,610 downwards.
ATATAAAGAGCAATCCACACCGGGAGCTAAGCACTTGGTGATGCTATTGATTTTGATATTAAATAGCGTCACAGATAGAATACTGCCCTTGGGCACACCCATCTCTTGCTGGTGCATATTGGAGAGGGTAGAGCCCACTCGTACTTTGAATTCTCTGTCGGAGAGAAAATTGGAAATGAAAGAAGGCAGACGGCCTTTTAGGCCTAGATCGTGCAGGTCATTTAGTATCCCGTACTTCCATGTTGTGTCATAGGCCTTTTCTAAATCAAAGAAGACTGCTACTAAATGTTCTTTCTTGATAAATGCATCGCGAATAAATGTTTCCAGTCTAACCAGATGATCGTTTGTACTACGACCAGAACGGAAGCCACTTTGGAAAGGAGATATTAAATTGTTACTTTCCAAGTACCATATAAGCCGAGAATTAATCATTCGTTCCATTGTTTTGCACACGCAGCTTGTCAGTGCAATGGGCCGATAGTTGTTAGGATCTTCGATGTCTTTGCCTGGTTTGGGAATCGGTATTACTATTGCTTCTCTCCAGCTCTTCGGTACATCACCAGCAATCCATATATCATTAAAGATTTTCAGAAGCAATGTCAGAGAAGATTCTGGGAGGTGTTTCAAAAACTGGTAATGTACTTCGTCAGGCCCAGCTGATGTATCATGGGCCTTGTCTAAAGCTCCCTAAGTTGCAATAAAGAAAACAGCTGGTTATAGCTTTCAGAGTTGTTAGATGTGAACTTTAAACGTGACTTTTCTTTTTGATATTTTAATCTTCGAAAGGTTTCTGAATAATTAGATGATGATGAGTTTTTTGAGAAACTGTCGGCAAGTATATTTGCTATGTCACGTTTCGAACTAAAATTGTTATTGTTTGTTTTCAGTTGTCGAATAGAATTATGTTTCCTCTTTCCATTTATTTTGCGAATAGTATCCCAAGCTTGTTTAATTGAGGTACGAGAGTTTATAGTAGAAACATATTTCTTCCAGAATGTACGTTTACATTCTTTGATTGTGCGTCGTGTTTTAGCCCGCGCAATTCGATATTTGTTTAAATTTTCGGCCGTAGGACGAGTGTTGAATTGTTTTAATGCTTCTCGGCGTTGTCTAATGGCTTCTTTGTATTCCTTGGTTACCCAAGGTTTTTGCGGTTTTTTTTACTGTTCGGTGAGGACTTAGGAATAGATTCATCTGCAATGGAGATTAGAATTGAAGTAAAATGCTGTATAGGATTAACAGCGTTGAATATTGTATCATTATTTAGTTTAGTTTGACATAGTGTTTCAAAGGAAGCCCAGTCGGCTTTCTTTATATTCCATTGTGAAATTGAGTCATCAATTTTAGAGTTATTTTCAAGAATGATTGGAAAATGATCACTGCTGTGAAGGTCATCAGCGACCTTCCATTCATAGTCCAAAAGCAATGAAGGAGAGCAAATTGACAAATCAATGGACGTGTACGTACCCGTTCCTGGGTGTAAATATGTCGGTGAGTTGGTATTATATAGACACAGATCGTGTCTAGAAATGAAATCTTCTATTTTATGGCCTCTGTCGTTTATGTGATTCGATCCCCATAGAATGTTATGGGCATTAAAATCCCCGAGTAGAACGAAGGGTGTGGGAAGTTGTTGAACAATATTGTCTAAATCATTTGGTACTAGTTTGGCGTTTGGTGGTAAATAAATGTAACAAAAAGTAATCACTCGATGTAAAGTGACACTTACAGCAATAGCTTGTAAATTTGTATTTAAAGTTATGACTCTGTGCGGGGCTCTATTGTTCACAACAACAGAGACTCCTCCTGAGGCCCTGTCAACGTTTTGAAAGTACTGGTTGAATAGGGAAAAGTTTTTAAATGTAATTTTATCTGTGTCTTTTAGGAATGTTTCCTGTAAACATAGTACAGCAGGATCATGTTCATTTAAAAGCAGAAGAATATCATTGTAGTTTGCTTTAAGTCCTCGACAGTTCCATTGTATGATGGTGTTCTTCATTATAAAATTTTAATGGAGATTCTGGATCTAGGTAAGACTATTCGCGGCGAAAATGGGTGTTGTTATTTGTCTGGAGAAAGTACGGGAGTATATCTGGTTTTACTAGGTTTGGAGGAACCTTGAGTACATGGAGCAGTTTCTTCTGCATCCATGCTTTCAAGTTCTCCAAACATATTGTAAAGTTTAATGGAGTCATCTGACCCCTTTTGCTGCTTATTTGTTTGTGGTTTTTGATTTCTTGGAGCTTTTGGTGGTGGGTTGGTATTAAATGTCGTCTGAGTAGATGCTGTGCTTTGCTGTGGTTGGTAATGAGGGATGTTTGCACTTGTTCTTGAATCGGGCTGATCTGTCTGTGTTTGAGCGTCCTTCGTGATTTTTGGGCTGTGTTTCACAACTGTGGAGAAGGATGGGCCAGGAAGGGATGTTTTTGCCTGGACAAGTTTTCTGGCCTCTGGGTAGGGTATGTTGGAGGTAAACTTTACCCTCTGAATTTTCTTCTCCAGTTTCCAAGTATCACAATCCTTAGAATTGGCGTGATGTTCTTTGCCACAGTTGACACAATGCGGAGTTGCTCTACAATCAGCTTCCTGATGAGAGTGGTCTCCGCATCGGCCACAGACCTTGACTCTGGAGCATCGGTCTTCGTGATGGCCGTATTTTTTACACTTATAGCATCGAAGGGGGTTTGGAATATAGATCTCAACCTTTACTTGCAAAAACCCAACCTTGACCACTTTGGGCACAATTGGTTTATTAAAGATGAGTACAAACGTGTTGGTGTCCTGCAGGTTGTTATTACGTTTAATACGTATTCTACGCACTGAAGTGACACCTTCATGTTTCATCCCTTTGATGATATCTGCGTCGTTGACTCCAGCCAAGTCACGACACCGCATCACGCCTTTGGACATATTTAAGGAAGTGTGAGCGAATGAGGTCACTGGAATGTCAAAGAATGTTTTCATCTTTTTGAGATTTTCTGATTGACCCCTTCGCTCACATTCAACGAGAAGACAGCCCGATTTCAATTTCTTGACACCTTTTGGTGTGCCGATCAAACCCATTAACGTTTTTTCAATAACAAAAGGAGATAGTGCAGCAATTTGTTTTTCAGCATCTGTTGACTGTATGACCATGAAGCGTGGGAATGACTCCACACCACATGGTTCTTCATCAGAGTCGGATAATGGTTTCGTTCGTTTGTTTTGATTTTCTTTTTATTTTCCATGATTTAGTTTTAAAGTTTCAGCACCCATGCTCCCCGCCCACCATGGAGCCCAACAAGGGGACACTTTTCAAGTGCCAGGGATACACAGATGCTATACTCGTTAGATAAAATTACCTAGGATCGGCAAAATTACCTCCCGATTGACCCGTTAAGCCACCGCTATCTGGAAGGTCTTCTAGTACTTTTAGAAAATGAAAGCTAGAATGAAAGAATGAAGGGGCAACGGTGGTATCAAGAGAGATACAATAAAGATATAGAAGGTGAGCCAGTAAAGAGAGACCCCCCAGTACTCGGCGTGACCGGCCGATTTGTCGAGACCGGGACCATCTCGACCATCCGTCTAAGAGAAGTAGAGGACAAAGTAGTGTAGTGCATCGGAAAAGCCTCCGCTCAACTACCAGGATCCTTTCCTCCTCCGACACGGGTCGCAACCCACGGCAAACAGGTCGCCTCTACTTAGTCGCCTTTTACGACACGTGGCGAGGCACGTCGGGCCAATTCTATAACCTCGAACCCGCAGGGGGTCCCGTCTAAGAGAAGTAGAGGCCAAAGTAGTGTATTGCATCGGAAAAGCCTCCGCTCAACTACCAGGATCCTTTCCTCCTCCGACACGGGTCGCAACCCACGGCAAACAGGTCGATTCTACTTAGTCGCCTTTTACGACACGTGGCGAGGCACATCGGGCCAATTGTACAACCCTGAACCCGCAAGGGTGGGGGGGGGGTCCTGATGAGCAATACAACATAAGTCGTTTTTCGATCCTTCTTTTGTTCTTAATTTAGGTCCTTGTATAAAATTGTCGATTTCTGTTGATTGTATCTTTGTTGGCTTTTATGAATATAAGTATAATTTTGCTGACATTATGAGACCAGTTTTATCGAATGGCAATCTTCAACTTTGAAATCGTTTTCACTGTATATTATTCTTTTTTGGAATTGGAAACGAACAAATGCTCTGATTGTTATATTTCCATTATACATTAATCATGCTTAATTGGGTATATTCTAAGGATATATATATATATATATATATATATATATATATATATATATATATATATATATATATATATATATATAGATAGATAGATAGATAGATAGATAGATAGATATTTGGCCCTCTGCATCATACGTATCCAATAGCTTATATTGACATATCAAGTTAAATTTTGCAAAATACATGAGCATACATTATTGATGAGGACATGGGTAAAAACCATTACAACCTTAAAATGATTATTTCATAGAATCGTACATGCTTCTAACATTTCATTATGAACCACAGTCATACATACGACATTATCAATATTTTCAACTCTGCATTTTAGATCATAGTTCAAGAGTGCTACAAGAACATAACAGTGGAGCATATAACGACTGGACACCATCCGGATCCGGTGAATTATTTCATTATTATGTAAACAATGTTTAATAAAAGTGCATTCAACAAAGTGTCCAAAAGGAAATAATTGTAGCTGTTGTATTGAACATGTTGCTATTATTGCATGAACGGACTAGAAAATGCCTTAGTATGATTGTATACGACTCCTCCTCGGCAATGGCTTTCATACAGCAGAATTTATGAATATATTATCGCCATTCAACAAGCAAATGCCTGTTTGAAAAGAAATTATAACATTTCTTGCTAAAACACTTTTGGAAGACAATCTTTTCCAATTAAAAACATATCAACCATGAGACAGCAAACAATATTCCTAAGACTACACATAGAAGACTACAAAATTAAAACGAAGATATAATCTATTAAAAATTAAAATCGATTAATTGATTTTTAACGGAAGAACAGCACTTTTAGGATATTTAGCGCCTTACAACAGGTTGCATTTATACATGTTTAAAAATAATACAAGGTTTCATATCGATCGGCGATATTAAACCCCAAATAGTTCAACATAACATATTAAATTATTAATATGTTGATAACAGTAAAATATGATGTTTGTTTGTTTGCTTGAATTTTAACGGCGCACCAGCACTTTTAGGCTTTTTAGCGCCATACAATAGGTTAGATGTTCAAAAATAAGAAAGGTTTAACATCGACCAGCGATATAAAAAACCATAATAGTTAAATATAAAATGGTAAGATGTTAGCAACAGTATAATATGAAGCTTCCTAATCAACGGGAGATGTAAATGGTGTATGTTGATGAAAAGATGTTGAAAATAAGAAGCAACATTTGTATTAGATACAAATAATCCAGTAAAAGTTTAAAATAAAGATTTAATTGCTTCAGGAAATTTAAAACACAAGTGATATCTGAATTTTTACGGCGCACCAGCACATTCAGGCTATTTAGCGCCATACAATAGCTTAGATGTTTAACAATAAGAAAGGTTTAATATCGACCATATATATAATATATATAGATATATAACAAAACCATAATAGTTACATATAAAATGGTAAGATGTTGATAACAGGAAAATATGAAGCTTCCCAATCAACGGGAGACGTAAATGGTGCATGTTGATGATAAGATGTTGTAAATAAGAGGCGGTATTTGCATTAGATTGATTGATTGATTAATTGAATTTTAACTGCGCACAAGCACTTGTAGGCTGTTTAGCGCCATACAATAGGTTATATTTTTAAAAATAAGAAAGGTTTAATATCGACCAGCGATATAACAAAACCATAATAGTTAAATATAAAATGGTAAGATGTTGGTGACAGGAAAATATGAAGCTTCCCAATCAACGGGAGATGTAAATGGTGTATGTTGATGATAAGAGGTTGTAAAACAGAGGCGGTATTTGCATTAGATAATTGTTTGTTTGTTTGTTTGAATTTTAACGGCGCACCAACACTTTTAGGCTATTTAGCGCCATACAAGAGGTAAAAAATTTAAAAATCAGAAAGGTTTAATATCGACCAGCGATATAACAAAATCATAATAGTTAAATATAAAATGTTAAGATCTTGGTAACAGGAAAGTATGAAATTTCCCAATCAACGGGAGATGTAAATGGTGTATGTTGATGATAAGATGTTGTAAATAAGAGGCGGTATTTGCATTAGATAGAAATGCTTTAGGTGATGTCATACAAGCTACAGTTTAAAATACAGATTTAATTCCTCCAGGAAATCTAAAATTCTAGTGATTTGAATAGTATCAAACTGTTTGTTTGTTTGCTTGAATTTTAACGGCGCACCAGCACTTTTAGACTATTTAGCGCCATACAATAGGTTAGAAATTTAAAAATAAGAAAGGTTTAACATCGACCAGCGATATCAAAAACCATAATGGTTAAATATAAAATGGTAAGATGTTGGTAACAGGAAAATATGAAGCTTCCCAATCAACGGGAGATGTTAATGGTATATGTTGATGATAAGATGTTGTAAATAAGAGATGGTATTTGCATTAGATAAAAATTTTCTAGGTGATGGCACACAAATTATAGTTTAAAATAGAGATTTACTTCCTTTAGGAAATCTAAAATACAAGTGATTTGTATTGTATCAAAAAGTTCCTTCATGTCATGTACATTATAGTATTTAACACGTGTAGGCTGCAGGTCGGAATACTCGGTCGTAAAGTGTTTAACAGTGAATGGTTAATTGCAAGAAAAGCACTCTGGTGGATCTTCACCTTTTAGTATGTGGGAGTGGGTAATGTATGTATGACCGATTCTGATTCTTGCAATGAAAACCTCCTCCCTACGGATAGTTCTGTAGGAAGGAGTCCATTCTTCCAGGGTTGGTTTGATGGCATGAAGTTTGTTATTGACTGCATCATCCCATGACGCCTGCCACTTCTGACGTAGGTACTTTTTGATACAAGTTTTAAAATCAGTAAACGGTAACTTGAAATCCGCTGGTTCTTGGGATAGAGCCATCTTAGCAGCCCGGTCTGCTTCGCCATTACCTCTAATACCAATATGACTAGGTAGCCAACAGTATACTATATTGTAGGAGGTAATAAGCTCCGAGTTTTTGACGAGAATATCGACTAGTAATGGATTATCCAGTTTTCTATGGTGTAGCGACTGAAGTACTAACAGCGAGTCACTGAAAAAAATGTTATTTAAAATGCGTTTTTGTTCAGCAAATTTCATAGCAAGGTCTATTGCTCTGAGTTCCGCTGAAAATATGGACGCATCGTTTGGCAAGCGCACTTTGGTTATGTGCTTGCCACTAACGAATGCTGCAGCAGCCTTGTCATCAACTTTTGATCCATCAGTAAAAAGTTTTGTGTAGTTTTTAAAATCGTTGAGGAGTTTATGATAAGAGTTCTGGAAAATGGCAGGATTTGTCTCAGATTTTTTCCCATCGTACAACGTAAAAATCACTTTGGGTTGCTTAAGGAGCCAAGGTGGTGTTTCCGAGACAAACGTGTTCTGAAGTGTACGGAGATTAATTTTGATAGTGTCAAAACTGGATGATATTCTGATGCCAAATGAAGGTATGGCATTTGGTTTGTTTTCGTAGAACGTTCGTATTTTGGTTGGAAAACAGCCGAAAAAGCAGGATTCAGAGGGTATGATCTTAACCTAAGATCGTACTGTATAGAAAGCATTTCTCTTCGGTGCGATAAAGGTGGTTCTTTTGCTTCCGCGAGAAGGCTTTCGCATGGAGATATCTTAAATGCTCCTAGAGCAAGTCTTATTCCCTGATGATGACTTGGGTCAAGCATTTTCAAATAAGACTTCCTAGCCGAACCATAAACAATGCATCCATAGTCTAGTATAGAACGGATAAATGTTCTATACAAATTGAGGACTTTTTTTTATCAGCACCCTAGTCAGTGTGCGCAATTACTTTAAGTAAATTTAAAGCTTTTAAGCATTTAGCGTTTAAATTCTTTATGTGTGGTATAAAAGTCAGCTTTCTCTCGAAGATAATACCCAAAAAGTTTGTTTCCTCAACAACTGGAATAAGTGTTCCGTCCAGCGTGAGTTTAGGGTCATCATGATGTCTTCGCAACTGACAGAAATGCATGCATACTGTTTTCGATTTAGAAAATTTGAAACCGTTATTACTGGCCCAAATTTGGATCTTACTGATATTTTGCTGGAGTTGCCTTTCAATTGTATGCATGTGCTTTGATCGATAACAAATTAAAAAATCGTCTACATATAATGAGCGATCCACACCGGGAGCTAAGTACTTGGTGATGCTATTGATTTTGATATTAAATAGCTTCACAGATAAAATACTGCCCTGGGGCACACTAATCTCTTGCATTCTGGTACATATCGGGGAGGGTAGAGCCCACTTGTACTTTGAATTCTCTGTCAGAGTGAAAATTTGATATGAAGATGGCAGACTTCCCTTTAGACCCAGATCATGCAGGTCATTTAGTATCCAGTACTTCCATGTTGTGTCATAGGCCTTTTCTAAATCAAAGAAGACTGCTACTAAATGTTCCTTCTTGATAAATGCATCGCGAATAAATATTTGCAGTCTAACCAGATGATCGTTTGTACTACGACCAGAACGGAAGCCACTTTGGAAAGGAGAAATTAAATTGTTACTTTCCAAGTACCATACAATACGAGAATTAATCATTCGTCAAATTGTTTTGCACACACAGCTTGTCAGTGCAATGGGCCGATAGCTGTTAGGATCTTCGATATCTTTACGTGGCCTAGGAATTGCTATTAATATCTCGCTACTTAAAGTAATGTAATATCAAGAATTATTCGTTTAGATCAAACGTGTGGGATCAAAACTTGGTCTATATTCGACAATATATTTAATCCGAAATATGTGATTACATAAACCAAAAACAACTACAATGTGCATTTGTTTGTCTAGACCAAGAGAAAACGTTTTACTGGGTAAACTACTCTTCTTGTTATTACAAGATGGCTGCTATGATTCCGTATAGAAAGCAGCAGCAACAGTTAAATCCAGGAATATCTGTGTGTTTAATTCATCATCCATGAAAAATCTCTGACCAAAAGTCTACATCTTATGTCTTTTCAATTAACTTTTACATTATTTTTCTGTTTCGATACAATGCAATAACGATTTTGTGATGTGAAAAATTGCTCAGCCAGCAGCCAGATTCAAAATGGCGGATTGTGGTTCCTTTGTCCTACGAATTTTCAAAACATCAGGATTACTCATCTGTGGTGGTGTATTCATTCCAAAGTTCAAGGAGTAAAGCAGTAATAATATTGTTACGAGCTTCGGCTCGAATAAACAGTAACATAGAAAGATTGAAAATAACAAGCTTGAAAAACTTAATAAACAATTTACCGAGTACAAATATTTTTCAGAAAAGAAAAATAAACTTACGGTTTTAAGAATCAATTCCAAAAATTAATCTAAAAATAATTCAAAATACTATCCACTAGAGAAATTGCAAAAGTCTTGGTAATAAAGTGTCAAAATAATTCTAAGTTCGAATTCCAGCGAAGTATCCAGTATGGAAGACGATGTCACTTGAAGAAATCAGTTCTTGTTAATAAAATCTATGAGGACATATTCTTTTCCAGATAACTAACAAAATAATTCTTCTTGAAATATCTCGCTCCAAAACATAGTTTATATACCTGTTTTTAAGTAAACAAGAAAGGGGTCACGACCTTCTAGAATCTCTCAGAACAATTTTATGTTCAAGATCTCACGTAAACAGCGTATGACCCAACTAAATTAGAAAGATGTGAATACAAAACTCCATTTTGTCCTTGGAACCAACCAATCATTTAAAAGCTTGTTTACAACTCTGAAACTAGGTCAAAAATGAGGTTAACACCTGGTGTTTACTATGTAAAAGTACAGGTCACCCCCCTTCAATGAACGAATCTTAAAACTTAAAATGCTAAATTTAAATCTAGCGAACAAAAATAAAAATAAAAAAATATAAATGATTTATATCAAATATACGTAACAATATCTTCTGTCTCTAACCATCCGATTCAATAATCTATAGTATTGCTTTATAAATATTTTTAAAAGCAATTTAACATCATGCACTATATCTTATAATATAGTTACAGCTATTGCCATGTCAACTTTCTCACCCTCTTCTGACTCGGAACATTTTTCATTTGAAGGATTCTCTGATGTAGAGCAAGACCTTCCTGTTAAGGACTATTTAGAGAGTATCATATACCATGTGAATCATTTAAATTCAACCAATTTCACAATAACATTTTTGACAACTGAACTTTTCCATCAGTTTCTGGAACAAATTAAAAAGGAATTCACCTTTGATTCATCCCAGTCCAAGTTTACTATTACAACACATGCTGATGTATTAAAATGTGTACTTATTTTTAATTGTGCTGCAACTTCTAGAAGTTAGAGGTTTTGGGTCAAAGAAATGGAAAGATAAGAACTTGATCAGAATGGCTACTAATCTATTTTTAGAATCCCCTGCCAGTGAGGAAAGTTTCAATTCCTCATGTTTATCAGATATAGTGGACTCAGATGAGAGTTGTAGTCATAGAAACCAAGAATTATCTGAAGAGAGTAGTAGTCATAGAAACCAAGAATTATCTGATGAGAGAGCTGACCCACTTTCTAGGGTTCCTACAATGAATAGCACTCCGATTATGACCCCTACAGAGGGCTCTACTCGAGATCATAGACAGCTGTCTCCATGTATGTGTAATACTGACCTGCTGCTGACTGTTATACAGACACCTGAAGTATTGCCACACGAAAATCCAATGCAGTTTTCCAACTATGACACTGATAAAGCACCATACAAACCAATATCAATATAAAGTAAACATACTACTTTGCCTTCTATCAGCAAAGATAACATCCTCCTTATTGGTAATTCCATTTTATATGGAATTAAGAACAGAGGACTGAGGCACTTTGCTGCCATTTCAGGTGCCAAAATACAGACAATACTGGAAGATATAAAACAATATGATCTCTCCAAGTTTACTAAAATAGTCCTCTATATTGGAGGGAACAAAGCCAGTGAAGGGACTGATCTAGAACATTTTGAAGAACTATATGACCAACTACTTACTTGCATACATCAGAAAAATCAAAGCTGTCCGTATGCATTGTGTAAAATGGCATCCAGAGGAGATTGTGATGTGTTAGATATCAATGAGGTCATCCGAAGACTGGCAAGTGAATGGAAGTGTGATATTGTTTACAATTACACGAGTTTCCTTGATGAAGAGGGACAAGTGACGCAACAACTATTTGGAAAAAGAGATAATATCCACATGTCTACCAAAGGGGTGGAAAAGCTGCCAAAAATATAAATGCAGTCATTGATGTAGTCTGGTCTTACAGCCACATTACAAACTTCATCTGTCCCCATAAACCAAATGTAGGTCAAAACAACATCAGACAATATGATCAGCCATATAAGTACAGCCAGTACACTATGAGATATAATTACTGTGGTGACATCAAACATTCAGCACAGGAATGCAGGCAAAGACAGCCAATACAAAGCCATCAGTGTGGTAGCTTTGGACAAAAAGCCAAAACTCATACTAGATTCATGGAATAGAAAAAAGGCAATGAGGCCATCCCAATTCCACAGGAAGACTATTCAGCAGGAGGACCAATCCATCTATCAAGGACTGGAATGTACACTGGGCATCCCTTGTCAAAACAGATTTGATCCCCTTGCTGATGCACCTTCTGAATGTGGATTGATTCATTGATATTTAACTGCGCACCAGCGCTTTTAGGCTATTTAGCGCCATACAACAGGTTCTATTTAAACATGGTTAAAATACTAAAGGTTTAATATCGACCAGCGATATAAAAAAAACCAGAGAGTTTAATATAAAATGATACGTTGTTGGTAACAGTAAAATATGAAGCTTCTCAATCAACGGGAGACGTAAATGGTGTATGTTGATGAAAAGATGTTGCAAAATAATGGGCGGTATTTGCAATAAATAAAATTGCACTAGGAGATGACATCCAAGTTAACGTTTAAGATAAAGATTTACTTCCTTCAGGAAATCTAAAATACAAGTGATAGATACAGTATCAAAAAGTTCCATCATGTCCATTACTTTATAGTACTTATCACGTGTAGGTTGCAGGTTGGAACACTCGGTCATAAAGTGTTTAACAGTCAATGGTTCATTGCAAGAGACGCACTCTGGTGGATCTTTACGTTTTAGTATGTGGGAGTGGGTTATGTATGAATGATCGATTCTAATTCTTGCAATGACAGTCTCCTCCCTACGGATAGTTCTGTAGGAAGGAGTCCATTCTCCCAGGGTTGGTTTGATGGCATTAAGTTTGTTGTTGACTGCATGATCTCATGACGTCTGCCACTTCTGACGTAGGTACTTTTTGATACAAGGTTTAAAATCAGTAAACGGTAATTTAAAATATGATTGTTCTTGGGATAGAGCCATCTTTGCAGCACTGTTTCTTCATTACCTCTAATAACAATATGGCTATGTAACCAACAGAATACTATATTGTAGGAGGTACTAAGCTCCGAGTTTTTGACGAGTATATTGACTAATAATGGATTATCCAGTTTTTTATTGTGTAGTGACTGAAGCACTGATAAAGAGTCACAGATGATAATGCTATTTAAAATGCGTTTCTCTTTGATAAATTTCAGAGCAAGGTCTATTGCTCTGAGTTCCGCTGAAAATATGGACGCATCGTTTGGCAAGCTCACTTTGGTTATGTGCTTGCCACTAACGAAGGCTGCAGCAGCCTTTTCATCAACCTTTGATCCATCAGTATAAAAAGTTAGTCTAATTTGTAAAATCGTTGAGAAGTTCATGATAAGAGTTCAGGAAGATGGAAGGGTTTGTCTCAGATTTATTCCCATCGTGTAACGTAAAAATCACTTTGGGTTGCTTAAGAAGCCAAGGTGGTGTTTTCGAAACAAACGTTTTCAGAACTGTAGAGAGGTTACTTTTGATATTGTCAAGTCTGAATGATATTCTAATGCCAAATGAAGGTATGGCATTTAGTTTATTTTCGTATAAAGTTTTGTATTTTGGTTGAAAACAGCCGAAAAAGCAGAGTTCAGAGGGTTTGATCTTAATTTAAGAGCATATTGTGCAGAAAGCATTTCTCTGCGATGCGATAAAGGTGGTTCATTCGCTTCCGCGAAGAGGCTTTCACATGGAGAGGTCTTAAATGCTCCTAGAGCAAGTCTTATTCCCTGATGATGACTTGGGTCAAGTATTTTCAAATAGGATTTCCTAGCTGAACCATAAACAATAGATCCATAGTCTAGTATGTAGCGGATAAATGTTCTATACAAATTAAGTAGTCCTTTTTTTTTAGCACACCAGTCAGTGTGCGCAATAACTTCAAGTAAATTTAATGCTTTTAAGCATTTAGCTTTTAAATTCTTGATGTTTGGTATAAAAGTCAGTGTTCTGTCAAAGATAATACCCAAAAACTTTTTTTCCTCAACAACTGTTATAAGTGTTCCATCTAGCGTGAGTTTAGGGTCATCATGATGTCTTCGCAACTGACAGAAATGCATGCATACTGTTTTAGAAAATTTGAAACCGTTATTACTGGCCCAAATTTGGATGTTGTTGATATTTTGTTGGAGTTGCCTTCAGAGAGGAATTCTGAATAGGAGGAGGAAGAGGTAACCTCTCCGAAGGAAAAAGTTTGACACCTTCACAAAGACATTAAAGAAGACGAAACGAAAGTGAGGAGGAAGGAGAAAAAGAAAGACCTGTGAAGGTAAAGAAAACAGAAAGAGTGAACAGAAGAAGCCTACTTTTACAACTGGTATTGTGTTATGTTATGTTGTGATGTTGGATTGTAACATTTGTACCAGAACACACCAGAGAGAACAAAATGTGTCTCTTGGTTTTGATTTTATAGAATAAGAACCTACACTCACACGTATATCATGCGGATAAAAACATGGATTTGCGAGTTTTTAGGCAATTTAAATAGTATTCATTTTCAAAAGATTTGAGTGGCCCTGAAAAGGACCGTTGTGTATTTATGTTTGTTTAAAACAAAACAAACTCAGAAACGGGACTTAACCATCTTTAACTGTCTTAAGCCTTTTGCCACGGCCAAGGCCTACTTCGGGACTGGTGGTTCCTGTCAATGACTTGGTAGAAATCACTAAAGGTAGTATGGCAGACGTAGTCACAGTTAGATTGGGTTGTTTAGCTCGAGGTCTATTTCTCTTCGGTCGTCCTAGGTCTTCTTTCTTCTCTGCTGCTGCTGCTACTGTTTCTTCCTGGTGTTTCCTTCTTGCTTCTTCCCGCTGTTGAAGGAGAAAAGCTTTTTCTTCTTTTTGTTGTTGTAAAAATCACTCCAATTCTTCTTTCTGTATCTGCTTAAAATGATCGACGTGTAAAACAGAAGCAGAAGGTGACGAAGGTTCCGGAACAAATTATTGCGAAGTTAGAAAATCTAGAATATCCCAGCTAAAATCAACTTCTTCTGGATGTAGATTTGCATTGTCTTTGGTAGTCACTGCTATACCATTACTTGCTGTCTCTTCTACTGGCTCACCCCAATTCATAGTCTTCTTAGTTTCCGATATGATGGACAACTCTGTCGCATCGATTGACTGCGCACAGACGATAGTACCTCTATATAGATAGGTGACGTCACAGACTTATCTCTTCCGATTGGACAACTGTGACTGACTTTTGTAACGCGTGTTTAGATTGGTGAATAAACTCAATCCGTTTCGATCCACTCTTCCCTATAAATAACCGAAGTACACGGCATTCGCTTCAAATGTTCTCATCACAAGATGTGGTCCAACGTAGAATCTTCTACCCTTGTTTCATCCATGCTGTTTCGTACTGACTTACCCATGTATGTCAGATCATCATGGACTATCACTCATATGACTGATACAGACCTTTGGAAAAGAATATATGTGGAGGCAAGGTTGTTTAAAGAGAGTTCTAACCAGAAGTGAGGAGAAATTTAAGGAAGAGAAGATCCCTGAGAATGTAGAATCTTCTACCATTGTTTCATCCATGCTATTTCGTACTGACTTACCCATGTATGTCAGATCATCATGGACTATCACTCATATGACTGATACAGACCTTTGGAAAAGAAGAATATATGTGGAGGCAAGGTTGTTTAAAGAGGGTACTCCTCTATGGACCAGAAGTGAGGAGACGTTTAAGGAAGAGAAGAAGATCCCTGAGAATGTAAAATTTTCTACCCTTGTTTCATCCATGCTATTTCGTATTGACTTACCCATGTATGTCAGATCATCATGGACTATCACTCATATGACTGATACGGACCTTTGGAAAAGAAGAATATATGTGGAGGCAAGGTTGTTTAAAGGGAGTTCTCCTCTATGGACCAGAAGTGAGGAGAAGTTTAAGGAAGAGAAGAAGATCCGTGAGATGCCCTCTGTGTTAACAATACACATAACGGCCCTTTTCAGGGGCACTAATATACCTCAAAAAGATATTTGCTTTCTTTGCCTCCATTTCCCTTGTCCCTAAATTTCCCTTTAGGCCCACTATGTTAAATTCCTCTTTACGCTATACAGGCACACTATGTTAAATTCCCCTTGACGCTAGATTGGCCCACCATGTTAAATTCCCCTTGACGCTAGTGTACCCCAAGCCCATTTTGAATGGATTTTCCCTTGACGCTAGATCGCCCTATATTACTACTCATATACATTATAAGACCATTTTAAATGTGTCATTAATGCCGAACGAATTCAAATGGACCTATGTTAACAGACTACACGTGTTTAAAAACCACCTTTTTCTCTGCTTCTCTGGGGTCATGTATCAATACATGTTCCAATGTAAAATATTTATTTTCAAAAGTCAAACGAGCACCAAAGCCAACGTTTTACGGTATTATTGTTCTATGTGCACGTTTTATGCTAGTCACTTGAATAAGAAATCAGTTTCAAAACACGTGTGTAGCAACCAAACAAGACGAACTACCAAATTTAATGAATCTATAACATCAATACCCTTGAAACTATTGTTCTAATACACGCATGTTGTGAACCATGTGATATGAATTTATGTTACATTTATTTTTAATATGTGGATGAATTTAATTGCATTTTTAAGTATACTTCAAAATGGCAGACTGCCCAGGATGTTAGGACCAGATTTGGTAGAAGAATTGTTCAATAGCAGTAGTCCAAGACCTACTTTTTGCAGAACCTGAAGAAAAGGTTTTTTTTTTGATTAATTGAATTTTAACGGCGAACCAGCACTTCTAGGCTATTTAGCGCCATATAATAGTTTATATGTTTAAAAATACGAAAGGTTTAATATCTTCCAGTGATATAAAAAACCTTAATAGTTAAATATAAAATGGTAAGATGTTGGTAACAGAAAAAATATGAAGCTTCCCAATCAACGGGAGATGTATATGGTGTATGTTGATGATAAGATGTTGTAAATAAGAGGCCGTATTTGCATTACCTGAGGTAAGGTCTTGATGTTTTTTTTTTTCAGATAAATACAGTATGTGTTTAAGACACTTAAAACCATGTTCCTGCATGTGGAGTTGTCATATATATATTAAGTATTAGATGAAAAATTCTTCAAAAGAATTTTTTGGGTGAAAACATCAACCTTATTCCTTCAACATTTAGCATAATTAGGATAATAATTATATGTCTGCTACTCTAATTCAGTTAAAATATTGAAGGTGATCATAATTAATAGTCATTAGCAATGGATTCTTGTAATTTGTGAATTAATACGCATTTACTTAAACATATTGTGCTAACCAAGGTATTTTTCTTTTTAGCAACATATCATCTGCCATCTTTAAAACATTCTTTTTACACCCTGCCTCTAACAACATTAACACTGAAGATGGTAACCAACTTGTTTCAACCCACTTTCAGCCCAGATGGCTCAAACGGAAGACAAAATGAATCCAATGTGTATGCCAAGTTTGTAAAATACTTTCGTGAAGCAGCAGGTAAGATCTACAAAACAAATTCATGTAAGAATCGAGTGTGTTGAATAATTAATGCCAGCGGACAGCCAAGATTGTTGGGAAGAAATAATCCAATACGAGCCCCCTTAAACAAGAAAAATAACAAATTTAATCAAATCAAATAAATGATGTCAACAGGATTTACTAGCAGTCCAATTTGGATTTTTTTCATATCATAATGAGTGATCAAAAGAGCGCAATGACAACAACTAATTGAATCTTCCTCAACTTTCCCCCCCACTGTATTCCAACGTTTCCTTGCGATAAATAGGGTGAATTTAAATTCACATTACTTCCGAGGTGTAAACGTTAGATATACTCGACCAAATACAAGTAGTGGTTTCTCTAAAATTTCTGAACTACGTTATATTACTTTTCCATTTGTATCATTCTCAAGCCAGTTCTAAGATATTAGAATTAGAACAATGGCCATTTTGAAGTTTCGACACGGAATCATAGTCCAAATTATTTTTCAGTTGTTTTTTTAACATTTAGGCTATTTAGCGCAACACAATAGGTTGTATGTATACATGTTTAAAAATACTAACAAGTTTAAAAAGGTACATGTACTGATACTATCAGAATCCACCCAAATGTTATATGTAGGTCTACATCATTCAGGGTTTTTATTACAGAGAAGATTGAAACTTGGCTGTAAGGAACATTCCTGTGAGCTATCAAAAGAAGGCATACCTCCAGTGATATTAGTGGGAACCTATTTGCATCAAATTCCAAGGTAGGTCAGTTGTATTGTTTTTGTAACGGCGCACCAGAACGTTTAGACTATTTAGCGCAAACAATAGGTTGTATGTACGTCTCGTTTTAATGTTGCATCAGAACTTTAAGGCTTATTAGCGTGATACAATAAGATATATGTATAAACATTTAAATATCGATCAGCGACATTAAAAACCAAAATAGCCGAAAGGAAAACGGTAATACGCTAACGGTAAAATACATCTATACAGCATCATCATTGCTGAGGAAAAGGAAAAGGTGTGCTAAGGTTTATTGACGTATAGGACCTGTTCACAAATGGACAAATTAGCGGAACGCAGGGCTATCAATAAAATATTGACAAACTAGAGAAGAGTACAGTAGAATATGAAGCAATGGCATTGTGGAACTATACTGGTAAATACATATAGTATATACCACCCTCCAGATATTTCTCACCCGACATGCCATTTACCTTTCGGTTACACAACTTACTCAGCGAAAACCCGATCTTGCGATGCTTTTTATGATAGTGAAGACATAAAATCTAAATCTTCAAGGCAAGTTGAAGTATTAAGTTAAACAAAATAACGTTTCGATTGCACTCATATAGTATGGACAAATGTATGTCATTTTATGGACGCATCACATCGCCTTAAGTACTTACTGTCTTTCAACACCAATCAGAAAATATGCAGAATTTGACATTGTTTGATTGATTGATTTTTAACGGCGCACCAGCACATTTAGGCTATTTCGTGCCATACAAGAGGTTGTATTTGTACATGTTTAAAAACACTAAAAGGTCTAATATGAACCAGCGATATAGAAAACATAATAGTTCAAAGTAAAATGGTAAGATGTTGGTAACAGTAAGTTATGAAGCTTATAAATCAACGCAATATAAGATTGTTCCTTGTCGCAATTTTGGCACGTCATTAATGTTCATGTATTTTGTCATGGTTAAGTTATGACCAATATATCCGATATATCATGTTACATCTTGAAATGGTGCATTGATCTTCTAAGAGAAAATAGTTCATACTTTATCTCTTTCCTCTCTTCACTGATCAGTTAAAAAAGGCTTACATGCTGTGATTTGAGTGGGAATACATTTGAATCAGATTCCAAGGTGAATGTCATTTTTTGTTTTGAAAACTTTAACGGCGCACGAGCACTTTCAGCGCCACACAATAGGTTGTATATATACATGTTTAAAAAAACATGCAATCAACAGACTTAGTCTATCAGCTGTAATACTCTACATTTTTGCATTATTGTACTTAAATAAAGATGTATGTATTGATATCATAATCAACCCAAAATTGTATTAGTATTTGTTATTTGTAGGGCTACATCACTTAGTGTTTGTATTTATTTATTTATAGAGTTGGTTGAAACATGGATGAATTCCATATTTCCCTGCGAGCTGTCTCCAGAAGAAGGCTTTCCTCCAGTGATTTTAGTGGGAACCCATTTGGATCAAATTCCAATGTAATTAAGTTGTTTTGTTTTGTTTTTTAACGGCGCACCAGAACCTTTAGGCTATTTAGCGCAATACAAAAGGTTGTATTTATACATGTTTAAAAATACTAACAAATTTAAAGAGCTACATGTACCGATACTATCAGAATCCACCCAAATGTTATATGTAGGGCTACATAATTTAGGTGTTTTATTTACAGAGATGATTTAAACTTGGCTGTAAGGAACATTCCTGTGAGCTATCAAAGGAAGACGTACCTCCAGTGATATTAGTGGGAACCTTATCGCATCAATAGGAAAAGGAAAACGGTAATACGATAACGGTAAAATACAACTATACAGCATCATCATTGTTGAGGAAAAGTAAAAGGAAATGGTGTGCTAAGGTTTATTGACGTATAGGACCTGTTCACAAATAGACAATCCAGTGTTTGGAACGCAGGGTTATCAATAAAATATTGACAAACTAGAGAAGAGTACAGTAGAATATGAAGCAATGGCATTGGGGAATTATACCTTTCGGTTACACAACTTACTCAGCAAAAACCCGATCTTATGATGCGTTATTTGTTGATAGTGAAGAGATAAAACCTAAATCTTCAAGGCAAGTTGGTGTAGTAAGATAAACAAAATAATGTTTCGATTGAACCCATATAGTATGGACAAATGTATGTCATTTTATGGACGCATCACATCGCCTTAAGTACTTACTGTCTTTCAACACCAATCAGAGAATATGCAGAATTTAACATTGTTTGATTGATTTATTTTTAACGGCGCACCAGCACATTTAGTGCCATACAAGAGGTTGTATTTATACAGGTTTAAAAACACTAAAAGGTTTAATATCGACCAGCGATAGAGAAAACAAAATAGTTCAAAGTAAAATGGTAAGATGTTGGTAACAGTAAGATACGAAGCTTACCAATCAACGCAATATGAGATTGTTCCTTGTCGTAATTTTGGCACGTCATTAATGTTGATGCATTTTGTCATGGTTAAGTTATGACCAATATATCCGATATATCATGTTACGTCTTGAAATGGTGCATTGATCTTCTAAGAGAAAATAATTCATAGCTTATCTCTTTCCTCTCATCACTGAGCTGTTAAAAAAGGCTTACATGCTGTGATTTTAGTGTGAATACATTTGAATCAGATTCCAAGGTGAATGTCATATTTTGTTTTGAAAAATTTAACGGCGCACCAGCACTTAAACACAGATGTATGTATTGATATTATCATAATCAACCCAAAATTGTATTAGTATTTGTATTTGTAGGGCTACATCACTGGTTGAAACATGGATGAATTCCATACTTCCCTGCGAGCTGTCTCCAGAAGAAGGCTTTCCTCCAGTGATTTTAGTGGGAACCCATTTGGATCAAATTCGAAGGTAGTTCAGTTTTTTTTTTTAACGGCGCAATAGAACCTTTAGGCTATTTAGTGCAATACATGTTTAAAAATACTAACAAGTTTAAAGAGATACATGTACTGCTACTATCAGAATCCACCCAAATGTTATATGTAGGGCTACATCATTTACGGTTTTTATTTACAGAGATGATTGAAATTTGGCTGAACTCGGTACATTCCTGTGAGCCATCTCCAGAAGACTTACCTTCTGTGATTTTAGTGGGGACACATTTGAAGCAGATTCCAAGGCATGTCAGAAATACAAAACAAACTTTTAAACATGTCACCTGTTGACAATTGTCCCGAGTGACACATATGGTAGACACCTACATCAACGGACATATTTTCAGCAGGTTACTCAGTTACATTTAAGCATATATTAGCATATAGAAATTGGACGGAAGCATCATCATTTGCGAGGATTGATTTATTCTATTTTATTGGTGCATCAGAACTCTAAGGCTTATTAGCGCGATACAATAGGATATATGTATGAACATTTTAAAAATCGATCATCGATATCATAAACATTATAGTAAAACGGTAAGATGCTAACAATAAAATACAAATATTGAGCATCATCATTGTTGAGGATAAGGAAATGGTGTGCTAAGGTTTATTGACGTATAGGCACACTAATTGCTGTAGAGCACAGATAAAAAGTTAGGTAAAGAATTTCTTTTCAAAGAACTATTTCTTTTTAAATAGTAAAGATAAACCTGCCTAAAATCTTAAGGCAGATATTTGTATTTGAGGAAACGTATGAGCACTTTGAGTACGTATTAGCACTTTGAGTACGTATGAGCACTTTGTCGAGATGCTTATACAGATGTAAAAAAATAATACATCTAAGACAATAGGACAAACTTTTTCAAATTTAAAAATTGTATATTATAAATCACTTTTTTTCACGAAGTCTACACAATGTCAACAAAAATGTCTTGTCTATTCGGTGCATTTATATAGAAGGTTGATTGACATGTTTTGCAATCTTCAATTGTTTACTTTTATTCAAAGAAAACGTTAAAAGCTTATGCACATTAAGTTTAAGATAATTAATCAAGTATTGAACCAAACAATATACATCTCTCTTTACTTTTCTCTTTCGTATTATTTTAATATAATCTAAAATGTAAAAGATATTGATCAAGACCCCCCCCCCCCGCGCCGCATTTAAAAATATGCCTAGGACATTGCAGAAACAATTTTAATTTACATTTTATATGTCGGGCTCAACCTTCTAAACAATGCTTAAATTTTTTGGCATGAAATTAATGTGCATTTGCCAACCATTTCTGGGGAAATGCTATGTCTATCTCTCTGATGTCATTTTATCCGAAAGTATAGGTCATGTACTACGTACTTTTTCATCTATTTTAAAAGAAGCATGCATTCTGGTATTTGGTGTTACTTTCTGGTTACAGCAACATACTGAGGCTTGGTTGAAGGGGTATGGGAAGAGAGTAAGACCCTTTAATACCTTTCGAATCTGCATATGTTGTTAGTAGATCTGGAATTTAGGTTTAAAATAATATAAAATATCGTTGGGCATCTGATTTAGAAATGTGAGAGAAAGAGATTATAAACTCGTGCTTGAAATAAGCATACTTAATATGTTAGTTGTAATAATCTATATTTCTGCATGATGGTACTTAAGTAATTCAACACAGGTGTATATACTGATACTACCAGAATCCACCCAAACATACAACACTTAGTATTATTATCTATGTGCAGAGATGGTAGAAACATGGATCAATTCTACTTTCCTGCAAATCATCTACCTCTGTGATTTTAGTGGGAACTTATTTGAATCAGATTCCAAGTTATGTCAGTTCGATTTTTTAACGGCGCACCAGCACTTTTAGGCAATTTAGCGCAATAGAATAGGTGCATGTATACATGTTTAAAAATACTAGAATGTTTAAAGAGTCGTATGTACTGATACTATCAGAATCCAGGCAAATATTATTTGCAGGGCTACATCAATGTGTTCTTATTATTTACAAAGATGGTTGAAATCTGGCTGTAAGGAACATTCCTACGAGCCAGAAGCCTTACCTCCTGTCATGTTAAATACATTAACAATTATTTGCAGAGGTTACTCAGTCAAGTTACATTTAAGAATATATTTGCACATTTTGAATCATTAATTTTGAGGATTGATGTATATTTTAATGTTGCATCAGAACTCGTAGGCTTACTAGTGCGATACAATAGGATATATGGATAAACGTTTAAATATAAAAACACCAAATAGTTTAAATAAAATCAGTAAGATGCGAACGGTAAAATACAAATATAGACCATCATCATTGGTGAGTACAAGGATGGCGTGCTAAGGTTTATTGACCCAAAAATCTCAAGGAAGATATCTTGTATCTGCATTCAAACTGCGCTCAATTTTTAGCAAGCCTTTCTGTGCACACGTTATTTGGATACACCATGATATTGCGTTTCCACTACGTCCTGACGGAAGTATTTCAGGATGTTCTCTTCGAACATACCCTTACGTGCCACCCTACTCGATATTACCGTAAATATACATATATGAATACCTGACCTCGCATTGTTAGGTCAAGATGATAATAAATAAAAGGAAAATCAAATAATAATGATCCTATAATAATAAGTTCGTCATCTTATTCTTATTCATTCGATAATACTAATATATATATATATATATATATATATATATATATACCTAGATAGATTAACAACACGTATAAATCGTTCATTTAACATACACGTATTAACGCTGCTTCTGTAACTATTTTATTATAAGACAAGAAAATTACTTGGGACATACAAATTATCTATTTTATTCTTTTTTATCTTTTCAAGTTCAGCACGATATCATCGGATTGAACAACGACGGATACAGATATCTTTATTACACTGGTCAACAGTCATTTTGCTACTGGACTTCTGTCACCTGTACCTGATAAAATTCGACATGCTGATTCTAAATCTGAAAACCGTTTTTATCTACCACGTCACGTTTTTAAGTTATGCGCCTGTTTGTGTTGATACCATTTTCGTCGTTAACACTGCCGTGAAGCGTCGGTACTTTACTGCGTGTGTAATATTATACTGCATGTTTGGACAACTCATTGATTAAATAAACTACGAATACTATTAGTTAGTTAGTAAGTTAGTGCTGACTTTTTACCTTTGAATGTTTACATTTTGATTGCAGTTGTTGAAGACAATATGAATCGGCGAGGTTGTGTTAACCATCCTGATAACTTCTGTTATATCTGCGGACAATTTACTGCAAAAGATCAGCGAAAGAGTATGTCCAGCAGACTTAGAAGTGCATACTATCATTATTTTGGCTGCAAAGTTGGCGATCAAGATAAAGCATGGGCACCGCATGTCTGCTGCACTGTCTGCTATTCCGGTTTAACACAGTGGCTGAATGGCAAACGACAGAAAATGCCATTCGATGTGCCAATGGTGTGGCGTGAACCAACAGATCATCATTCAGACTTATTTTTGCATGACCAACATTGCTGGATTCACAAAGAAGAATAAGTCAAAGATTGTTTATCCTGATTGCCCATCAGCAATTAAACCTGTTCCTCATGACTTGGAGATTCCGGTTCCAATTCCACCTTCAACACCAGAACTTGAAGAACGCTCTGATGAAGGATACGAAGATGCTGCTGTCGACGTGCCGTATGAACCTGATGTGTGTGAAAACAAGCCTCACCTGCCAAGTCAGGAAGATCTTAATGATCTCGTTAGAGACTTGTCACTGTCAAAAGAGAAAGCAGAACTGTTGGGCTCAAGGCTGAGGCAGTGGAATTTGCTAAGACAGGGCACCAAAATATATGTCTTCCGTGATCGTCACAGCATACTGGCGTCGTTTTACCAAATGGAAGGAGACATTTGCTTCTGTAATGACGTTAATGGTCTCATGGGTGAACTGGGATGTGAATATGTTTCTGACGAATGGAGACTATTCATTGATGCCAGCAATGCAAACCTTAAAGCGGTACTTTTACAAAATGGAAATAGAAGCCATCTGTTCCAGTTGCTCATGCAGTTGGGTTGAAGGAAACGTATGAGTCGATGGAGACACTTTTAAAACTCATTCGCTATACCGATCACCGGTGGAACCTTTGTGGTGACCTCAAAGTTGTGGCACTTCTTCTGGGTCTGCAGCTTGGGTACACCAAATACATGTGCTTCTTATGTCTATGGAACAGTCGTGATGATGCCAACCATTACAGGCAGAAACAGTGGCCAGACCGAGATGAATCAGTACCCAGTAGATATAATGTGAAGCACCGGCCGTTAGTAGATTGCCAGAAAGTCTATCTTCCACCACTTCACATAAAACTGGGTCTTATGAAAAACTTTGTAAAGGCGCTGGACAAAAAGGGTGAGGCATTTCAGCACATACAAAGTAAATTTGGTTCAGAGAAAAGTGAAGCTAAAATCAAAGCAGGAATTTTTGTTGGACCCGAAATCCGTAAACTGATCTTAGATGCTGTGTTTAAACAGAAGCTGAACCCAGTGGAATCAGCAGCATGGGAAGCATTCGTGCTGGTCGTTCAGAAATTTCAAATCAAAGAATTATGTGGAGCTGGTGGAGAATATGTCGACAGCATATCAGGTAATGGGTGCCAGAATGTCACTGAAGATGCACTTCTTGCATTCGCACCTAGACTTCTTTCAATCCAATCTTGGCGATGTAAGCGATGAACATGGGGAAAGATTTCATCAAGATATGAAGACGATGGAAAGCAGATATCAGGGAAAGTTCAATCCCAATATGATGGGAGAATACTGTTGGTTCTTGCAAAGAGAGATTACTAAACAGTACAAGCGTAAAAGCAAGTGTCTTAAACATTTCTGAACATGCTGACATCACTTTTTGTGAGTTAAGAGAGCTATAAATGTATGCTGTAACATCTGTCTGCATGCGTGTTCATGATTATTTTCACAGTAACTCCTTAACACAAGTTTGGTATGACATAGTTCATACTCGTAATATTGTGCCGATAAGGCAATTTGTCTAAAACATTAGCAACGTTTATCTCAGAAACCTGACGTGGTAGCTGAATTTCAATTACAGATCTGAATTCAGCGTCAAAAAATGAACTAGGAACAGTTATCAAGTTCTCAGTAGCAAACAAAAAGTTTTTTTGTTGACCAGTGTTACAAATCCAAAAATAAGACCTACCTTTGACTAAAATAAATACATACCTTTTACTAAATAAATAAATCTGGTTAACCAAATTTACAACAAAAAAACTCAATACATATATCAACCATGACAGACTCAATTACATTCGTTTTTTGTGATAAGAAAACTATTATCCTAAGAAACCCTGAACTTCAAAAAGTAGTTGACGCCTCGCCAATGTTACAGGCAATTCCTAGGTGGTCCAAGACTTCCTTTGTCATGTACAAATTTGATATCTCGGTCGCTTGACATTTATTTCTGTCAATAACCAGGGGCACAGTACTATATAACAACCCAAATTCATTATTTCAAGCAGTTAGTATTTCAGCGTACCTCGCAATACCTGAAGAAACGCTAGCTCTCTTGCTCTCCGGTATTGTGCCCTCTTCTAATATGATTCCGCGTTATTTAGGTTTTTTTCATCAACTCTTATTTCATGGTTACACTGGATTAGCTAAATTGTATATTCGTAATGCAAAGTTACCCCTTTCTTTGCTACAAAACCCACAAATTAGTTATCATTTATTCAAAAAACAATGTCGAGACGCACATAACCTCGAAGAGTATTTATCAAATGTGTCAGACCGAGATGTGTGTGTGAACAGTGCACTCAGCACCGTACAGACACCACTCAATACAACCAAAACAGGTATATACACCACGACTTGTCTCGCCCGGAAGGATACGTTTCTTCCCCCAACAGACTGCCCTACCCAAATATTTAGCACTCAAAAGTACAAAAGCTAATGAAGAAATTAGAGCAGCACCACAACAATAAAAATTAAAATGAAAAACAACTCCATATAACAAAGTGGACAACATCTAAGGTCCTCTATGACGGCAACCGTCTGGAGCCCCCCTTCCTCGTCATGATGTTAATCGTCCGATGAGCCTAGCTTTGAGGTAGGTTTTGTAGTTTTGTTTTGTAGTTTTGTAGACTTGTGCGTTTAATATAATAATAAAAAAGTTGTACTATGTTGTTTCATAGTATCTTATGAAAGTATTCAATGCTGTGAAGCTTTATTCCCATTGTATTTTGGGGGAATTTTATCACGAATTTTGCAATGTACTTTTTATTGTATTTGACTGAGTTTTGTGCAATACACCTCCCATTGTGTTTTGGGAATTTATCAAATATTTTGCATTGCACTGTATTTTTTGAATTTGATGGAGTATTTTGCAATGTACTTTATCGTTGTATTTTACTTGGTATTTTGCAATGTATTTGCTGTGTTTACATTGTATTTTTAAAACTTTGCGAAAATGTCTCGCAATGCTTTTTTTTCATTGTATTTTTGACCTTTCACCTTTTATCTTGTTTTGATGAATAAAATTGATTTTTCTTTTCGAGCCTCGAGGTCTCGGCTCAATAAATTAGAGGATATTATTAGATATTGATTTTTTAGTAAAATTAATAAGATTGCTATTTTCGTTAAATTGTATTAAAGTAATGTTTATTTGTTTATATTCTAAAAGGTAATTTCATTTGTTTTTGTAACACAACTATATAGAATAGAAATGGTTGCTGAGCAAGTGGAAAAAAGGCAATGTATATAACTATACTCCATAACATCAGTAAAAATAACTAAGAATCTTGCTAATGTACAGTGTTGTGTGAGATTGTATAACATAATGCATGCGTTTGCCGACTTGGCTACAGTTTCTAGGTTCCATCAGTAAACATATGTTTCGTGACCTAGTCATTTGCCTAAGTCGGATTCGGTTAATAAAGATGGAGTAACCTCTCTCTAAGTAAGATGGTTTTTACTTGCTGAAACTGGTTCTTGCTTGGAGAAGAGTCAGCATTTTTCCTGACTGGTACTTGGAGGGTATGACCTTGTCTAACCCTGAATCTGGCCGGGTGAGTATAAATACAGAAGCACAAATAGGTCAGATTCAGTTCTCCATGCCAGAGGAAAATAAATCTTCGACTCTTTATTCCAAGTAAGCAAACTGTCGTAACTTCTTTTAGGAATAAGTACCTTTAATGTTGGAGATTTTAATTGTAAAATTGTTTGTTTGCAACATTGCTATAGAATTCTTTTATTTATAAGATATTGTAATGGAATGTTTCAATGTTTTAAAGAATTTTTATTTAATTATATTATGTAATTTTTATTATTGTAAAGGTTGAATTCGCTAACAACTTCATGTTTTGATTTAATGATTGAAATAGAGTATTCTTCAAGCAAGAAAGAGTAATATCTAGCATTATATTCTAAATCAATATTCTACTTTAAAATAAGTAAAATGTATTCTTTACATTAATTGTTGCATTAATTACGGTATTATATTTCATACTTTGACTATCTTGAAATTGATTGAGAATTAACTATTGTATAATATTCTAAGGTGCAGAAGTTATATGAATAAAATGAAGTTGGAAAGCTTAATAGGAAATGTAATATGTATTACAAGAATTTTTATTATAAAGCTTTTAGATGTGTTTCTAGAATGTAGTGATATATGTGTGTTGATTATTTGAATAAAGTAATTCCTTCTCATAGCAAGCAATAAGAAGGTTCTGACAAATCACAACATACATAACAGAAAACTGTCATAACATATGCATTAGAGAAAAAGTGAACATTTTGCCGAGGTACTTACGCAGATGTAAACTAATCAATTAAAGACAATATAACAAAATCTTTCAAGTTTAAAAATTGTATGAATCACTTTATTTGACAAAGGCCACACAAATATCAGCAAAAATGTCTTGTATATTCGGCACATTCATAGAAGGTTGATCGAGTTGTTTTGCAAAGTTTAAACTTGTATTATTATTCAAAGAAAATAAATAGGAGGAACATCACAAGGTGATTAGTCAACATAATGCAACTCGTGCGTTCACGCTGACAATGAAGAGAAATAGTGTAAAGATTGATAGTGGTCAAGAATTTAGTTATAGGCCATGGCCAATTGAGGTTGTCTCTGTTTACGAGACAACACAGTGTTGGAACGCAAGATTATCAATAAAAATATTGACATACTAGAGAAGAATAAGGTAGAATATGAAGCAATAACAATGTGGTTGATTGATTACTTTTAAACGGCGAACCAGCATATTTAGGCTATTTAAAGAGATACAATAAATAGGTTGTATTTATACGTGTTTAAAAACAGGGTTTAGTATCGACCAGC
This sequence comes from Unio pictorum, assembly GCA_030141615.1. Taxonomy (NCBI): domain Eukaryota; kingdom Metazoa; phylum Mollusca; class Bivalvia; order Unionida; family Unionidae; genus Unio; species Unio pictorum. The sequence goes on along the minus strand of JARLTB010000145.1, from coordinate 335,558 downwards.
GATATAGAAAACCAAATAGTTCATAGTAAAATATTAAGATGTTGATAACAGTAAACAATGAAGCATCCTAACCAACGGGAGATGTAAATTGTGTATGTTGATCAAAAGATGTTAAAATAAGGGGCGGTATTTAAATACATTAGATAAAAATGCTTTAGGTGTTGGCATAGTTTTAGTTTAAAATAAAGATTTGCTTCCTTCATGAAATCTAAAATACAAGTGATATGTATAGTTTCGAAAAGTTACTTCATGGCATGTAAATTGACAAACTTATATGGCATTGTGGGACTTTATGCAACAGTATCAATATAATATTGACAAACTAGAGAAGAGTACAGTAGTATATACAGCGATGGCATTGTGGAACTATACTAGTAAATACGTATGATATACCACCCACCAGATAATTCTCACCCGACCTTTCGGTTACACAACTTACTCAGCAAAATGCTGACCTGATGATACGTTTTTTGTTGATAGTGATGAGATAAAACCTAAATCTTCAAGGCAAGTTGATGTATTAAGATACACAAAATAACGTTTCGATTGCACTCAAATAGTATAGACAAAATATATCATTTTGTGGATGCATTAAATCGCCAGAATTACTTACTGCCTTTAAACACCAAAATGAAAATATGCCTAATTTGAGATTGTTCCTTGTTGTTCATTTAGCACTTTATTAATGTTCACGTATATTGTCATCATGATTTTCCAGAATTTTTTCTTGTCATGAATAAGGTTAGTGCAACAAATCCAGTAAAGATTTTCCAATTTAAATTTCATCGACAAATATATAAAAGTTCTATGTATACAAATACAAATTTTGAAGTTGATTTAAAATATATTTTCACCGTTCGAAATAAATTTGTTACATCCAATCACATTTTTTTAGCTCTTTCTAATGGTTACTATATATTTATGACTGTTTTCTTAATGGCGTTCTTTTCAATTAACATTCATTTTATTTCGATAACATACGATGCTTTAAAGCCTTTGAAATGTTAAACATTTACGAAATTAATTGAATTCAGTAGAATAAGTTGTTTCTTTAGAAAATTATGATCAATATATCAGATATATCATGTTACATCATGCAATGGTGCATTTATCTTCTAAGAGAAAATAATTCATGGTTTATCTCATTCCTCTTAATTGATCAGTTATATTTCTGTACTTTTTATTAGTATCGATAATAAGTATTCGCGTATTTTCAAATTTAACCATATAATACACACCTTCTATCGTAATTTTTTTTTCCATTGACAAAAATATAGTTTAAATATAACAAGACATGAAACTATCTAAATACGGCCACACACACGGCATTTTAATATGTGCCTTGGACAATTTAGAAACAATTTTAAAATATATTTAATATGTTGGGCTCAGTCACATATACAATGCTTAGCTTTTTTGGCATGAAATTATAGTACATTTGCTAATCATTTCTGGTGAAATGCTATTTCTATCTGTCTGACGTATTTTATGCTTAAGTGTAGGTTATGTACTATGTTCAGACATTTAATTTATTTTCAAAGAAGCTACGAGTTAAAGCTGATATTTAAACAATAAAATACATTCTGGTACTTCTGCTTTTAGTAACTCTTGTTGAAGGCTTTGATTATATGTTCAGATAAAGGACAAGTAATATATCTTAAAAGTTGAATGACTTCAAGTTCTTGGCAACAGCACGAGAATGAACCTTGGTTGAAGGGTATGGGAAAGAGAGAAAAACATATTCCCCAAATTTACTCATACTGTATAGCGAAAAGGTCATGCTAAAATATTCGATGGTGACCTTTAATACCTTCTGAATCTGCTTATTATCAGCTGAACTTTAGGTTTATAATTTAAAATATTTGTGGGATCTGATTTGGACATTTCCTATCACATCCATGTTAATATCAGACGAAAAGGTGATAAAAAGAACATATCCTCGTACTTGCAATTAACAGCACTAATCAGTTCTAGTTATCTTTAAGCATTATAGTACTAAAGAATTTAAACACATGCGTGTATTGATACTATTATAATGCACTCTAATATTATTATTCGTAGGGTTACATCACTTAGCTTTTTTATTTATATACTGACCTAATTGAAATTTGGCTGAATTCCATACATTCATTAGAACCATCTCCATTACCTGCTGTGATTTTAGTGAGAACACATTTACAGCAGATTCCAAAGGTATCTGCAAGAAATATAAATCAAAGTTTTCAACATATCACCTGCTGTGATTTTAGTTGGAACTCATGTGGATTAGATTCCAAAGGTACTTGCAAGAAATCTAAGACACTTTTCAGATTTTTGTGGATACACACGTGGATCATATTCCAAAGATACATGGAAGAAATATCAATCAAAACGTTCAACATATCACCTGCTTTTAGTTTAGTGGGAACACATGTGGATTAGTTTCCAAAGGTACCTGCAAGAATTCTAAGTTTCCAGCATAGTACCTGCTGTGATTTTGTGGGTACACATGTGGATTAAATTCCAATGATATCTGCAAGAAATCTAAAAACGTATTTTTTTTAAAATTTTGTAAGCTTTAGTAATGAGACAGTAATACATCTAAATGTCACTGAACAGATCCGTAGTTTTAGGACAGATCAATAGATTTGAAAATGATGTATGCTATGATCACATAATGGCATATGTTTGTTCTAGGAGCAATTATACATGAATGTTACGTCCACAAGTTCATTAGCAATTGTATTTGAAAGAGTATTAAACACATCAAAGAAAACATTTTAGTTGTGTTTGTTCCATTAGTTATTCCCTCTAGATTCGTATGAATTAAAAAGTTAGTTTTGTGTTGATCTGTTTCGCTCATTTGGGGTATCTGAATCAAGTCAAATACAGACGTATCTCTATATATACAAGTCAACTATTTACGATCCATCATGGGACAGTCAAGACTTTCTGATCTGGCTCTATTATCAATTGAAAGTGAGACCGTGAAGGACATAGACTTTGATGAAGTGATTGACAGGTTTGCAGCTCTGAAGACCAGGAAAGGAAAATTTTAAACAATGTATTAATATCTATAACTTAACGTTGTTACAGTTCTTTAATACTTGTGCACGCTGACCTTCAGTTAACTTGTTTTTCGTTCTTGTCATTTTGATACTGTTGACTTATTACATGCTGAATAAATAAGAATAAATCTGTGGTCGAAATCTTGAGGGGTGACACCGTGAGTTTACCGCACTGGATGACACCAACCCTAGCGACACCACTGATGACTAGATTTAGATTGTTTTATTATTTTCTTTCTATAATAATCACAAATTATAAAATATGAAAATTTTCACGACCGCTCAGTCTTGCGAATATATCCGTTTATTTAATTCAGACGTAGATATTGAACAATTACTAATATTTGCTACTCTCCCTTGACTCCACATTATAAACACCAATTAACTTTAGAAGGATTACAGTACAACCTATATAATAACAACTTAACTACACTGCCTGCTAGATACATGCAGACTAATACGCCTGGGACTACAGAAGATACCACGTGACTGGTGACTACTACGCTTAGTAGTAAAACCACGTGATATCGGAATTTCATTGATGAAGCTTATACACAATAAAATAAGAGAAAAACAACTAGAGTCTATGAATGAAATTGATCACTTTCTGCAGAAGCCACCTTCTTCCTCGCCAACTCAAATGTACTCCATCAAAATCAAAAAAAGTATGGTAAATATACTGCGAAAGTGAACTAGAATTTGGCCGATACCCATCTGCATATAAATTTGAATAAAGTTCTCTAAATTCTCTATAATCTCTAATGGTGACAATGGACCTACTTCGTTCTCTCCAATTTGTAAAAACACAATATCTGGCAGAAACGTTAAATAACCATCAAGGAAATTTGTGATCCGAGCTCCTGGTATTCCGTAAAAGGATATTATAATTCCAGAAGGAATAACACAACTACTCAAAAGAAAATGATCGGACCTCAAACGGGCAATTACACTGTGACCCACGAATAATACACGCATCTTTGTTTGTGGGCTAACCTAGATGAATCCACTGCCATCTACAGAGTAAATGTGGAGTTAGGGATATCTTTCACTTCACTTTTCTCTCTATCATTAGTTGAGTTATACAAACACAAAGTCCATATGACTTAACAATCACTCATTAGTTTACTACGAACTAATAATAAAAACCACTTCAATAACTTAACTTCTACTGATTGGGACTAAACTATTATTATGATTGGTAAATGAAGAATTTCATGCTTCAAAACAGTCTTAAGTAGACTACTTGACTAAAGGGAAATAACTGCAAGAAAATGGACATCCTTATGATCAACGATAAAAACATCACTTCTAGACACACATAAGGTTAAAATGCCACAGCATTTCAAAAGATTAAATAACATAAACACATAAACTATCTAAATAAAGTACACTTTTTATTAAATATATTTATTTTAAAAAACAAAAGTAAGCAATACAATTTGTATTAGGGACAAAAAATTTTCTTCCAAATTACACAATAAAATTAAAGTAGAAAATCAACTATGATGATATGATTTAGATAGCGCTGTCCATACAACAACACCATACAACAAACAGATTAAAAAACACAAGAGCAGACATTATGGACAAATGACTGGCACAGTCAACTGGGAAATTTTATAAATAACAATTGTATTCAAGAAAGGAGCGGAAATCGGCCCTGGGACGTGATATTTTCAAGGGATGAGAGTACGATCCTAAGTTCGAGAGTCGGATTGTAAAGAAATCAATATTCATCACAGCCCAGTCGAGAATATATGTCATGGGTCAGCTCTGACTTGTGATAGAAAGTATTATCGGTCTGACTCTTAGTGGGTTAAAGAGACTTATTTATATTTGACGAACAAAGCAAAGAGCAACCGTCATCAAAATTCTATAAACTTATTAAAAAAAAAATATACACAAGAATATATACACAAAACTCATTCATGGGAGGACAAGGGAAACATTACACCAAGTAAGACACATTTAGCGTAGACGGTGTACCTCAATCAACTCGAACCAGTTTGTGCTGGGGAGAGTACCGAGGATCAACACCTAGAGCCACTCGAGGCCCCTAATGTTTAAACGTAATATACATTTCCAAAAATCACAGGTTCATATTGGATTATGTATTCATCATTAACATTGAGCAATTATTTCGTTTTTCTGAATCACGTACTCTATACAGATAATGATAACGGTTCCAACACATCTTTCCTTTTGAAATTAGAGGCTACACTTAGTTTTTAGGTCTCGTAATATACTATAGATTTTGTAGTGTGACAACCAACAGAGCATATCAATTGTAATTGCTGAAATAAGAACTGAAGATAAAAGCAGGAAGATGTCGCTAGATATTCTTTTCATTCTCAAAACTTTAATTATTTGCTTTAAAGAAAAAAAGTATGAAATGCCAGAAACAGCCATTAAGAAATTGTGGAATATTTTATCCAGGATAAAATATCAGCCAGCATAAATTTAAATAAAGTAGATGGCGAAGACGTGCGCTACGAACAGGTCAATAACAAAACGATTACACAAGATAATTTTTTATTTTAATCTGTATACTTACAACATTTGTGTTCGTTTAACAATTGTATAGTATATTTCATAATGCAAAATTCATATGTATTACTGAGATACAAATATCGCCACCGTGGATTCATAAAAATAGTATGGAATGTTTAGTGGAGTCAGTCATATTTGTGCATGACGTTGTAATCGTGCTATCAACTTAAATTAAACGGAACAAGAACAACAGACATGCAACTCGCCCCTCAAAAATTACACGCTGCACCTTTGTCTCAAATATCAAACATGAAAGACAGATTAGGAACCGCTAGGGAGTTTAATTATACGGAACGACTTCGCTATAGTGCAAAGAACGGCTTGTTCAGTGTAATGCATCGCTCCGACCTGTCAATCAAATCCACAAATATGTGCCAATCGGAGAGGAGCATCCGGTGCTACGATTATATCCGCCTTATTTATCACAAACACAATGCCCAGTCGAAATCAACTGCGTATGGTACAACTAATCTAGAAAAACATGTCTGGTAACAAAACTAACAAATATAATAGAAAACTATAACCTTATTGATGCTTTTAGACACTTACACCAATATGACAGAACATACACATACAAACACAACAATACGCATATAGAATAGACCACACGTACGTTAATGAACAAGCAACATATAAATAACGTATTACAGTGTGTTATCACAATCAATTACAAAACGCACGGAGCTTTAGAATGGGGTAACTCACTGGAATCTCAACAACTCAAATTACAGCTACCAGAATTGTACTATGAAATTGAAATGTGGGAGTGGGTAATGTATGACCGATTCTGATTCTTGCAATGACAACCTCCTCCAAACGGACAGTTCTGTAGGAAGGAGTCCATTCTCCCAGCGTTGGTTTGCTGCCATGAAGTTTGTTATTGACTGCATCATTCCATGACGCCTACCACATCAGAGGCGTAGTTATGATATTTTGAGCCCGGGGACGAACTATAAAATTGGTGCCGCAGTCCGCTCCCCGTTTAATCACATTTTTCTATTATTTTGAATAAGGAAAACAATTTAAATTTTAATAAAACATTGTATTTAAAGAAGCAAATTTATAGAAATTATAGTACATGACCCACTCAGTCACTGTCGTCTACTGGTTTACATAGTCTACAAAAGATTTATTTTATTTTATTTTCTTGATTTCACTGTCGCAAACTGGTCAATTACGCAATCAAAATTTGTTTTTTTCCAATGTTCCTCTTTCAACGCTAAGAAGAGCAAGATCGCTGGGACGATCCTGTCCCATTGACGCACACAAATGCGACAAAATACGTTTCAATTTGCTGAACGACCGCTCACAGCTTGCAATTGAAACTGCTATTGTTAATAAAATCTGCAGTGAAATTCGCAGATTCGGAAATATGTCGTCTCCATAAATCAATAAAACCAAGAAGATCCAAAGGAGTTTCTGGTAGAACTTCATTCCGGTTACTGAGCAGCATTCTGCAATCTCCAATTTCTGTGAAAACTTCGTGGCCATTGATGTCCGTGTCGTAGAAATTTTCAAAATCTGTGCAATTTCGATGAATTGCATCGACATCTATGTCGGATAGAAGAGTCTTAACGTCCAGCAGAAACCCAAATTTTGTGTCGAGGTCTTTTAGTCGTAAAAAACGTGTTGACATCTCCTGTTCAAGTCGATCAAATACGCTCTTCATAACGCGCACAATTTCTTCTTAAGAAAGTCCAGCATCTCTTGCCAGTTCTCCAGGCATCTTCCGACGTCGTTTAATTCTTCTGTCCATCTCAATCCCTCAGGCTGTGCATTTTGTTTTGGCGTTTTCTACAGCAACTTGGCTCAACTCATTACGAAGCCTGACAAATTCTTGCTCCAAATATTCAATATCGGTTGCTGCTTCCTTGAAATTTATAGTAGGATCCTGTAAGCGCTTCTGTACACGATCGATTTTTCCAAGAATGAAATTCCGGAAATGTAATAAAACTATGAACTTAAAATTCAATACGCACGTCTGTAACTGCTCTGCACCACTTATGGTTTCAGGCGTCATAGTTGAGTCCTCCGATAATTTTTCTAGCAGCCCTACTAGTTCATCCAGTCCTTCATGGATAGCTTTAACAGCTTCTGGTCGTGCACTCCAGCGTGTTTCAGACTCCCGTTTTACTGTGATAGGCACAGCTTTTTTTTTAACTCTTCCCAACGAATTGTTGAATGAGAGAAAAATGAATATATACTTTCAAGTGTTCCAAAAAATGTGACAAGTGGATACTGCTTAGCTGAGTGTACTCCTGTTAAGTTTAAGCTGTGGTTATCACAGTTGACAAACAATGCTCTGTGATTTCTGTCACATATTCGTTGCTAAAGGCCAGATATATGCCCAGTCATCACAGCAGCATTGTCATAACATTGTGCCCGACAGTCGGCTAGAGGTATGCCGTCAGATTTCAGTCTCTCGACGATGACTCTCTCTATTGCTGCATCTTTTGAATGTATCTCGATATAACCTAAAAATGGTTCTTTAATAGTTACTTTGTTAGTTTGAAAGATCACATCCACAAATCTTATGACCTGAGAAAGCTGTTCCCGATGACCTAGATCAGGAGTTGAGTGAAGTAAGATACCATAATGCTTGTTTTTCCAGATATCACTCTACAATTGGTTCTTTACAGCCGACGCAAGTATGTGAATAAATTCATTCTGGATTTCCGGTGATAAATAAGAAACTGATCTCGGATTTTATTCTGCGTGTTGGATGTGTTTTGCCAACAGTGGGCCATACTGAGCAAAGAGTTTGATCAGCGCGAGAAAGTTTCCAACATTTTTATCATCATTCGCATTCAAATTTTCCTCATGGCCACGTAGTGCCAAATTTTGTGAAACCAGAAGCTTAATACAGGTGAGTATTCTTTGCAATATATCTCGCCAACGTTGTTTTTCCAAATGAATCTGAGCTTGAACCACTGCGTCAATTCCAGTACCATCAACTAACCTTCGTTCGGCTTCCTTCCATGTTGTGAAAGGTGGATAGGATTGTTTTCATGCGACTTTAGTTTTTCTGGCTTTCTCCACTTGTTGAAACCGTTTTTTTAACTCAAACAAAGCTCGTGATTGGTGAATATAATTGCCACGAACGATTTACTTCCTCTAGTCGGCGTTTAAACCATGCTGATGTAATTGAACGTTCTCCACATACTGTTGATAGATTTTCTGTGTGCTGAAAAGGTAAGGATCCGAGAGAAATCATTTCATTGCGAAGAGACTGATCCTTTCGATAGCTTTGTCGTTTTGTCAAATTCAAAGTAACCAACATATTGAAACCTTAGTACAATAGGAACCACATCATAATTAGTATTTTCAGCTTCTCAGAAAGTTCTTCTGTCTCATCTTCCCCGTTACTATCAACAAGTTCATCATTATATTGGACCTGTTTAATGACGACATCCTGGTCTTAAGTATTTTCGGAGTTTTTTTTCAGCATATACAGCAACATCTCTCTGAATCATCTTTTCTCCGAGTCCTCAATGTTTTCAACATTATCGTCTACATGCTCTGAAATAGGTGGTTGATAGCCGTCATCTTCTGATTCTGAAGAATTGGATTTTGCAGCTTCAACTTCTTTCTTCTTGGCTTTCTTTAAAAGCTAGCAAGTAATGTACTTGACTTTTTTATGCTATTTCGGCTTCCTTTTTTCTTTTGCGACATTGGGCCCCACTTCTTTTTCTTCCTGACATGGCTGACAAAAAATATAAATATATTATTATATTACAGAGTGCACTGAAGTGAAAAAATAAGTGTAGGCCTAAACAATATCATAGTAGCACTGGTATAGTGCTACTACAATAAACAATTATCATTATAATTATGTTATACATGCAGATTAAAGTGTACAATTTATACACCTAAAGGCAGATTATGCACCAGATATTTAAAAATATTGATATAATAAATTTTATTCTATATGCAAAAAAAAAAACATTACAGATAAACCTTGTTAGCCCGCCACCGTTAGTCCTGCTTTTAAGTATGGATAGAGGCGAGTATGGTGGGCTAACAAATACAGCCCACCCGGTCACGGAAGAGAAGCACTGCCGTATCCATGTTGTTATCATAGCACGACAACAGACATAACCCAGCAGTCATGGACAGCTTTATACTAGAACAAATACTACTAATTTGATAAACACTATGTACACAACATACAGCCTACATTTACCTTGATAGAGTTTAAGCTATCTTTGTTTTCTGCCACAATATCAACTGCAGGATCGTGTTCATTTAAAAGCAGAATAATATCAGTGTAATTAGCTTTAAGTCCTCGACAGTTCCATTGTATGATGGTGTTCTTCATTATAATGTTATGCTGGAGATTCTGAAGCTAGCTTAGACTATTCGCGAAGGACGTATGTCTTGTTATTTGTCTGGAGGAAGTACGGGAGTATATTTAGTTTTACTAGGTTTGTAGCTACTTTGAGTACATGGAGCAGTTTCTTCTGCATATATGCTCTCAAATTCTCCAAACATGTTATAAAGTTTAATGGGGTCATCTGACCCCTTTTGCTGCTTATTTGTTTGTGCATTGTGTTTCTGTATTGGTGGTGGATTGTTATTAAATGTTGTTTCAGTTGATGCTGTGCTTTTCTGTGGCTTATAATTAGGGATATTGGCACTTGTGGTTGAATAGGGCTGATCCGTCTGTGTTTGGGCGTCCTTGGTGCTTTCTGGATTGTGTTTTACGACTGTCGAGAAGGATGGGCCAGGAAGGATGTTTTTGCCTCTGGGTAGGGAATGTTCTAGGTAAACTTTATCCTCTGAATTTCCATCTCCTGTTTCCATGTATCACAATACTTAGAACTGGTGTGATGTTCCTTGCCACAGTTAACACAATGTGGAGTTGCTCTACAATCATCTTCCTGATGAGAGTGGTCTCCACATAGGCCACATACCTTGACTCTGGAACATCGGTCCTCGTGATGGCCGTATGTTTGACATTTATAGCATCGAAGGGGGTTTGGAATGTAGATCTCGACCTTTACTTGCAAAAACCCAACCTTGACCACTGTGGGCACTGTCGGTTTATTAAAGGTGAGTACAAATGTGTTGGTGTCCTGCAGAATGTTATTACGTATTCTTCGCACTGCAGTGACACCTTCATGTTCATCCCTTCGATTATATCTGTGTCGGTGACTCCAGCCAAGTTACGACATCGCATTACGCCTTTGGACGAATTCAGTGTAGTGTGGGCGAAGGAGGTCACTGGAATATCGAAAAAGGTTTTCATTTTCATGATACAAAAATGTATTATATGTTTGACTTTTTCGCTCACACTCAATCAGGAGGCAATCCGATTTGAGTTTCTTTTACACTTTTTGGTGTGCCAATCGATCTCGAAATAGCTTTCTCAATAACAAATGGAGATAGAGTAGAAAGCGGTTTGGAATCATCCTTAGACTGAAGAACCATGAAGCGTGAAAATGATTCCTCATAACATGTTTCTTCATCAGAGTCGGACAGTGATGTGGTGCGTTTATTGTTGATTTTTTTTGGTTGCATTTGCCATGATTAATAGTTTAAAATGTCAGCACCCATGCACCCCACCTGCCATGGAGCCCAACGAGGGGACACTTTTCAAGTGCCAGGGATACACAGATGCGATACTCGTTAGATAAAATTACCTGGGTTTGACCCTTGAAGCTTCCTTCTAGGGTCGGTGAAATTATATCCCGAATGACGTGTTGAGGCACCGCCTTCTAGGAAGTCTTCTAAAACTTGGGAAAGTGAAAGCTAGAGGAAAAGAATGCAGGGGCAACGGTGGCATCAAGAGAGATACAAGAAAGAAAGAGAAGAGTAAGTAAAAAAGACCTCCTAGGGCTCTGCGTGACCAGCCGATTTGTCGAGACCAGGTCCATCTCGACCACCCGTCTAAGAGAAGTAGAGGCCAAAGTAGTGTGTTGCAACTACCAGGATCCTTTCCTTCTCCGACACGGGTCGCAACCCACGGCAAACAGGTTGCCTCTACTTAGTCGCCTTTTACGACACGTGGTGAGGCACGTAGGAGCCAATTCTACAACCCCGAACACGCAGGGGGACATAATAATTAAAACCAAAGTTTTTACCAAGAACTATATAAAACAAGATCCATTGAAGAAAATACAATTGATAACTTCTTAAATAAAATTCAGTTACCAGAAATAACACAACCAGAAAAGGAATTGTGTGAGAAGCATATTACAATTGAGGAAATAGAAAAAGCCATAAATGCATTATCAATAAATAAATCACCAGGAATAAACGGCCTAACAGTCGAATTCTACAAGAAATTCAAAGCCGTAATTAGTCCAATCCTACAAACACTCTATAATGAAATTTTTAGCAACCAAAACATGACTGAAACCATAACAATGGGCATGATAACTCTCATGTATAAAAATAAGGGTGACTATATGGACCTAAAAAAAACTGGTGCCCCATCTCAATACTTAATCTTGGATACAATATATTAAGTACAGTTATGGCGAATAGAATAAAATTTACTTTGGGTGAAATTATCATGAGTAAACAATCATACGGAGATAATTCGGATAATATACTCTATAAAATCTGTAATTGAATATATGGAAACAAATTGGGAAAAACGGTGATTTAATGTTGTTTGATCAGGATAAAATTGAATTAAGTTATATATTAAAAACAATTGAATGCTTTGGTTTCGGAAATAATTTTATAACTTGGATAAAGACATTATATAATGAAATAAAATCAACGGTGCAAATAAATGAAGCCCTGACATTTCCGTTCTACGTAACGAGATCTGTCCGACAAGGCTGCCCTTTATCTACGAATGCTCAATTACATCTATCTATTTTGCTAAAGTAACATAATTACAGATAATATTTCAATGCAAAAACAGTATGTGATAAATATTCAACTGGAATGATCACAAACTTTATTCAAACAAGTCACTGGTAACTGTTAATTTTCTTATTACTGACACATCAGCAAGAAAGTAATTAAGTATCTTGGGTGATTGTTTTCAATGCTTTATGTTTACATGTTTGCTCAAACTATAGCAGACATATCTCTGCTTATTCAACGGCATGAATGATCAAGCACCAAATCTAGGGTTGGTTGATAAAAGAACTAAATTTATAAATCAGTCTATTCAAGTCATTACTAGTCATTAAAAACCAATGTTAAAGCTAAAGGTTGTTCAAATTAAGGAGTAATTAGTTATAAAATCAGGCAAAAGCTGCCAACATAGTCATGCAACTTGTTAGTGTTGTCACATTATCATCACACAATTAGCTGATCGTTGAATTATGTTGCTCATTCCCAATAGACCTTTCCCATAACTAGGTTGTTTCCCTTGAAAATTACTTGCCCTTTGACAAAGTGCGCGTGACCGAGAAATCACTTTACACTTCCGGGGACGTCAAGTGATATGATATTTACAAGATTAAGAGCAATAAGATTATAATTATAATGTTACCGCAAATCAAAAAGAAGAAAAAATCGTTGAAGTATTGTTGTGCGTGTAGTGGAGTTTATCTTGGCCAAGTGTTGAATGGCAGGATTATCTCACTGCACAGGTTTCCCCAAAACAAACGTTTGAAACGAGTGTGGATTCAGAGGTGCAAAACAGTGATGAAAACATTTAGATGGAACGAGCACAAACTTCTCTGCAGCGAACATTTTATCGATAACAAGGGACCGTCGGCTCTGCAGACAATCCCATCACTTTTCCCATCTCAGAATGGCTTCTAGAAAGTGTTTTCAACTTCGGTATGTATATTTGATTTTGCACTTGTTCATTTTTCTCTGTTTTGCATACATATAAATTCTAAATTTTAGTTCAAGCCACGCTGCGCAACAGTTTCGTTATTATCAGTAATTGATAGTGAACTGTATACCTAAAGAAGAAGATATGATGATGTTACCCCACCCAAGCTTTATATCGAATAAAATAGTGTACAGGTGTGTGCTATTTTCAATATATGCACCAAATTATTCTGTTTACTGTTTGTAATGATATGGTCTAATTATTATTTTAAAAATAACCCAATTTTCTAAGAAAACCTTGGAAGTGTGTGCATTATCCCATCCACCATGCTCGTAACTGGCTCCAGATTCACCCCCGTGTCATCAAAACGCAGAGGAAACTTTTTGTGCACTAAGTGTTGGAGCGCACTAAATGAGACTGTAAAATACCAATATGCTTTGAAGGAATTTTGGGGTAGGACAGATTCATATTCCTATACTGGGAAGAAAAGAGAACAGTACGAACCGTCTGTTGAAAAGAAACCGCGTTATACAATTACACCTGTAAAAGTAAGTATACACATAATTTTAAATTCGGTTATCATATTGTCACAACTGTCAAAATTGTAATTTTAAGGGTTCATAAATATAATTATATTTATGATATTCAAAATTCATTGAACAGATATATTTTTCTTCTCCTAAACTAAAGTTGAAAACATGCGATTATAATTATTAAAGTAGTAAAAAAAAAAGAGTAGTAAAAAAAAAGATGTCAGAGAGTTCAGTACATGGTTTTTTATGTTAAATACATATTGCCGAAATGTACTTACTAGTATGTACCGGTACAGTAAATAAGTACCGTGATAGTTAAAAAAGGAAACGAGTGCCTGTGTAAAATGACATACATGTAATTACGCCTACCTCTAACAAAATCTACATACATTACAACGTCGATTATCCAGACTTGTACGCGAGCAAGATAATTAACGTTATACTGTATCTTATATTAATTGTTGTGACATTCTCCACATTAACTTATATTTTCAATTTTTATATATGTAAAAAAGAACACTCAGCTGGGTGACATTATTATACTGTCACGTTGACAGTTAAGTTCCCTCCGATAGCCCGTTTGTCCCTCAATAGTTATTTTTTGGAGCAGAATTAATACGGCATGCAACTTGCATTACAGCTTGGTGCGTAGGTTATTGATGAAAAGAAAATCATTATTGAAACTGCTATTTGAGGATCTTGGTATGAAATAAAACAAGGCACTGATCACTATATAATAAGCATAATGAATATTTAGAATTCTACCCACTCCCATCCTACCCCTAGACAAAATACAAAATGAAATAACAGAAATAATGTAAACTTTTATATTTGAAAATGAAATCTAAAAAGTTTGTGAAATTATGTTTATTGACTTAAATTGCAGTGTATGACGGCAACTCGTAAGACCCTTTTCCAATCAACCGATAAAACAACCAGTTCAAGAAAATGGGATCCCATAGTGACAGCCATACGAGCTAAACAGTATAGCAGGGCCATAAGAGGATTGTACAATGCTACGTCAGGAACAAAAAGATCTTTTATCACGTTTGTTTCACAAATGGTACAACAAGAAGTTAGACAAGTTCTCAAACACGAATTTCCATTATGTAACGAGGCTACCATTCCCAATATCAGCAGTTTTTCGTGGGATTTCACTCTGAACGGATTAGAACAACAAGCACCCATACTGTATGCAGCTTTAGCAATGCAGTAAAATCAAAGACCCAAGATGAAACACTACAGAAGAAAGACGGTTCATCACTAAAGCCATACATTGGCACAGCTGTAGCATGCCTTCTTTATGCAAGGGCTCATCGAAAGGCAAATTTTCTCCAGAAAATATTTTCCTTACAATTTTGGCGGTGTGGTTTAAAAACGGAAACGATCAGACAAATGTCACATACGTGTGTTTGTCTAGGATACAAAGGGACACTGACTGCAGTCGATAGAATAACGAAGGAATTTGATAGTGCGGCAATACAGTGCAAAAGTAAAATTGAAAAAGAACTTTCAGACAACCATACCAACAGAATAATGGGGAAAACAGAGGAAGAGCTGAATTTATCCATTGCAATGTCGGTGACAATTCCAAACATTGATGAGGAGATCAATCCACCTTCAGACTGTGATGAATGTGGAAATGAAGATTCAGTAGAAGGTGGTGACAGTGACAACGAAAGTATGGATTACGACGTGAAACAGGAGGGGGAAAAAGAGGATAATGAGATAGAAGAAGATGAATACGAAGATGATGATGATTTCGAACGATTAGACCTAACGGAGAAAGAAAAGGATGTAATTGAGGGATCAGAAGAGGAAGACCCACCAAAGGATGATAAAGAAAGTGCATCAACTGTATGGAACGATGAGCTACATCCTGGATTTACAGCATGCTGGGACAACGTTGGGAAAAAGGTATCAACACGCCATCCGACTCTAGATACATCCAACACATACATTAATATGGCGCTTGCATATATAGCTGTAAACCGTGTCCCTACCACCCATCTCGATTGGAAGTTAAGAGCTAAAGCCTCAGATTTGGACATGCGATCTTTCCTGCCCAAGGAGGAAGACTTCCATGAACTACGACAACGAATGACTGTATTGGTTCAGAGAATCATTACTCGCCATCTTGACTGGTTCAACCAGTTCTTCTGTGATTGCTCTATACCACATTTATTACATGAGCATTCAAAGGAATTAAGTGAGAGAAGTGTCATGATAAATCTCGGCGCGTTTCAAGAAGAACCATCATCTACCCAGGGTGCAATAGCCATTTATGAACATTTACAAAAATATGTACCTTCTGTAGATGGCCAGCCATACACAACAGTAGTTTATGGCGATGGTCTAAGTTGTGAGCGTGGAAATGACGCACAACAGGCACGAACAAATGGATTGAATCCATGGGAGCGCTTAAAAGGACTGGAACCTTCACCACAAGAGTTTCACAAGGAAATGCTACTTTTGCAAGATCACTATGACGAATTTTTCAAGGGCTCAAGCGCAACAGACAGAGGAACCTGAAATTTCAAGCTTCATATAGTAAACTGTTTAAAAAGTAAACTAATAAAAAAAAACATCTTTTTTATAACATATTTCACAACTGTTATGTATGCAAATAAACCGATACTTAACGTTGTTAATCATTCTGAAATGAATCCCTGCACTATCCAAATTGAAATTTATATAGATCAACTTTATTTGTATAACTGTGCGCGAACTTTGTTCTACATAAAAGTAAAATAAAAAAGAGAATTAATGACACACACATAAGTTATTGAGCCATATGTCATGTCAAAAGTGTAGTCAATTTATCCAAATGTATTTATTTACTAACACCATTGTCGGCGATTAGGAAAAACATACATTGTTTATACAATCGCTGGTTACAATGTGGTCACGCACCTTGAAGTCTCTCCCCCCTTTTACACAAATGGTCACGTGATCAAGTAATAAATGAGTTAATTTGATCTGTCATTCATTAGTTGATTCCACGCTGGTTCCAATACTATCTACTGTAGTTCATTCTCTCAGCTGATACACAAAGGCACTATTTATTGTTTCAGTATAACAAACAAATGCCATTTGTATTATGGCTGTTTTCACTATTCTCTTTCTGTCCTTGGTCTTCTTTCTTCTCGGTTGCTGCTGCTACTGTTCCTTCCTGGTATTTCCTTCTTACTTCTTCATCCCGCTGTTGAATAAGAAAAGTTTGTTCTTCTACTTTCTGTTGTAAAAATCGCTCCAATTCTTCTTTTTGTCTTTGCTTAAAATCATCGACGTGTACATAAGAAGAAGCAGAAGGCAACGAAGGTTCCGAAATAAATTCTTGTGATGTTAAAATATCCACAATATCCCAGTTAAAATCAACTTCTTCTGGATGTAGATTTGTCATGACTTTAGTAGTCACTGCTGTCCCATGACTTGCTGGCTCTACTACTGGCTCACTCCAATTCATCGTCTTCTTAGTGTCCGACATCATTGAACAACTCTGTCGCATCGATTGACTGAACACAAATATAGGCAAGGTGACGTCACAGACCGCTCTCTTCCGATTGGATGACTGAGTGCCTTTTGTAACGCACGTTTGGATTGGTGGATACGCTCAATCCGTTTCGATCCGCTCTTCCCCTATAAATAACCGCAGTTCACGGCATTCGCTTCACCCGTTTCTCATCACAATATGTGGACTAACGTAGAATCGTCTACCCTTGTTTCTACCATGCTGTTTCGGACTGACATACCCATGTATGTCAGATCATCGTGGAGTGTCATTCATATGACGGATACAGACCTTTGGAAAAGAATATATGTGGAGGCAAGGTTGTTTAAAGAGTTCTTCTCTAAGGACCAGAAGTAAGGAGAAGTTTAAGGAAGAGAAGAAAATCCCTGAGAATGTAGAATCTTCTACCCTTGTTTCATCCATGTTATTTCGTGCTGACTTACCCATGTATGTCAGATCATCATGGGCTATCACTCATATGACTGATACAGACCTTTGGAAAAGAAGAATATATGTCGAGGCAAGGTTGTTTAAGGAGAGTTCTCCTCTATGGACCGGAAGTGAGGAGAAGTTTAAGGAAGAGAAGAAGATCCCTGAGAATGCATAATCTTATACCCTTGTTTCATCCATGCTATTTCGTACTGACTTACCAATGTATGTCAGGTCATCATGGACTATCACTCATATGACTGATACAGACCTTGGAAAAGAAGTATATATGTGGAGGCAAGGTTGTTTAAAGGGAGTTCTCCTCTATAGACTAGAAGCGAGAAGTTTAAGAAAGAGAAGAAGATCCCTGAGATGTCCTCTGTGTTAACAATATAATGTTAACATTACACATAACGGCCTTTTTCAGGGCCACTCAAATACCTCGAAAAGATATTTGCTTTCTTTGCCTCCATTTCCCTTGTCCCTAGACAGGCGCAAATAAAAATATTACCCATCTTAAATTTTTCTTGACGCTATACAGGCACACTAAGTTAAATTCCCCTTGACGCTAGATAGGCCCACCATGTTAAATTCCCATTGAGGCTAGTGTAGCCCAAGCCCATTTTGACTGGATTTTCCCTTGACGCTAGATCGCCCTATATTACTACTCATATACATTATAAGACCATTTTAAATGTGTCATTAATGCCGAACGAACTCAAATGGACCTATGTTAACAGACCACACGTGTTTAAAAACCACCTTTTTCTCTGGGGTCATCTATCAATACATGTTCCAATGTAAAATATTTACTTTCAAAAGTCAAAAGAGCACCAAAGCCAACGTTTTACAGTATTATTTTTCTATGTGCACGTTTTTTGCCAGTCACTTGAATAAGAAATCAGTTTCAAAACACGTGTGTGGCAACCAAACAAGACGAACTACCAAATTTAATGAATCTATAACATCAATACAATTGAAACTATTGTTCTAATACACGCGTGTGTGAACCATGTGAGATGAATTTATGTTACATTTATTTTTAATATGTGGATGAATTTAATTGCAGTTTTAAGTATACTTCAAAATGGCAGACTGCCCAGGATGTTAAGACCAGATTTGGTAGAAGTGTTCAATAGCAGTAGTCCAAGACCTACTTTTTGCAGAACCTGAGGAAAAGTTTTTGTTTGACTGATTAATTGAATTTTAACGGCGAACCAGCACTTCTAGGCTATTTAGCGCCATATAATAGGTTATTTGTTTAAAAATACGAAAGGTTTAATATCTTCCAGTGATATAAAAAACCTTAATAGTTAAATATAAAATGGTAAGATGTTGGTAACAGGAAAATATGAAGCTTCCCAATCAACGGGAGATGTATATGGTGTATGTTGATGATAAGATGTTGTAAATAAGAGGACGTATTTGCATTACCTGAGGAAAGGTCTTGATGGGTTTTTTTCAGATAAATACGGTATGTGTTTAAGACACTTAAAAAATGTTTACTTTCAAATTATGAGAAAAAAAACATTCATGCTGACATTCAAAGTCAGTTAAAGTGCGCCAATTACATATATCGGGGTCACATACGTTTTTTTGATGACCAACAGTATATTTTTGATGGGAATTTGACTTTTAAGTCAACCCCTAGGCAATAACGAGTTGAAAAAATAACAATAACATTCTGTTTGACTCATTTATTGGTCAACACGGACTCATTTTGAAGCCTACACAGTAAAAACCATTGTGTCACAAATTTGGGGTACTAAATTTATTTACATGGCAAGAAAATTTGTAGCGAAATAAATAAGTGAAATCAGTCTTCTATGATAGAGAATTGTCTGAATTTTGATAAAAACACTCTGTTTTATGTCAGTATATTTGGAATTTAAAACAAAAAAAAAACAAATTATTTGTGTCCCATAAAAGCTTTGAATTACGTTACAATTTTATGATAGCCGTATTGCAAACATATTTGATTAATACAGTAATGGTACCAGAACAAATATGTACATTAATGCTTCGAAATATTTATAAATCATGATTTAAAGGTGTAGGAATAATTTTGTCCTAAAAACCAGTCTTTGATTTCCATTTTTAATTTTTTGCATTTAATTGTGAATTACGTTACGGTACCTACCTCATAATATGTATATGGTATATGCGTCAAACACTGTGAGTTATAAACACACTTATGTTAACCATAATTGCCATATAAACATTGCTTTTAGCTGTTGTAACATTTCTCATATATTTGAAAATGCTTATGTCCGTGAATTACGTTGCGGTGAATTACGTTACGGTATATTCAGTAAACATGGTTTAAAACTATTTCCTAGGAACAAATTACCTGGAAACATTATTTTCTGACACCGCCTAACATACGGGCGTTTATTGAAAAACGGAAGTTGCAAAGCGGGAGACATTTAAAACATTCTCTGGTGTAAACATTACCATCACTCGTAAGTACACATTTATTTAACAAGAAGAAAACTTAGTATATAACATCAATTGTCAGCGAAAATCATTATAAAACGACAAAATATATAATATACCGAAGAACTGTGCACATGGAATATTGATTCCATTTGTATTTACGTCACGTGAAGGCACACAGTTTAGTGTAACGTAATTCACTATTGTGTAACGTAATTCACCAACATCTAATGATTTGCATATTTCGTTAACTGCTTTCAGGAGATGACTAGAATGAGCAATGCTCAACGGCAAAAAAGATACAGAGAGAGAGGAAAAAGGAAAAATAAGGCGAAGAATACCTAAAAAGGGAGGTACAAAGAGTGAAACGATATTATGTACCAACAACAGAACTTTCTGATCGATCATTGTCTAAAAGACGGAAGAAGATATAAAAGAATGCAAATAGTATCAGTGGAGAAAAGTAAGACAGACTTTGTTGCACTTTTGAAATCAGAACTGACAGAATTTAGGAAACATATTCACAGAGTCAAAGAACAATACGGTCAGTCAAGACGTTTGAAAGACATACTGCCGACAACACATGCCATATGTCACATGCATTTCGCAGAAAATTATACTTGCGGGTTTGCGGAAGAAATCCAGTCAGCATATTTTGATAAGAATTTACCATTTACCTTTCGGTTACACAACTTACTCAGCGAAAACCCGATCTTACGATGCTTTTTATGTTGATAGTGAAGAGATAAAACCTAAATCTTCAAGGCAAGTTGATGTAGTAAGATAAACAAAATAACGTTTCGATTGAACTCATATAGTATGGACAAATGTATGTAATTTTATGGACGCATCACATCGCCTTAAGTACTTACTGCCTTTCAACACCAATCAGAGAATATGCAGAATTTGACATTGTTTGATTGCTTGATTTTTAACGGCGCACCAGCACATTTAGGCTATTTAGTGCCATACAAGAGGTTGTATTTGCACATGTTTAAAAACACTAAAAGGTCTAATATGAACCAGCGATATAGAAAACATAATATTTCAAAGTAAAATGGTAAGATGTTGGTAACAGTAAGATATGAAGATTACCAATGAACGCAATTTGAGATTGTTCCTTGTCGCAATTTTGGCACGTCATTAATGTTCATGTATTTTGTCATGGTTAAGTTATGACCAATATATCCGATCTATCATGTTACATCTTGAAATGGTGCATTGATCTTCTAAGAGAAAATAATTCATAGTTTATCTCTTTCCTCTCTTCACTGATCAGTTAAAAAAGGCTTACATGCTGTGATTTGAGTGGGAATACATTTGAATCAGATTCCAAGGTGAATGTCATTTTTTGTTTTGAAAAATTTAACGGCGCACGAGCACTTTCAGCGCCACACAATAGGTTGTATATATACATGTTTAAAAAACATGCAATAAACAGACAGTCTATCAGCTGTAATACTCTACATTTTTGCATTATTGTACTTAAATAAAGATGTATGTATTGATATCATAATCAACCCAAAATTGTATTAGTATTTGTATTTGCACGGCTACATCACTTAGTGTTTTTATTTATTTATAGAGTTGGTTGAAACATGGATGAATTCCATACTTCCCTGCGAGCTGTCTCCAGAAGAAGGCTTTCCTCCAGTGATTTTAGTGGGAACCCATTTGGATCAAATTCCAAGGTAGTTAAGTTGTTTTGTTTTTTAACGGCGCACCAGAACCTTTAGGCTATTTAGCGCAATACAAAAGGTTGTATGTATACATGTTAAAAAATACTAACAAGTTTAAAGAGATACATGTACTGATACTATCAGAATCCACCCAAATGTTATATGTAGGTCTACATCATTCAGGGTTTTTATTTACAGAGAAGATTGAAACTTGGCTGTAAGGAACATTCCTGTGAGCTATCAAAAGAAGGCATACCTCCAGTGATATTAGTGGGAACCCATCTGCATCAAATTCCAAGGTAGGTCAGTTGTATTGTTTTTGTAACGGCGCACCAGAACGTTTAGACTAGCGCAAAACAATAGATTGTATGTACGTCTTGTTTCAATGTTGCATCAGAACTCTAAGGCTTATTAGCGTGATACAATAAGATATATGTATAAACGTTTAAATATCGATCAGCGATATTAAAAACCAAAATAGACGAAAGGAAAACGGTAATACGCTAACGGTAAAATACATCTATACAGCATCATCATTGCTGAGGAAAAGGTGTGCTAAGGTTTATTGACGTATAGGACCTGTTAACAAATAGACAATCCAGTGTTTGGAACGCAGGGCTATCAATAAAATATTGACAAACTAGAGAAGAGTACAGAAGAATATGAAGCAATGGCATTCTGGTAAATACATATAGTATATACCACCCTCCAGATATTTCTCACCCGACATGCCATTTACCTTTCGTTTACACAACTTACTCAGCGAAAACCCGATATTACGATGCTTTTTATGTTGATAGTGAAGAGATAAAACCTAAATCTTCAAGGCAAGTTGATGTAGTAAGATAAACAAAACGTTTCGATTGAACTCGTATAGTATGGACAAATGCATGTATTTTTACTGGTGTAATCTTACGTATCAGTAAGTATCAGAGAGGACTCTTAGAAAGGTGAAGTTCTCATCTATACTGAGTTGCCCCAGTACTGAAGTAGATGATCAGTCCAGGTTTGTAGTCCCGCCCACCATCCCCCTCCAAACCTCCAGTTTAATTTTTTTTAAATAGAACTCCGTTGCGACCCTGGACTTCGAACCGGAAGTGCGTAGTGCGCATGCGCGAACTAAGGTAATTACTTCCTGGCGGGAAACCGCCATTTATGGCGGGAATCTCGTGCTCACTTTTTTACTGCGCAAGTCCGTGACGTAAGAAAAATTCTGCAAGGAGTTGTCGCCAATCTTAGAATGGTTATACAACAATATTGCACTCAGAAATAGTAAAATGTCTAACACAATGAGGGAGGGTATGATAACAATAATATATAAGGGAAAGGGAAATAGGGATGAAATAAAAAACTGGAGACCCATCTCACTCCTTAATGTTGATTATAAAATTGTTAGTAAAATCTTAACGGAAAGGGTCAAAAAGTGTATTGACCCAATTATAAATATAAATCAAACAAGTGGGCCAAAAGGAAGAGATATACAAAATAACATTTTAAACATTAAAACTATAATTGATCATATAAATATAAATGGTACTACTAGTGCTATGGTACTAATTGATCAAGAAAAAGCCTTTGATCGACTTGAACAAAACTATATTTATAAGACACTAGAAAAATTTGGATTTGGAGAAAATTTCCAAAATTGGACCAAAATTCTGTACAATGATATAAACTCGATTGTACAGGTAAATGGAGCAAAAACGGAAAAATTTGAAATTCAAAGATCAGTGAGGCAAGGATGCCCGCTATCTATGCTATTATACGTAATAGCAATAGAAATTCTAAGTACCAAAGTTAGGAACAACCCAAATATTGTAGGGATCAAAGTTCCAAACATCAAAGAAGAAGTTAAGATGCTACAACATGCTGATGATTGCACAAACTTTATCCAAGATGGAAAATCCTATAATGAACTAATAAAGGAATTTGACAAATTTGGGAAAGTTTCAGGGTCTAAGATAAACCCTGAGAAAACTGAAATCTTATTAATAGGAAACTGGAGAGATAAGAAACATGGTCTGCCTGCTCTTCTTATTAAAGACAATATAAAAACATTAGGAATAAATTTTGGAAAGGATGAAATGAAAAACAATCTGAATGAAATCAAAGAAAATATTTAGAAAAATTTGGCAATCTGAGCACCACTGCCAATATGCTTAATGGAACGAGCACAAGTTGCCAAGAATTACATGTATGTGCACTTAAATTACAAATTAAAAACAGTAGACATCAAAAATGATACACTAAAAAAGATAGATAACGATATTATTAAATATTTATGGGCCTTCAAAATACACTACACAAACAAAAATACTCTATATAGGGAAGGGATGAGAGGAGGTTTAGGTCTCCCCCACCCCACCCTAATTAAATACACCAACATTTTAAACAGATTTAAGGAGATTAAAGAGGAGCCAAAAATAGCTTGGCAAGGGCTCTATATATACTATTTTGGTTTCTCTATGAAGCAGAGAAACGATATATATAGGAACAATAAATTAGTAAAAACCTTAGAAGTGCCAAGGAAATTAAGATCAATAAAAGACTTATTATTCAAATATAGGGATGTAAAGGAATTTTGGGACACTAATACAAAATGCACATACAGATGGCTAGCACAAAAAACAATAAATAAGGAAAAAAATAAGATAGAACAAAAACACATAAATATTCAATGGGATAGGGCATGGGGGAACTGGGTCAAAATTAGATCTATTAAAATCAAAAGTACCTTGTTCAAATACATGCATGATGCATGGTTGACAGGGGAAATAGCAGTGCGACGGCGTATGATCGCAGTGTCGCCAAAATGTCCACTATGCAAAAATTTCCTTTTTACCAAAAAACGTTATAACAGAATGTCTCTTTAATCAAAATGATCGAAATAAAGTTGTCATTAATATCACAAAAGAACAATTATATGACAACATACAAATTTTATATTTAGATGGAAAATTTACAAAAAAACTTCTAGAAGAAATAACATCTTTTATTATTAAGAATATGATAGCATGCGGACCAATACAAAATTATGGGGAAAATTTTAGATAGGGAGGGAACAGGGAACTCAGGAGGAGAAAAGTACGAGCAATGAGAGCACGGGGCTATATCACATGGCGCTACGCGAAGTGGACAGGCCCGTGAAAGAGTTTGGAATAAAGCTCACCTAGAGACATATACATTACAAAACAACTCACGGATTAGATAGGCTATATAGTTAAGATTTGTTTTTTCTAAAGCGAAGCATGCTATCATACAAAATCACTGGTTATAAAATGTTTTTACTCTGTGGAGATTGTGAAAATCTACACAGAAAGCCCGTTTAGAGGGAAATATAACATAATCTTTTGGAACGGAATAAGGAATTAATGATAAATAAATAAAGATCACAAACAAAGATCGAGAAGGGTAAAGTGCAAAAAATAATAAAAAAAATTGTACGAATCCCATTTCGATCCAAGTGATCTATTATATAAATAAGGAAATTACAAAATATGGAACATAATAGAACAAACATTAAAACAATAGGTTGGTTTCAACCAATTTAAAATAAATTTAAGACACCATGTTTTGTACTAAATTCAAAATTATTAAAACATATAATTAAATGGAATTTAAACATATACTAAAATAAATACCGTTTAGAGGTATTTATATGTTTAGAAAACTGGGAAATTTGACAAGAATGGCTATCCTTACAAAATATACAGTATTCATATGAATACATATAGCAACACACATATAGCACAACACAAATAGCATACACAGGATGTAGGAAACCCCTAGCCAGGGTTTAACTTTGAGAAATTGAGACAGACACCCAAGATGGACCTTTGGGTTCGGGTGAAAATGTCATAGAATAACACTAAGAAACAAAATATCCTCCTATTATCATATAATCCCGATGGGAAAAAATTAAGGTTAGTTTAAATTAAATGAAATTTCATAAAAAACACAAAACTACATATCGGGGGGAACACACACATACATAAAACTTTTTTTTTAGTTTTTTCAATAGGGGGAGGGGGCATCTGTCTGGTGCCCCCCAAAAAAGAAAAGACGTGTCTAACACTTTGGAGATTATTCAGTGGCAGAATTTCTACGGAACAGTGGTTTATCCACTCATACCAGACTTTCACATTAAAGAGAAGTGGATTAAATGTGATAATCGTGTATTCTATGTGGATTTCGAAGGAGAAGACATGAATGATAAGGATATTCGACGTGCATACAAAGTATTGCAAGGAATATGCGAATTTACACGGAAAATTGCAAATGGATACCTGATCTACCACGATTTACAAGGTACGAAATGTTCTTTTACTAGCGCTACTCATTATCACCTTGTTAGCGAGATTAAACACGCAAAAGGCATTACTAGGAATGCAAATAACGGAATTTGGCACATGAACTTTTTCCAGGAACTTAAGACATGCTGTGAAGGAAATATGTTCGCTGCTAAGAGTGAACAGATCAAATATATTGAAAATATGACTGGATATTTGAAACAAGAACCAAGAAAACTGATAGGATGTACTAGTTTAGCAATGGATACTCATTACACTAATACCCCAGTAAATAGCAGCGGGAAAAAGTCCCTTACGGGAACAAAAAGAAAAAGTGAGGGCAAAGAAGACGAAGAGCCCGACACCCCCAAACGTCTGAGGGTAGAGAAAGATGGAAAACAACGGCGACCAGGAGACAAATTAAAGCTCCTGATGGATTTGATGCGGAAATACAAGAGGAATGACATACATCGCATGCTTAAAGAAGCTTTGAAGCGCGAAGAACAAGAGGATTTTGATATTTTATTGGATTTCCTAGCAGTACCCAGCAACAGGATTGTAGCACAGAATGCAGCAAAGTTACTGAATACTGGAGAACCCAGGGGTTACAGTGAATTATACATGGAATAAACAACCGAGGAAACAATTGCAGAACATTTAGAACTTGATAAGTTACTTACACCTCAGGAATCTCATGAATTATTCAAGGAATGGGCGAGAGAGAAACGTGGAGCTATCAAGTCAGGTGCGTACTGGTTAACTTGTTTGTATGCAGTTATTTTTCGTAAAGTTCCGAAACGTAACACCTTCCTGTGTGTAGGGGCAGCGTCCAGCGGTAAAACGTTTTGGACAGACCCAGCACTATGGTTGCAAGAGTACGTGGGACTGAGTGCTAACGATTCGCATTTTTGTTTTGCGGAGCTAGCACATAGCAAGATAGGATTAGTTAATGAGCTCAGATTCAATCGAGATACCTTGGATATCTATAAACAGATAGGAGAAGGTAAATATTGCATGGTGCCCATTAAGAATCAGGGATTAGGGGGATGTGATGCCCAACCGATTATTGTCACAGTCAATACGGAACCATGGGCAGCTATCCCAGAAGGCAGAGAGGCCATGGAAGAACGAAGCTTTATGTTTCAGTTTTCCAGTAAGAGCAAAGCATTAGAAGAGCATAAGAGGAAGAATACCAATAAGGTCGACTAGCTACTGATACGGAGCAGAGCTGACTCCCTAATGGGAGAAGATCTCTAGTCATACTGGTCCAGTGACCAGTACTGATTTTTAATTTTTAATTGTTCACTGATTTTTTCTCTATATAAAGGGCGACAACTCATTCATTTTCATTCATCATGGAGGAATATACTAATGCAGTCAGTCTTGCTACAGATAATATTTATCATAAGTTAGAACATAATAAGTTATAAGGATCTCCTACGTGTTTACGTTATAGAGGGAAAGAAGATTTATATGGACCAGAACGTTTAAGATCTCCTGAATGGGAAGCTTTACATATGTATGTACAACAAGAGGACAAAGGTGACGATGAGAAACAAGATACTCCGGATGGTCTTTGTGAACTTATTCAAGCATTGCCGCAAGAATTGCGTTGTCTCATTTATAAATTCTATGTGCAGAAAAAGATACAGGAAAAACACAGCTAAGTGTGTTGTACCCAACTCATACGTGCAGTTAACAACAGGTTTCATAGGATGTACTGTATAGCTTGTATTGATCGTGAAACGCGTGCTATTTACAGTTCTTGGAATTTATTTTCTCCATTTCAAGTTCATTCCAGTTTACGTTACGCTAATCGTACTTCAGTCAATACTCTTTTTCAGGCAACAACAATTACATGATCATGTTGTTTATTTCCCAGTACTGGAGCTAGAGAGAGCACTGAAGCCACTCAGTCAAACTCTTATTGGAAATCGACGTGAACGTATTCAGTACTTACAACGTCTTTGGGAGGAATACTTACTGGGTTTCTGGCATTTTCATTTTTCATTCTGTCCTGAGAAGTGGGAGCTATCGGACGTACAATTGAATCGTTATTCTACTGAAAGAGAATTTCGTAATTATTTGGATCATTTTTAATGGCTAACAGAAATGGAGCGCAACAGCAAGCTGGATCTAGAGGCGGTCAACAACAAAATAATGGACCTGTTAGGGCAGCAAACGAAGTTTATGGAAATGTTTCGCTTATGTCAAACGCCCAAGGAGTGCCAGGACTCTCTAATCACAGCGATGCAAACTCTAATGTCGAATCTAAATTTTTTACAAGACGTTATATTTCATATGTCTGCAACAACATGGACTACAAGGGATTTATTGAAGAAGCTGTCACAGAGCCTGCATATACTCACACTAACGACGAGGGATGGCATCTCATTCCTTATCACTCAGCTGCTGCAGCCTTCAACCCGGTCAAATGGCAATCGGGCATGACTGATTCTGAAGCTTTCTGTATTCGGGATATGGGTTTTGAAATTTCCGATATTACTCCTATGTCTACCCGTGCGACTTCAGTTGCATCTGCTACAGAAATTGAAAGTGATTTTTCTCCAGAATTGATTCTTTGATGACAGATCCGGAAAGAGATACAGAAATTAATCGGATTTCTTCTACTAATACTTTGGAATTTGATCATAACATAGATTATACTACGCCAGTCGTTAAAAACCAAGGAGATGGTTTACTTCCTAGATGTAAGTGGGGCTATACTAAAGAATTTATTGCATCACTTAAAAAGAACACTAATTTTACTTAAAGTACTACTGCTAATAATTGTGCTTTCAAAATGATTTCCATGTTCCAGGACTATCCTATGATTAAATTCATGAAAGGACAAAAAATTCGTCATGTTGAAAAAGGCGCCACCTCTTGGTATCCTTTAGGACCAGTCAATCGTTCCAAAAGTATGTACTGTAACAAGGACCAGGACAAGTTCAAGGACGTTGTCGCTGATCTCTTCAAGTCTTCTACTTCTGGAAAACTAGGGATTACAGGAACTTTCACACCCTTTGTAGGCATGCTCGAATCTAAAGGAGCTACTACCATGAATGACTTGGGACATTATCGCCCCTTACCAGTCTATATTAAAGGATATCCGTACGTAGGCAAAGACGGACCCATCGACATGACTGTACAGTTTGAAATCAAGTACTTTTACACAGTGGACTTCCGTAAACGTCGAGTGGGAACTTACAACTTTAATTTACTGGATAATCCACCAGCCAGTTGGGCCACCAAAGATCGTGACGATCGTATCGACAAAATTGGTTACAGTTTCGCTACCCCCAGGCAAGTCAACTATCCTATGAAAACTTGGAACATCAGTACTGGTGGCGGTAATACGAATTACGTCCAAGACCAGTTCATGACTTACCATCCTCCGTCAGAACAAGCTCATTGTCGAGAGAGTGAAGACTCGGATTACATGGTCGTAGACACTCCACGTAAAAGACACATAGAAGAAAGTGATATAGATTCTACTTACCAGTCTCCACGCAAGTTCCGTTAAAATGTCAAGTTTGACTCCTACTACTATTACAAAGTATATTACTATGACTGAATTTCTTAAATATAGTGCAATGGATTTTACTCCAACTGTACCTAGAGTTGGATCATCTAAGGTATTCAGGGAAGATTCGACTGGAAATTTGTTATGTTATGCATGAACATTGGGATACCGGAAATTATCCTGATACATTTTGGGCAGTCAAAATGGTTTATTTGAGTTTAATGCCTATGGGATGTTACAATTTTGTGTTTGGAGTTACAGAAATGAAATTTGGTGAACGTGTTACTGTGAGGAATATTGTTGGCCAGAATATGTTGACATCAGCTATGAAACCTCAGCCTAGAAAAGGAGCCCAATTCGATGTGAGTTTTTCTCCGGTCTATGCTACAGAAGGACAGAAATATCAGATGGTAGTTTATGGAGCTTATTACACGCCTGCACCATTGGGACCATTTGATAAAACTAAAATGAATTGTGCTGATGTTGTTTTCATTTGGATTATGCGAAATAACAATAAGCTGACTGAAGAAGCTTTCCTGAACGTTGAGAGTGGTATGAAGACAGTGAGACAACAAGTTGACGCAATGGAGTGTGGTATGAATACAGTGAGACAACAAGTTGACGAAATAAATAAGTCAGTAAAAAGTATTGTTGCAGAACAAGTTGTACAGGATGAAGAATTGAAGAATTTTGACAAAAAATTGGAGAGAACATATAACTAATGTGATCAACTTGATGCAACGCAACGTGCGATGGAGCGTGAGATTCAAACAAAAATTGGACTTTCAGATGTCGTCGTCCGTCAGCTAGATGTCGCAGTGAAACCTACTGGTGTGCAAAAGAAAAACCGGAGGTCGAAAGAAAGAAAGAAAATGACAATGAACTTGAGAAATTTCATGAACACTGACGATGAAATGACCACTGTAACACGTAAATTCAAACTGTAAAAACGTTTATTCAAAATCAATGTTATTGTTCAATAAAAAGTCAAAATCCAAATAGACTGGTTCATTCTGTGCTTCCTGTTCCTCACTCTCGATCTGCTCACAAATCTCTCCTAATTCAAACTTATACTGAGCATACAACTGACAATTAGCACCACCATTACAACTACCTTCAAATCCACACAACTCACACACCGGAAATATATGGACTTGAGTCGTAGTCACACAAGTACATTCACCTAACCCACCACACTTCTCACATACTTCCGGTTCCGTTCCGCAGTGCGCATGTCCAAATTGCCCACAGTCAGAACATAGTTCTACTTCAGGCAAATCTTCAGGGATTGGTTCATCCATGATAGAAGCTACTGGTGTAATCGGCTCAACGAGCACTTTCAGCGCCACACAATAGGTTCTATATATACATGTTTAAAAAACATGCAATCAACAGACTTAGTCTATCAGCTGTAATACTCTACATTTTTGCATTATTGTACTTAAATAAAGATGTATGTATTGATATTATCATAATCAACCCAAAATTGTATTAGTATTTGTATTTGTAGGGCTACATCACTTAGTGTTTGTATTTATTTATAGAGTTGGTTGAAACATGGATGAATTCCATACTTCCCTGCGAGCCGTCTCCAGAAGAAGGCTTTCCTCCAGTTATTTTAGTGGGAACCCATTTGGATCAAATTCCAAGGTAGTTAAGTTGTTTTGTTGTTTTGTTTTTTTAACGGCGCACCAGAACCTTTAGGCTATTTAGCGCAATACAAAAGGTTGTATGTATACATGTTAAAAAACACTAACAAGTTTAAAGAGATACATGTAATGATACTATCAGAATCCACCCAAATGTTATATGTAGGTCTACATCATTCAGGGTTTTTATTTACAGAGAAGATTGAAACTTGGCTGTAAGGAACATTCCTGTGAGCTATCAAAAGAAGGCATACCTCCAGTGATATTAGTGGGAACCCATTTGCATCAAATTCCAAGGTAGGTCAGTTGTATTCTTTTTGTAACGGCGCACCATAACGTTTAGACTATTTAGCGCAAAACAATAGGTTGTATGTACGTCTTGTTTCAATGTTGCATCAGAACTCTAAGGCTTATTAGCGTGATACAATAAGATATATGTATACACGTTTAAATATCGATCTGCGATATTAAAATCCAAAATAGACGAAAGGAAAACGGTAATACGCTAACGGTAAAATACATCTATACAGCATCATCATTGCTGAGGAAAAGGAAAAGGTGTGCTAAGGTTTATTGACGTATAGGACCTGTTAACAAATAGACAATCCAGTGTTTGGAACGCAGGGCTATCAATAAAATATTGACAAACTAGAGAAGAGTACAGTAGAATATGAAGCAATGGCATTGTGGAACTATACTGGTCAATACATATAGAATATACCACCCTCCAGATATTTCTCACCCGACATGCCATTTACCTTTCGGTTACACAACTTACTCAGCGAAAACCCGATATTACGATGCTTTTTATGTTGATAGTGAAGAGATAAAACCTAAATCTTAAAGGCAAGTTGATGTAGTAAGATAAACAAAATAACGTTTCGACTTAACTCGTATAGTATGGACAAATGCATGTAATTTTATGGACGCATAACATCGCCTTAAGTACTGACTTCATTTCAACACCAATCAGAGAATATGCAGAATTTGACATTGTTTGATTGCTTGATTTTTAACGGCGCACCAGCACATTTAGGCTATTTAGTGCCATACAAGAGGTTGCATTTGTACACGTTTAAAAACACTAAAAGGTCTAATATGAACCAGCGATATAGAAAACATAATAGTTCAAAGTAAAATGGTAAGATGTTGGTAACAGTAAGATATGAAGCTTATAAATCAACAGAATATAAGATTGTTCTTTGTCGCAATTTTGGCACGTCATTAATGTTCATGTATTTTGTCATGGTTAAGTTATGACCAATATATCCGATATATCATGTTACATCTTGAAATGGTGCATTGATCTTCTAAGAGAAAATAATTCATAGTTTATCTCTTTCCTCTCTTCACTGATCAGTTAAAAAAGGCTTACATGCTGTGATTTGAGTGGGAATACATTTGAATTAGATTCCAAGGTGAATGTCATTTTTTGTTTTGAAAAAATTAACGGCGCACGACCACTTTCAGCGCCACACAATAGGTTGTATATATACATGTTTAAAAAACATGCAATCAACAGACAGTCTATCAGCTGTAATACTCTACATTTTTGCATTATTGTACTTAAATAAAGATGTATGTATTGATATTATCATAATCAACCCAAAATTGTATTTGTATTTGTAGGGCTACATCACTTAGTGTTTGTATTTATTTATAGAGTTGGTTGAAACATGGATGAATTCCATACTTCCCTGCGAGCTGTCTCCAGAAGAAGGCTTTCCTCCAGTGATTTTAGTGGGAACCCATTTGGATCAAATTCCAAGGTAGTTAAGTTGTTTTGTTTTTTAACGGCGCACCAGAACCTTTAGGCTATTTAGCGCAATACAAAAGGTTGTATGTATACATGTTAAAAAATACTAACAAGTTTAAAGAGATACATGTACTGATACTATCAGAATCCACCCAAATGTTATATGTAGGGCTACATCATTTACGGTTTTTATTTACAGAGATGTTTGAAATTTGGCTGAACTCGGTACATTCCTGTGAGCCATCTCCAGAAGACTTACCTTCTGTGATTTTAGTGGATACACAAACTTTTAAACATGTCACCTGTTGACAATTTTCTCGAGTGACACATTGGTAGACACCTACATTAACGGACATATTTTCAGCAGGTTACTCAGTTACATTTAAGCATATATTAGCAAAAAGAAATTGGACTGAAGCATCATCATTTGCGAGGATTGATTTATTCTATTTTAATGGTGCATCAGAACTCTAAGGCTTATTAGCGCGATACAATAGGATATATGTATGAACATTTTAAAAATCGATCATCGATATCACAAACATTATAGTAAAACGGTAAGATGCTAACAATAAAATACAAATATAGAGCATCATTATTGTTGAGGATAAGCAAATGGTGTGCTAAGGTTTATTGACGTATAGGCATACTAATTGCTGTAGAGCACAGATATAAAGTTAGGTAAAGAATTTCTTTTCAAAGAACTATTTCTTTTTAAATAGTAAAGATAAACCTGCCTAAAATCTTAAGGCAGATATTTGTATTTGAGAAAACGTATGAGCACTTTGCAGAGATGCTTATACATATGTAAAATAATACATCTAAGACAATAGGACAAACTTTTTCAAATTCAAAAATTGTATATTATAAATCTCTTTTTTTCACGAAGTCTACACAATGTCAACAAAAATGTCTGGTCTATTCGGTACATTTATATAGAAGGTTGATTGACATGTTTTGCAATCGTCAATTGTTTACTTATATTCAAAGAAAATTTTAAAAGCTTATGCATATTAAGGTTAAGATAATTAATCAACTATTGAACCACACAATATACATCTCTCTTTACTTTTCTCTTTCGTATTATTTTAATATAATCTAAAATGTAAAAGAGATTGATCTAGACCCCCCCCCCCCACATGCCGCATTTAAAAATATGCCTAGGACATTGCAGAAACAATTTAAATTTACATTTTATGTCCGGCTCAACCTTCTAAACAATGCTTAAATTTTTTGACATGAAATTCATGTGCATTTGCCAACCATTTCTGGGGAAATGCTATGTCTAACTGTCTGATGTCATTTTATCCGAATGTGTGGGTCATGTACTACGTACTTTTTCATCTATTTTAAAAGAAGCTAAGAGTTGAAGCAGAAACTTAAAACAATTACATGCATTCTGGTATTTGGTGTTACTTTCTGGTTACAGCAACATACTGAGGCTTGGTTGAAGGGGTATGGGAAGAGTGTAAAACCCTTTAATACCTTTCGAATCTGGATATGTTGTTAGTAGATCTGGAATTTAGGTTTAAAATAATATAAAATATCGTTGGGCATCTGATTTAGAAATGTGATAAAAAGAGATTATAAACTCGTGCTTGAAATAAGCATACTTAATATGTTAGTTGTAATAATCTATATTTCTGCATGATGGTACTTAAGTAATTCAACACAGGTGTATATACTGACAGGTGTATATACTGATACTACCAGAATCCACCCAAACATACAACACTTAGTATTATTATCTATGTGCAGAGATGGTAGAAACATGGATCAATTCTACTTTCCTGCAAATCATCTACCTCTGTGATTTTAGTCGGAAGTTGTTTGAATCAGATTCCAAGTTATGTCAGTTCGATTTTTTAACGGCGCACCAGCTCTTTTAGGCAATTTAGCGCAATAGAATAGGTGTATGTATACATGTTTAAAAATACTAGAATGTTTAAAGAGTCGTATGTACTGATACTATCAGAATCCAGGCAAATATTATTTGAAGGGCTACATCAATGTGTTCTTATTATTTACAGAGATGGTTGAAATCTGGCTGTAAGGAACATTCCTACGAGCCAGAAGGCTTACCTCCTGTCATGTTAAATACATTAACAAATATTTGCAGAGGTTACTCAGTCAAGTTAATTTAAGAATATATTTGCATAGTTTGAATCATTAATTTTGAGGATTGATGTATATTTTAATGTTGCATCAGAACTCGTAGCCTAACTAGTGACATACAATAGGATATATGGATAAACGTTTAAATATAAAAACACCAAATAGTTTAAATAAAATCGGTAAGATGCGAACGGTAAAATACAAATATAGACCATCATCATTGGGTGAGTAAGGAAAATCAAATAATAATGATCCTATAATAATAAGTTCGTCGTCATCTTATGGCGTGCTAAGGTTTATTGACGTATTGACCCAATAAGTGCTTTATAACGCAGAGATAAAGTTAGGGATTGTTCAAATAGTACATAAAAACGTGCCAAAAATCTCAAGGAAGATATCTTGTATCTGCATTCAAACTGCGCTCAATTTTTAGCAAGCCTTTCTGTGCACACGTTGTTTGGACACACCATGATATTGCGTTTCCACTACGTCCTGACGGAAGTATTTCAGAATGTTTTCCTCGAACATACCCTTACGTGCCACCCTACTCGATATTACCGTAAATAAACATATATGAATACCTGACCTCGCATTGTTACGTCAAGATGATAATAAAGAAAAGGAAAATCAAATAATAATGATCCTATAATAATAAGTTCGTCGTCATCTTATTCTTATTCATTCGATAATACTAATATATATACATATATATATATATATATATATATATATATATATATATATATATATATATATACCTAGATAGAATAACAACACGTATAAATCGTTCATTTAACATACACGTATTAACGCTGCTTCTGTAACTATTTTATTATAATACAAGAAAATCACTTGGGACATACAAATTATCTATTTATTCTTTTTATCTTTTCAAGTTCAGCACGATATCATCGGATTGAACAACGACGGATATGGATATCTATATTACAAATCAAAAAATAAGACCTACCTTTAACTAAAATAAATACATACTTTTTACTAAATAAATAAATCTGGTTAACCAAATTTACAACAAAAAAACTCAATACATATATCAACCATGAGAGACAATTACATTCGTTTTTTGTGAGAAGAAAACTATTATCCTAAGAACCCCTGAACTTCAAAAAGTAGTTGACGCCTCGCCAATGTTACAGGCAATTCCTAGGTGGTCCAGAACTTCCTTTGCCATGTACAAATTTTGATATCTCGGTCGCTCGACATTTATTTCTGTCAATAACCAGGGGCGCAGTACTATATAACCCAAATTCTTTATTTCAAGCAGTTAGTATTTCAGCGTACCTCGAAATACCTGAAGAAACGCTAGCTCGCTTACTCTCCGGTATTGTGCCCTCTTCTGATATGATTCCGCGTTATTTAGGTTTTTTTCATCAACTCTTATTTCATGGTTACACTGGATTAGCTGAATTGTACATTCGTAATGCAAAGTCACCCCTTTCTTTGCTACAAAACCCACAAATTAGTCATCATTTATTCAAAAAACAATGTCGAGACGCACATAACCTCGAAGAGTATATATCCAAATGTGTCAGACCGAGATGTGTGTGTGAACGGTGCACTCAGCACCGTACAGACACCACTCAATACAACCAAAACAGGTATATACCACGACTTGTCTCGCCCGGAAGGATACGTTTCTTCCACCAACAGACTGCCCTACCCAAATATTTAGCACTCAAAAGTAGAAAATAGAGCAGCACCACAACAATAAAAATTAAAATGAAAAACAACTCCATATAACAAAATGGACAACAGCATCTATCTAAGGTCCTCTATGACGGCAACCGTCTGGAGCCCCCATTCCTCGTCATGATGATAATCGTCTGATGCGCCTAGCTTAGATGTAGGTTTTGTAGACGTGTGTTTAATATAATAATAATAATAATAATAATAAAGTTGTACTATGTTGTTTCATAGTATCTTAGGAAAGTATTCAATGCTGTGAAGTTTTATTCCCATTGTATTTTTGGGGAATTTTATCACGAATTTTGCATTGTACTTTTTATTGTATCTGACTGAGTATTGTGCAATACACCTCCCATTGTGTTTTGGGAATTTATCAAATATTTTGCATTGTACTGTACTTTTTGAATTTGATTGAGTATTTTGCAATGTACTTTATCATTGTATTTTTTGTATTTTACTTGGTATTTTGTAATGTATTTGCAGTGTTTACATTGCATTTTTGACCTTTCACCTTTTATCTTGTTTTGATGAATAAAATTGATTTTTCTTTTCGAGCCTCGAGGTCTCGGCTCACCAGAGGGTAATATTAGTTATTTATTTTTTAGTAAAATTAATACGATTGCTATATTCTTTAGATTGTATTAAAGTAATGTTTATTTGTTTATATTCTAAAAGGTATTAAAGGTAATTTCATTTGTTTTTGTAACACAACTATATAGAATAGAAATGGTTGCTGAGCAAGTGGAAAAAAAGCAATGTATATAACTATACTCCATAACATCAGTAAAAATAAATAAGAATCTTGCTAATGTACAGTGTTGTGTGAGATTGTATAACATACTACATGCGTTTGCCGACAGCTACAGTTTCTAGGTTCCATCAGTAAAAATGTTTCGTGACCTATTCATTGGCCCAAGTCCAATTCGGTTAATAAAGGTGGAGTAACCTCTCTAAGAAAGTTGCTTTTTACCTGCTGAAACTGGTTCTTGCTTGGAGAAGAGTCAGCATTTTTCCTGACTGGTACTTGGAGGATACGACCTTGTCTAACCCTGAATCTGGCCGAGTGTGTATAAATACAGAAGCACAATTTGGTCAGATTCAGTTCTCCGTGCCAGAGGAAAATAAATCTTCGATTCTTTATTCCAGGTAAGCAAACTGTATATGTCGTAACTTCTTTTATGAATAAGTACCTTTAATGTTTGAGATTTTAATTGTAAAATTGTTTGTTTGCAACATTACTATTGAATTCTTTTATTTATAATATATTGTAATGGAATGTTTAAATGTTTTAAAGAATTTATATTTAGTTATATTTATGTAATTTTTATTGTAAAGGTTGAATTCTCTAACAACGTCATGTTTTGATTTAATGATTGAAATAAAGTATTCTTTAAGAAAGAGTAATATCTAGCAATATATTCTAAATCAATATTCTACTTTAAAATAAGTAAAATCTATTCTTTAAATTAATTGTTGCATTAATTACGGTATTATATTTCATACTTTGACTATCTTGAAATTGATTGAGAATTAACTATTGTATAATATTCTAAGGTGCATAAGTTATATGAATAAAATGAAGTTGGAAAGCTTAATAGGAAAATGTAATATTACAAGAATTTTTATTATAAAGCTTTTAGATGTGTTTCTAGAATGTAGTGATATATGTGTGTTGATTATTTGAATAAAGTTATCCATGCCAGAGGAAAATAAATCTTCGACTCTTCATTCCAGATGTAGCTGTCTTATCATCGCGGCGACACTCTTTTAAGAGAGCCTGAACTTCTCTCTCTCTCTCTCTCTCCCTCACCATGGATATTGACGCTCCTTAACTTACGAGTAATTCCTTCTCATAGCAAGAAATTAGAAGAAGGTTATGACAAGCTAATCACAACATACATTAACAGAAAACTGTCATAACATATGCATTAGAGAAAAAGTGAACATTTTGCCGAGGTGCTTATGCAGATGTAAACTAATTAATTAAAGACAATATTACAAAATCTTTCCAGTTTAAAAATTGTATTAATCACTTTATTTGACAAAAGCTACACACAAATCAACAAAAATGTCTTGTATATTCGGCACATTCATAGAAGGTTGATCGAGTTGTTTTGCAAAGTATAAACTTGTATTATTTTTCAAAGAAAATAAATAGGAGGGACATCACAAGGTGATTAGTCAACATAATGCAACTCGTGCGTTCACGCTGACAATGAAGAGAAATAGTGTAAAGATTGATAGTGGTCAAGAATTTAGTTATAGGCCATGGCCGATTGAGGTTGTCTCTGTTTACGAGACAACACAGTGTTGGAACGCAAGGTTATCAATAAAAATATTGACATACTAGAGAAGAATAAGGTAGAATATGAAGCAATAACAATATGGTTGATTACTTTTAAACGGCGAACCAGCATATTTAGGCTATCTACCGAGATACAATAAATAGGTTGTATTTATACGTGTTTAAAAACAGGGTTTAGTATCAACCAGCGATTTAGAAAACCAAATAGTTCATAGTAAAATATTAAGATGTTGATAACAGTAAACAATGAAGCTTCCTAACCAACGGGAGCTGTAAATTGTGTATGTTGATCAAAAGATGTTAAAATAAGGGGCGGTATTTAAATACATTAGATAAAAATGCTTTAGGTGTTGGCAAAGTTTTAGTTTAAAATAAAGATTTGCTTCCTTCATGAAATCTAAAATAAAAGTGATATGTATAGTTTCGAAAAGTTACTTCATGGCATGTACATTGTCAAATTTATATGGCATTGTGGGACTTTACGCAAGAGTATCAATATAATATTGACAAACTAGAGAAGAGTACAGTAATATATGCAGCGATGGCATTGTGGAACTATACTGTTAAATACGTATTATATACCACCCACCAGATAATTCTCACCCGACCTTTCGGGTACACAACTTAGTCAGCAAAATGCTGACCTGATGATGCGTTTTTTGTTGATAGTGATGAGATAAAACCTAAATCTTCAAGGCAAGTTGATGTATTAAGATACACAAAATAACGTTTCGATTGCACTCAAATAGTACTGACAAAATATATCATTTTGTGGATGCATTAAATCGCCAGAATTACTGCCTTTAAACACCAATCAGAAAATATGCCTAATTTGAGATTGCTCCTTGTTGTGGATTTAGCACTTTATTAATGTTCACGTATATTGTCATCATGATTTTCCAGAATTTTTTCTTGTCATGAATAAGGTCAGTGCAACAAATCCACTAAAGATTTTCCCATTTAAATTTCATCGACAAATATATAAAGGTTCTATGTATGCAAATACAAATTTTGAAGTTGATGTAAAATACATTTTCACCGTTTGAAATAAATTTGTTACATCCAATAACATTTTTTAGCTCTTTCTAATGGTTACCATATATTTATGACTGTTTTCTTAATGGCGTTCTTTTCATTTAACATTCATTTTATTTCGATAACATACGATGCTTTAAAGCCTTTGAAAGGTTAAACATTTACGAAATTAATTGAATTCAGTAGAATAAGTTGTTTCTTTAGAAAATTATGATCAATATATCAGATATATCACGTTACATCTTGCAATGGTGCATTCATCTTCTAAGAGAAAAAAAATTCATGGTTTATCTCATTCCTCTTAATTGATCAGTTATATTTCTGTACTTTTTATTAGTATCGATAATAAGTATTCGCGTATTTTCAAATTTAACCATATAATACACACCTACTATCGTAATTTTTCTTTTTCCACTGACATATAGTTTAAATATAACAAGACATGAAACTATCTAAATACGGCCACACACACGGCATTTTAATATGTGCCTTGGACATTTTACAAACAATTTAAAATATATTTAATATGTTGGGCTCAGTCATATATACAATGCTTAGCTTTCTTGGCAATAAAATACATTCTGGTACTTCTGCATTTAGAGAGAAAAACATATTCCCCAAATTTACTCATACTGTATAGCGAAAAGGTCATGCTAAAATATTCGATGGTGATCTTTAGTACCTTTTGAATCTGCTTATTATCAGCCGAATTTTAGGCTTATAATTTAAAATATTTGTGGGATCTGATTTGGACATTTCCTATCACATCCATGTTAATATCAGACGAAAAGATGATAAAAAGAACATATCGTACTTGCAATCAACAGCACTAATCAGTTCTAATTATCTTTCTGCATTATAGTACTAAAGAATTTAAACACATGCGTGTATTGATACTATTATAATGCACTCTAACATTATTCGTAGGGTTACATCACTTAGCTTTTTTATTTATGTACTTACCAAATTGAAATTTGGCTGAATTCCATACATTCATGCGAACCATCTCCATTACCTGCTGTGATTTTAGTGAGAACACATTTACAGCAGATTCCAAAGGTATCTGCAAGAAATATAAATCAAAGTTTTCAACATATCACCTGCTGTGATTTTAGTTGGAACTCATGTGGATTAGATTCCAAAGGTACCTGCAAGAAATCTGACACTTTTCAGCTTATTACCTCCTATGATTTTTGTGGATACACACGTGGATCATATTCCAAAGATACATGGAAGAAAATTACAAGTATGTTTTGTAAAGTCTAAATTTCATCCGTATACATAGAGGAACAAAAATGAGAATGAAGTTGTTTGTTTTTAGGAAGCAAAGATAAGCCAGAAGAAGATGAACAGAAGATTAAAGCTAGAAGGGAGAAGACGAGGCTAAAGGTACAAGCCTGGAGAAAAAAAACAGGGAAAATAAGGCGAAACATGAGGAGCTAAAAAGGGTTGATAGAGAAAGAAGAAAAGATGCAAGACTACTAAAAAAAACAGCAATCACTTTCCGATTCAAATCTTCAACAAGAATTAAGAAGGAAAAAACGTGAAGAAATGAAAAGGTATCGCCAGAAAAAGAAAGAAAAAGCAGCCCTGGCATTATCGGTTAATAAGAGTGTTGATTTAAGAAGTCCGAAAACTGCTGAATTAAGTAGAAAGAAGAAAGAAGCTGTGAAAAGAACCCAAGCATGGAGAATGCGTATCAAACTGAATGAAAGTATACAGGAAGAGTGTATTCAGACTGATTGTGAAATATAAAATACTGGGTCAGCCAGAGATTCACCAATGAATAAAGTGTTACCTAAAGCAACTCTGTACAGACAATTAAAAAAGGTAAAGGAAGTATTACCAAATACCCAAAGAGAAAAGCAATCATCATAAGTAAATTAATTGAATCTCCATCAACATCAAAGTTTCTAAATAGGAATAAAATGATAATGACACCAGATTGCAGAAAAAACTTGAATTGACAGATACTGTTATACAATCTGTGTCAGAGAGCATTTCAGAAGTGAAAACAAGGAAAGGGGGTGCAAAGAAACATGCATACAACATCATTTGTGACGCATTACTGAAGAAATATAAAAGACACAGACTAAAAAAGTATTTCAAAGTATCAGTGAAAGGGCAAAAACCTAGTTCTACATGGTGGGAGACGAAACAAAGAAAAAGAGGGAATGCACTTAACTCTCCATTAAAGAAATCTGTGAAAGATTTTTTTCTAAGTCCAGAAATCAGTAGGGAAGTGCCTAATAAACGTGAAACTGTGAAAGTAAGAAAAGGTGGTCAAAAAGAAATACTTCAAAAACATGTGATGACTATGACGTTTGAGTCAGCACCTTGGGTTGAACAATACTTTAGTGACTATGATTTATTGAACATTCATTATACTTCAATATTTTACTCTTACAAACACTATTTAGTATTAAACTTTCAAGTGCTATTTACCAGTTCATAATTTTAACACAAGTATTGGACATGTACCTGTTACAATGTGGTTTTATCATTTTATTAACTAATCAACATTCATTTAATGAATAATTCTAGTCAATGTGTTCATGTTGAATTATTTTTAAGTGAATTTTATGGAGATATGTATGGTTCTGCAGCTGTATTGAAATGCTATAGTTTTGTAGTGTCTGTAACCAATTTTATGGACAATGTACTTCTGACTCTTATGGAAGTTTGCAATACTTTTGGCCAGTATTAATGATTTTGTTTGTTTAAATATTCTTCTTGGTGTTAGATAAATGCCTAAATAAGATTATTCTATGTCTTTTATGTTTGTTATGCAAAAGTTTCATGGTTAGGTTTTTTTCTAAGTGATACCTTTGTCATAGATGTTTTGATTTTGTTATTAAGTTGTTTACCACTTCCAGTTATGTTGTTTACTTTAAATGTTGATAACATGTGGATTAAACTCCAATGATATCTGCAAGAAATCTAAAAACGTATTTTTTTTTTAAATTTTGTAAGCTTTAGTAATGAGACAGTAATACATATAAATGTCACTGAACAGAGCCGTAGTTTTAGGACAGATCAATAGATTTGAAAACGATGTATGCTATCTATGATCACATAATGGCATATGTTCTAGTAGCAATTATACATGAATGTTACGTCCACAAGTTCATTAGCAAGAGTATTAAACACATCAAAGAAAATATTTTAGTTGTGTTTGTTCCAGTAGTTATTCCCTCTAGATTCGTATTAATTAAAAAGTTAGTTTTGTGTTGATCTGTTTCGCTCATTTGGGGTATCTGAATTAAGTCAAATACAAACGTATCTCTATATAAAGTCAAGAAAAAAACTTGAAACCTATGTAGACTAAAGTTTGCAGTTAAAACTAGTACTCAATCAACGGAATATGCATTAGTGGTTATTTTATTATTTTATCTGATTAATGTACATAGATGAGTGAAATAAAATCATTAGTTGCAATGACTGTTATTTTCATTTTTTCCCCACATACAAAAGCCATTTAATCAACCTTGAACCAGGATGACCTATTGAGTTGTTTACTCTGATCAATTCAGCTACCCTGATCGCTGTTCATGCTGGGTTGTTCTATTGCATGACAAGTGGTACGTAACTTTCTGATTGGTTAGTTTGCTACTTGTCTGTATAAACAGCAAAGCATGAGCAGCATATCAATGGTGGTCATTCCATTGGCGTTTCTGAAGGGTGCTGGTCAAGGGATTGAAATAAGGGCCTGCTGATTCTTTTGAGTTCAAGTAGATACGATTCTGATTATGTTGGCTTCAAGAAAATGTGACTACCTTTGTCCCATATGATACGGTAAATATATTTAAAATATGTTCAATGTAATAGTTTATTTTATATGTACTGTATATATTTCTCTGAAATGTATATTGCATTTTAGTACCTTTAATAGGTTATCAACCTGCATAGTCTTTTCTGAGCATATCATTCTGGCCATACTTCTTTGTCTGCTCTCTGCGTTTGCTCTACACACTGATTATTTGTTTAGATTTATTTGGTCCACGACCGATGGATAAGTAATAAATAGGTGGTGGGATACATTCGTATTGAATATACTGTTAAACAGAAATAATGTATACATG
The DNA here is from genome assembly GCA_030141615.1 of Unio pictorum. NCBI lineage: Eukaryota > Metazoa > Mollusca > Bivalvia > Unionida > Unionidae > Unio > Unio pictorum. Next base: position 291,162 of record JARLTB010000145.1, on the reverse strand, counting down.
AAGAATAATAATGCACTGATGACGGTATTACTTATAGTTGTAATAAAGGTTTGTAACTGTATTTGCAGGGTTTAATAAAGCAGGAGATATATATTATCTGAAGTTACCAACCTCGTACACAATAAAAAAAACTCTTATAACATATACTGGACTTGTTAATTATTCTGCGAGTAGAGACGAAAAGAACGGCAACGTCAAGATCTCGAAATATTTCGTCTGAAGCGAATCAGAACCCCGAGTGGCTGACTGGTTTAAAGCGCTCGCCATTACAGATCATGACCATCTCACTGCTCTTTACAACACTTCGAATATCTGGATCGCCAGTGTGGATGTGAGAATTGTCAGTAGGTTTTTGTGGGTCGGTGGTTCTTTCCAGGATTTTTCCGGGTTCTTCCTCAACTGTTTGTTCTGGCCGCCTTGAATAATCTGGATTGTGCTTTAACATAGTGTTAAACCATTCAATTGAAGCGAATCAACGGTCGCCGTAACGGCAAATCAATTGGCACAAACATCTGTGCTCCAACATTTTAAGTACGCCACTTGACCTTCATGGATACTAATCAGCTTCGTGAAAATTGAAGCTTAACATTTATTCATAATAATTTGCGGTATATTAACTTCCAGAAATATGGCTACTACCACGACGGATATACGAGGAAACCGCTCCGCTACAGATTGGCGCTTATGATGTGAAAACTTTATTGTGCATCGACATGACCGTTTCTCATTGTGAGAATACCTCGTGCAGAAAGCTAAGATCAAGCGAGTGAAACTAGAGAACACCAAGTTTCCGAGTGAAACTAGATTACACCAAGTTTCCCAAAGGTTAGCACATCCGTTGTTTATGTTGTCGAATTGCTACAAAAACAGCAAGAATACTATTTAACGTCAACATAGAAACTTTGGTACAAAGTTAAAATTGTTTATAAAAATATAACTGGATTCACATTTTCAACTGAAATGCTTTATTTCGATTGTAAATTAAATTTTGTTCCACAGATTATATGGGACAACTGTAGAACAGAACGTCGGATTGAATCCGAATAATGGCAAAAGGAGATTAGGTCTATATCAGATGTTTTATCCATTACTTGTCATCTTTAAAGTGTAAACATCACTTGCCTCGAATCTCGAATGTTTCCTAGATCATATTTACACTTCAGATCGCATTGTGGACATAATAGCCGAATAGTTGTAAACAGCGTACCAGTGTATGGTGTAACGCCATTTTCTGCACAATGTAGACTATACATGGCGGCCAGTATTTATGGTGGAGGAAGCCTGGAAGGATCCACCGGTCCACGAGAAGATGCTACTGGCAAGCTTTCTCACATATCCACATTGGCCGAATCTAAGACTCGAACCCCCACAGAGGTGAGATGGCAGTGACCGTACCGGATAGCGCTTAGAGCAACTCGAGGCCCCTAATGTTTAAACGTAATATACATTTCCAAAACTCACAGGTTCATATTGGATTATGTATTCATCATTAACATTGAGCAATTATTTCGTTTTTCTGAATTAAGTACTCTATACAGATAATGATAACGGTTCCAACACATCTTTCCTTTTGAAATTAGAGGCTACACTTACAGTTTTTAGGTCTCTAATATACTATAGATTTTGTAGTGTGACAACCAACAGAGCATATCAATTGTAATTGCTGAAATAAGAACCGAAGATAAAAGCAGGAAGATGTCGTTAGATATTCTTTTCATTCTCAAAACTTTAATTATTTGCTTTAAAGAAAGAAAGTATGAAATGCCAGAAATAGCCATTAAGAAATTGTGGAATATTTTATCTAGGATAAAATATCAGCCAGCATAAATTTAAAGTAGATGGCGAAGACGTGCGCTACAAACAGGTCAATAACAAAACGATTACACAAGATAATTTTTTATTTTAATCTGTATACTTACAACATTTGTGTTCGTTTAACAATTGTATAGTATATTTCATAATGCAAAATTCATATGCATTACTGAGATACAAATATCGCCACCGTGGATTCATAAAAATAGTATGGAATGTTTAGTGGAGTCGTCATATTTGTGCATGACGTTGTAATCGTGCTATCAACTTAAATTAAACGGAACAAGAACAACAGACATGCAACTCGCCCCTCAAAAATTACACGCTGCACCTTTGTCTCAAATATCAAACATGAAAGACAGATTAGGAACCGCTAGGGAGTATAATTATACGGAACGACATTGCCATAGTGCAAAGAACGGCTTGTTCAGTGTAATGCATCGCTCCGACCTGTCAATCAAATCCACAAATATGTACCAATCGGAGAAGAGCACCCGGTGCTACGATTATATCCGCCTTATTTATCACAAACACAATGTCCAGTCGAAATCAACTGCGTAAGGTACAACTAATCTAGAAAAACATGTCTGGTAACAAAACTAACAAATAGAAAACTATAACCTTATTCATGCTTTTAGACACTTACACCAATATGACTGTTCTGGCCGGACCAGACAGTGTAACCCAGTACTTTTCTAGTCTCGCTTGGCGAAGGTAAAAAAATCCAAACACAACTCAACGCAGAATGTTGTCTTTAATTAAATAACCAAACTAGGTCTATAGTAGTATGTGTGTGTGGTAAACTGAAAAAATAAGATAAGGGGCTATTACAATATGCATAGTGGCATGACATTTAAATACATGTATCAATCAATATGATTAATCAGCATGCATAAGAATAAGGACTAATCATGTGTATTAATAAGGGCTAAAATATGAATATGAATTTTAAACATGTAAAATGAATGAACATTACTAACTTATTTATGAACTAGGGTTATACACACCTTTTTCAATAATAATTGTGTATGATACAGGATTATAAACAACCGTATAAACGTGGATTATAAATATATGCAAATATTTATAAACGCTGAAATGAACCATATTCATACATATTGGCTCACAAACGTGTATGAATAAGAACTATAAACGTGTAATTGAACAAGGATTCTAAAACGTGAATAAGAATTATATACATCTGTATCAATAAGGATTCAAAACAAGTATGTTCGAAATAATGTTCCTGAGAACAAGGGAATATATATAAAAACTTACTTGACAGTAGCTTGTCCTGTCGATATGAGTGTGTAGGTTTTGCACGATTTTCAGGAAATGCAGGTGTAAAGTAGCCCAAAGTAAAGTGTAATGTAAACGCGGAAGCGGAATACGGAGTCAAATCCGGAATCTAATTTAGGTTGTAAAATGGTAAAATAAACTAGGTATTTAATAAATATTTACAACGGATAAATCACTAAAAGGAGTGAATGAGATCCAGAACACTCCCCGCCTGGTATCTATAGAGATACCACTACCACTTATTCTATTGTAGAATATATAACGATATTCTTGATGCACAGTAATCCAAATTATTATATATGAATAAAACGTAATGAATTCCTATCCAACAGTTATGTAAATGGAGAAACGGTAATTGTCTGAATGTCAATGACGAATGAAAGATGATCCAATGAATGTCTTTAGTCAATCAGAAGTATAAGTTCAGTAATCGGACGGGTGTAAATTTTAGGTTCGCATTTATCACCAACAACGATCCGTACGTCCGCCTTTCGGATGTCATTATCGGATCCTTTTATTGCCCTTGTGACAATGCCAACTGGCCACTGATTCCTGCACACCGAACTGTCCCTCACAAGAACATCTCCTTCGGTTAGATTCCGTTGTTGAACCGTCCATTTTCTCCTGCTCTGAAGTGACGGAAGGTACTCTTTTCTCCAACGTGACCAGAAGGTCCGAGCTAAAGCTTGCACTCGCTTCCATTGAGAACGATACAAGTCCGCGGGACATGTATCTCCCAACTCGTCTGACTTGTAAGCGTAGTCGGTTTTTTGCGTCAAGAGGATCGCTGGTGTCAGAATAAGAGGATTCTCCGGATCCGTTGAGGCAGGAGTCAGTGGTCTGGAGTTCATAATAGCACAGACCTCAGCCATAAATGTGCTGAGAACTTCGTGCGTGAGGAATTTCCTGCTCGGCGAGCATGGCGTCGAGAATCCGTCTGGCGGTACCGATCATACGTTCCCATGCGCCTCACATGTGTGAAGAATGGGGTGGATTGAACTTCCATTCTGTCCTGTTCTCCAATAGATAGTTTTGTATTGGTCCGTGGTTGATTTTCAAGTCATCAACGGCTCCAATAAAGTTTGTTCCTTGATCAGAGCGGAAAAGCTTCACGGGTCCATAGATAGCCTGGAATCTTCGAAGAGCGTTGATAAATGATGATGATGACATTTCTTCGATGACTTCGATGTGAACTGCTCTTATTACAAGGCATGTAAACATGACGGCCCAACGTTTTGGGTTAGCCGACCAGCCTCTGGTTTTCCTTGTGAGAACTTCCCAAGGTCCAAAAACGTCAACACCTACGTTGGTGAAGAGAGGTCCTGGTTCTAGGCGATCCGAAGGCAAGTCTGCCATAATTTGGTGTTGTGGCTCCCTCCTTAACATTCTGCAAATTACACATTTGTGTATGACGCTGGATGTCAGTCGTTTACCAGAGTTAATCCAGTATCCTGCTGACCTGATGGCACCTTCAGTGATGTGACGGCCTTGGTGTTTCACTTTCTCATGGTAGTGTTTGACCAGAAGGGTTGCGATGTGGCTGTTGCCAGGTACAATTATGGGTTTTGTAATTTCAAGGGTTTCCTTGGAGTGTTCCAAGCGTCCACCTACCCGTACTCCCATTTGAAGTGCGGTCACTTCCTTGCCGTATAAATCGCCCTGTGTGGCTCTCAAGATGAGATCTTCTGACACTTGGCTTTCTGACAATACTTTAAAGTCAGATGATTTCCCGCATTTCCGTTGGCGAACAATTAGTCGAAGGTGATTAATCCCCGCAATCAGACTCTTCCATGACGAAGAACGCTCGAATCTGGCTCTTCCTAGTCTACTACATGATGAATTTACCTTCGTAGGGTCGACAGTGGTAAATGCCGTGCGAATTTCGATGTCATCGTTGGGCATTACGAGTTCATGGATCTCACCTTGCTGAGGAATAGACTCAAATAATTGTTGGGGTCCATTAAGCCAACTTCTAGATTTAAGGTCTACAGCCTGTATCGACCTCGTTGCAGAGTCTGAAGGATTTTGATCCGTTGGAACATAATTCCATTGATCGGGATCTGAAAATTTGCGAATTTTTTCCACTCTATTCGCCACATAGACATAGAATCTCCTAGTTTAGTTGTATATGTAACCAAGAACGACCTTGCTGTCGGTGTAATAGCGAACAGTGAATGTGAATGGATCTTTGGTAAAAATAAAACAAGAATGCAAGAACTGCTTTTATGTGCGCCACTGGTTTAGCCAGCCTTTTATTGGAAGTAAACCAGCTGGAAATTTGCTAATATCAGCAGGAATTTTATTTTCTGGTTCAATTCCTAGCAAATCCTTACGCATGTACAAATTCATGAACGTGTCCTGCATAAGCATGTCAACATTTATCAACCATCAGAAATTCTACCTGTATCCTGCTATTGGAAGTGTTTGGCACAATTTTCAAAAACCTATGTGCAAGAGATCATTGAGCAGCAGATATCTGTTACACTTGCAGGAGATGGCAGAGCTGACACTCCAGGACAAAGTGCAAAATATGGCAGCTACAGTATGCTCGACTTAGACAAGGGCATTGTTGTGGATGTGGAACTAGTACAGGTATAAAATAATATATAAATAAAAATTACATTTTAATCCAAAATGGGCTCTGATGATTTTCTTGTAATTTACAGTTAAATATGTGTCATGTTTATTCTTAATTACAGAGTGGTTTGGCCTTGATCTTATAGTTATTTGTTTAAACATCTCTTGACTACTAGCTTGCCACAAGGTTATAGGTTCAAATCATATGATAAAGTTTGCCGCTTGTGCATGGTTTGAGGTTTTGTACAAATATTACAGCTTCCTCCATAAGTTAAACTGGCCAACACAAAACAACTAAATTATTGTACAAAGTGCCATTAAATGCTTGAAAATTAGTAATAAAACTGGTTTACATAATGTAAGTGAAATAGTGTTGGGAACAGCATTAAGCACCTCAAAATCAAATACAGAATTACATATAATTTAATATTATGCCAACATTATGTTACAGAGTAATGAGGTAAAGAGCAGCTGCCACATGGAAAAGGAAGGTCTTGTAAGGAGTGTAGAATTCTTTAAGTATCATGGGATCCCAATCAAATCCCTAATTACAGACAGACAGGTCCAAGTAGTGAAATGGGTGAGGGAAAATATGACAGACACTCAACACTACTTTGATGTCTGGCATGTTGCTAAAGGTAAGACAAACAAAATTCAAAATCTTTTTGCATTGATGTTCATTTTTAAATTATGAAGTGAAAAAGAACCAGATTGAAGTATATGTCAATGCAAGAAGTGTTAATGTTTTTAATGTGACACTCAAAATCATACCCTATAGGTGGTTTCATTTAGTATAGAATTTTTATATATTTATTATACTGTATAACAATTTGTTCAATCAGTTGGTCAAAAAGGATTTTTTTTAGAACTAACAATTTACTTGCAAAAGCTATTGTTGAAACAAATATTTTATGATGCTCTTTTTCTGTTTCTATATTCAGGTCTGAAAAAGAAACTCTTCGCCTTGTCAAAAGAAAAAGACTGTTCAGATATAACTCCATGGATAAAGAGTTTGGTCAACCACCTGTATTGGACTGCATAATCATCACCTGACCAAAACAAAGAATTAATGCTGGAAAAGTGGCACTCTGTCATAAACCACATCTCAAATGTGCATTCAGGCCATGGTGATTTATTTGCATCATGTGAACATGGTACTTTGGAGGGAAGAGAGAGACAAAAGAAGTGGTTGAAACCAAGTAGTACACAATGATTAAAATCTCTTTATTTTTAAAAACATACTTGTATTCTTATCAACAATTGTTTAGGTCCATCGAGTTTGTTAAGTTAGTAGATCTATTTCTAATTCATCAATGATATTTGGTGAGCAAAATCATCTTATGGAGTACATGTCAGATATGAATGTGATTTTGACTTACCTGTATTGGCCTAGTAATTGTTGGAATTTAGATACATTTTTGTTAGTGCACACTTTAACTTTCATGCAAGATAGCATAAAACCAAGCTTTGATGAATATATTTTATAACTTATAGGATCTAAAGTATTTGAAAAGCTTGACGAAATTGTGACCAGTAGACAAATGAGAAAAGATGTACCAATGCTGTCATCTGGTCAACAAACTTCAGCACTAGAGAGATACCACTCCATGATCAATCATTTTGCACCAAAGATGATTGGTTTCTCCTATCACGGAATGCTTTCAAGGTAAATCTTCAATTATTGCACACAAAAAAATACTGATTCAGGTATTTCAATGTTTTATTTATAGTCCAGTTTATTCATCTTCAATTAAATCATAGATATCAAGATCATATCTTTTGATATCCTACAATGTAAAATTGTATCACATTTTTTTGTCGTTTGGAATGTTTGCAAATAAAGTATCTATAAAAAAAAATATCTGGTTTTTGAAAGAATTATATATTTTGCATTTTTATTTACTTTAAAATAGGCTTTGGCTAGCTGCACTGCATTTTAACGAAAACAGCCAAAGAGAGCAAGCATGCACAAAGTATGGGAGAGCCAGATATGATAGTGTATCCAAAGTACAAGAAAGGCGAATACACTATCAGGAAAATCCTTGTCGATTCAACATATGGTAAGAATACACATTAGTAATTAATAAACAGAAAAGAATATATGACCAAGTGAAAGTACTAATATTTAAAATTCAAACAGTAAAGGAAAAATATTTGTTATGCTGACAATCCTTTAATTATAAAGATGATGATTTTGCCCTGTGGTAAAATAATACAAATATGCAAACAATTGTAAAGACAAATAGTTTTAATTCAAAACATTAACTTCAACAAAAAGGTTGCATTTTTTTGGCTTGTATAATACAATGCATATTAAATTTACTATGCAGATTATGTTGAATGTCTAATACACAGCATTCACAATTGGACAGGTGTCTCACATGAATGAGGAAGTAGTGAAACGTTTGGTAGATGTACCACCATCATTATGTAGTATGTATGAGAGGCCTGACAAGGATATTGCCACCCAAAAGTTTCTCAGCAGGTTTAATCGCTGTCAGCCTCATGAAAGCCAATGTAGTGCAGGTTCTGATCAGGAAAGGCGGTGCGGATTCTCTGAACAACACATGCTGGAATGATGACCCTCACTTCCTTTCCCAAGAAGTGCCAACACCACAGAGCAAATTGTCTATATGCTGTATAACGATGTCTTCACAAATAATAATTTGAAAATTAAGTTGAAATAAAATATGCTTTATGCATTAGATCAAATTAGGAAATCAAAAGATTTTAGTAGATTAGTATTAGTGTGGCCCAGTGTGATTTATCTTTATTTTGTATATCAATAAGGTTAAATGATTCCAATATAAACTGTGCATGTGTATATATATATATATATATATATATATATATATATATATATATAACCTTTTTTTCTGACAAAAAAAATGAAATAAGACATTTGTACATGTATATGTGTTGTTTTTGGCATGATTTATCAGTATAACTGTGGTATAAAGGTTAGATAGTGTAGGCCTCCAAAACAGCGGTTCAAGTCATGAAGGTGTCATAAATTGACTGGAAAAAATGGTTTATTTATTTGCTGTAACTCCAAATACTATTTTGTCATGCATAGATCCTGAAAACAAAAGTTATGTAAAGACAAGAACATTAAAAATTTCTCCGACTTCATACTTACTCATTTCCTTGTTCTGGACGTTCTCCAAATTGTTGTCTATACTGGTAGTAGGCAACTTTTAAAACATGGATGTCAAGGCAAACTGGACTGAACCCTGGATGGTGTGAATACATTGTATCCCCAGGTATTCATTGCGGACACTTGTGACATTCTCTACTTCACAACAACATACACATTCCCTTGCTGTGGTCATTACCAAGCAGTGTCCACAATTACACCTAAAATAGAGTTGCCTTCATTATTGGATAGTGCTTTGCTTGCCAAATGTAATCTCGTATTGATGAACTCATCAATAGCACAGTACAATTACAAGCTGACTAAAGTCAGGAACAGGTAAAACATTTAGATATCAAAGAAAATAGAAGTTGCAAGTAGATGCTTACCACAGGGGAAAAAAAGAGTTTATTTCATATTTCATTTTAAAAATCAACTATTAGCATACATATGAGAAATTCGACATTTTAACTGCCTATTTAAACAGTCCTACAAAGAGGACCTCCTGACCTAGGAATCTTAAGTACTTCTAACTCGTATCAATTTGTTCACAGGTTTTCGAAGCTTGCAACTGATCCGATGTACCTTTTATTTATCAATGTGTTGAACAGTACTATAAATATCGTGGGATAAATAAATTTATCGTAACTTTGGCTGTATACATATTCAGTTCTTTGGTCTCGTAATATACTATAAATTTTGTAGTGCGACAACCAATGGAGCATGTCAATTGTAATTGCTGAAATAAGAATTGAAAATGCAAGCAGGATAGTGTCGCTAGATATCAATTTCATTGTGAATTCTTAATTTGATTCTTTGCTTGAAAAAATGGAAGTATAAAGTGCCAGAAATAGCCGTTAAGAAAGTATGTAGAATATTTTATCCAGGATAAAATATCAACCAGCATAATTTTAAATAAAGTAGATGGCGAAGATGCGCTATGAACATGTCGATACCAAATCGATTATACAATAAAAATATTTACTTTAATCTGTTCTGTATACTTTAAACATTTGTGTTCGTTTAACAATGTTATAGTATATTTCATAATGCAAAATTCAAATCAATTACTGAGATACAAATATCGTCACTGTGGATTTGTTAACGTGGTATGGAATGTTAATTTAATGGCAAGTGGTGTCGTCATATTTTTGCATGACGTTGTAATCATCATAACAACTGAAATTGAAGTAACAAGAACAATACACATACACCTCGCCCCTCAAAAAAAAATGTACGCTGCACCTTTTGTCTCCAACATCAGACATGAAATACATATTTGGAACCGCTAGCCAGTATGATTGTACGGAACGACTTCGCTATAGTGCAAAGAACGTACTGTTGAATGTAATGCATCGCTCCGACCTGTCAATCAAATCCACAAATATGTACCAATCGGATAATAGCCTCCGGTGCTACGATTTTATCCGCAAGGATGTATGCTATCCGTAACTGACGATGGCACAAAAGCCTCGTCTGGAAATTCTGTTTCGATTAAAGGGATACATTCCTGTAACTTCAAATCCTGCCTGAATATTTGTTGGTGTCATGGCTGACTTGAATGCAGATGTACATACAGCTGGAATGTACAGTGCTTGCATGGGCCGTCCTGGACATTGCACCAGGTGTCACACTTACAGTTTCCTCTGACCCTTTCCACCCCATTTTTGAAATTTGGACATTCATGTTGGGGTGTAGGGTCAGAGCGCATTCCCTATCAAAAAGTTGGAATTCGCCGACACCGTCTTAAACGATCTTTCATCGAGATATACCTGATTGAAATCGAGATGAATATGATTTATTTCTTAAAAAAATCGCGAACATAGAAATTCGTTATGTCTTTAATCTGCTGACAGATGAGACTAAGATACATCATTGCTCAAATTTCACCTGGATCTGGCCATTTATATTCTTACGTGACTGCACAAATCAGAAGGTAAAAGGTGTCGGCGACTTTCCAACTTTTTGAAGTATGGCACCAGGGATGAGTTAACTTATCAGCTGACTAGAGAGGGGGAGAATGGAGTAAACTTGAACTCTTGATTTCTTTTCAACCATAACACAAGATGATTCATTTATTAAGAAACAGCAAATAAAGTCAGTTCATGTCCATGACAGTCGTGTTGTTTTTGTCAATAGCCAAAATAGTATCATTGTGTGAAGGTATAGTATGGTATATGATAATTTCATGCAAGGTCAGGATACACATTAGCACTATACTATTAGTTTATTATATTATTTCTTCTGATGAGTGAAGATTATATCAGAATTACCATATTTGGATTTAGTTGCAATAAAGTTTACTACAGAAGAGAAACTGACTTGATTGTAATTGTGAAATGTAAAAATCTATATGGAAAACACTTGCTTTAATTTACACTTCAACTTTCGCGTAATACTTATTTGAAGTGAATTAATATAAATGGAAGTTAATTGGCTGTCAAGTCGGTGAGGAAAACACTCACAGTGACTTAGACAAGTAATAAATTATAAAATAGACATATTTTATAAATTGCTAAAATAATCAAGTATTGTTGAATTAAATTTAGCATGTCAAGTCGGTGAGGAAAACACTCACAATGACTTAGACATTTTATTTCCCTTAACTTTGTTGGACCTGTGATTTAAGAAAAAGGAATTATACATTTGTAGTGTATCAAAACTTTTCTGTATGTATTTATCTTTATAAAACTAATTAAAAAGGAAAATAAAGAAATCAATAAAAGTATGGGTCTGTGAGGACAACACTCATTTGACCATATAAATGAATTTTAAATAAATGATTAAACAATATATATTTTGCTTGTAAAATATATTAGAAATGACTAGAATCTGTATAATTTGGAAGAGAGAAAGGAATTAAAAATAATAAAAAAATATAACTTAAATGCAAAAGAATTGATTTGTACTTAAATAATCTTTATAAAATATTTACTGTCCAAAATAGTGCCTAAAGTTACATAATTCTCTAATAAACTTAAATCAAAAAAAATATTAAAATAAAACTCTTAAATAACTGTGATGTACCTTGTTTGATGGCTGCTAACTGAATGAACTCCCCCTCAAGCAGCCCACAAAGCCTTATATACTCCTGACAAAACACACAATTCTTGTTGGAATATTCAAACCAGCATGTGCTAGTATTGCATGTGTATATTTAGTTAATTTTCAGTGATTATTTATGGAAATTACCGACTGGATATTTTTACATTGTGAATGAATTGCCATAAGTAAAAACAGAAAAAGAAAAAAAAGATCAGTTTTGTATTTCGCGGCACATACCGTGTTAGTCTGTCGTTATAGCAATGGTTCAGAAACCGTGTTATGCACTCTTACAATATTACCGAGGTAGACCGCATGAAAGGGTAGTCAACAGTTGTAATTACCAAAGAAACAAAGAAGAGGAAAAACAAACTTAAATGCAATGACGTATGCAAATGAAACCCCAGGGACTATAAACACATCGAGTATGTAGCGTGCAGTCTTAAGCTGTTAATTAGAAATAAGCATTAATCGAATTTTAATGAAGAAGGTTTCTCCAACATGAAATGAAGAAACTTTGCTTGGTTGGTATATTCTTCATTCATTTTTATGAGAAATTCTTGCGTGGAACTCTCATAAATGATAATGACGAACGGCCAGGAAGAGAGAGAGAAGAATGAAGCAGCAAGGTAGGACTCGATTGAATGTGCGAGAGGTACTGGAATCTGTAAGAAGAAATGCAAGAAAAGTTCTTCGTGTGAGTGGAAACAAAGAATCTTTATTCAAATAACTACTATATATTAATACACTTCAAAGATACATTTATAAAGCATATATATATATATTTCAAAATACATGTAAAGCGTATAAAATTACACTTTCTTTATAAGCTTACCAACTTCATTCATTTGTACCATTTCTGTACTTTAGAATATGATACAAATAATTAAATTTAGATTAATTTCATGATCACCAAAAAGTATAAGATTTAATAGTTGCGATTATTGCAGTAATCATTTTAAAGAAATGTATTTCTCTAAATTTAAATAGAATACTAACTTGAAGTATGTTATAGAAATATTACGGTAGTAGATATTAAATAGAATATTTCAGTAAAAGAAATGTTGCAAACATGTAACTTTACCATTAAAAATCTCAACATTTAAAGTTCCTAATTTTTCATAAGAAATATAGCGCTTCTTACCTGTAAAAAAAAATGCAAGAAAAGTTCTTCGTGTGAGTGGAAACAAAGAATGATCTAATAGACTGGGGCGAGGGTTATATCGAAGTCTGCGTCCAACCGCATTACCAAAAATGGTAACCCTCTCTGCCCCAGGATCAACTTTGCTTCCACAACACACAGAACAGTCATTGCGCATCTTCGTATCTAAAGGTCGTTCAAGTTTTCCTTTACGTCATGGAATTTTTCTACCTGGTCAGCATCTTTTGCTGGAGAACACGTGAATTATGCGTGAAAAGACGGCCTGACCATTATTTAGTTACCATGTTAACTTAACCTACGTGTATGGATGCTGGCATGATCTCTAACATATATCTTTGTAGGTCAGCTTGTCTTTGACCGATATATCTTACAAGCGAGTTTTTCCTAGCGTACTGTATAATGCTTTACCTATTGAATAGTGTATAGTACACAACTGTAAAGAATGAATTTATCCCAATATACTTTAGCATACGTTTTACTTTCAATATTATTTTAATGCAAATAACTTTAATAACCCATTTTATTGAAAAATTCCAATCGTATAGAATCTACTGTAAACAAATGTCGTAACAATACCTCCTGGTTATTTGAGCCGAGACCCCGAGGCTCGATAAAGTGAAAAATTTCAATCATAAAAGTAAATTGAAAGTTAAAGACAATGAAATACAATGTTCAAAGAGAGTGTGACATTTCGTAAAGTTCAAAAATACAATGTGAGACTCTACATAATCTTCAGGGAAATACAAAAAAAATACAATGAGAAAAAATGTACAATTCTTCGTAAATTTAAGAAAATACACTGTGCACAACACTGCAAAATGTTAAGTAAAATGCAACAATACAATAAGAAAACACAGCAAAAGAAATGTACTGTGTCTAAGAAAGGAAAGAAAAAAAAATACAATGAGTACAATGAGATAAAAAACACACTACAGTTACTAAGTAAAATAACAAAAATACAACCATGATACAATATAAAACTCATGGTAAAATTTTCCCAAAAATTTATTTTGCGGGAACACTTGCACATTCTCAGTTGGGGTATATAATAAATACAAACACTGCAATTATTGAGTAATATAGAAAAATTACAATAAAACATTAGCAATATACAAAAATTACAATAAAACATACATTGTAAAATAGTGGCAAAATTATTTCCAAAAATGCATGGAAGTCTACTGCCAACAATTTGGAAAAATGTCCAATACATCATTAAAAGAACATTTCGTCCGTCATTTGGAAAAATGTCCAAAACATGATTAAAAAGAACAGATCGTCATGTTGACGGTATTGATAAAATACAATGAAAAGAGCAAGACACAATTTTTTTTTTTTTTTTTTTTTTAAATATATATATTATATTCCAAATAAATCACAACTACGACTAGTGTCGTCAGGCGAATTCTCTCGTCATGACAAGTTGATAATCCAGACGATTGTCGTCAAGGACATTCGAACTGCAAGGCACTCCTTTGTGTTGTTTGCGTTTTTGTATGTTTGGTTTTTTGGTTGTTTTTTTTTTGTTTTTTTTTTTTGTTTTGTTTGTAATCCAACACTAGCATCTTAATAAGTCTCAGGTATTATTATTTTTTTTTTCTAATTGTCTGTAGGAGGAAGTTTGCTTTCTTTTAATTTCAAATATGTAGGTAAGGCAGAGATTTGTGGGAACATGCGAATTCTCCCTGGATATTTGAAATGGGGTGTATAGACATCAGGATAGGGGTTGTTTCGTTGTTTCCGATGCTGAGTGCACCGTGGGCACACACACCCTGGCCTCGCACGTTTAGCCAAGTACTCTTCCAAATTGTGAGCATCTCGCCACATCTTTTTAAATTTATGGTATGGAATCGTGGGGTCATGTAGTAGTGTTAGCGGTAATTTGGCGTTTCGAATGTACAGTTCCGCCAATCCAACATAATTATGTTTTAGGAGTTGGTGAATAAATCCTAAGAATTTTGGAATCACATCAGTAGAGGGTATATGTCCAGTAAGTAGTTTAGCTAAGGTTTCCTCTGTAAATAAGAGGTATGCTGCTATATTAACAGCTTGAAATAATGAAGTAGGATTATCATACAGAGTCGTGCCCTTTTCTATTGCTAGGAACAAATGTTTTGTTACGTTTATATTAAATTTGTTCATTTGGAAGGGTGCTTTCGACCATCTTGGAAGTGCTTGTAACATTGGTGAAATGTTCACCACTTTTTCAAGAGTAGGGGATTGTAATACAATTGTTTTGTTGGCGCCAAATATGAAAGTGATGGATTCTTCCATTTGCATGTTTTAGTTTGGTGTTTTGGTTTTGTTTTTCTGAAGTAACTTGATGTGTTGGTGTGAAGTGACCTGTGCCTGGCGAGGTCGTTATGATCCTGTAATGTTCTAAAGAGAACGAATCAATTAATTTTCTTTGTAAGACAACAAAAAAAAAATGTTAGTAAGACAACATAGTTGTCTAACATAGTTAGTACGTGTGAATTGTTTTAGTTTCACGCGGATGTTAGATGTCTTTATATATGTGTATAGATGTGTTGATATAAGTTGGGGGGTATTCTGAGTGCTAACTCTGGTATGCAGATATATACGTATTTATGGTAAAATAGTGTAAGGTGGTAAGGAAGGGTATGTTCGAGGGTGACATTCAGGGACACTTCCGTCAGGGCGTTGTGGAAATGCGGTATCGTGATGTGTCCAAATAACGTGAGCCGAGAAGGGCTGGTTAAAAATTGAACGAAGTTTGAATGCAGATACCAGATCGATACGGAACGAGGTGGGCATTGTCAATTCGGAGTTACCATTTACTTGGGTGAGCTTAAAATCTGTCCATCGTACATGTAGTCGTGGGCAAAGATAACCGGTGACATGAAGATTATCGATCATGGATGGTCCGGTTATGTGCCAGTATGAGGGACACAAGCTAAGCTGAAGAATATCAACCATCACGCATTGAACTCCAGTGGTGATTTCGAGACGGAGTTTAGTTCGAGCATTGGGGTGTGATATCCATTTATAGACTTGTACAAAGGCGATTGTAAGAGTCATGATTGAGACTGAAAAAAATCAAATGATCCCAAGTGAGTACATCAGAGATAGAAGCAAACCAATCAGGAGTGAGAGTCGTAGGTGCAATAGTATATTGGAAGTGAACTGTAGATTGTGCCTTTGTCGCATGGGCAAGCAAAAGTGCAGTTGACAATGTTCTAAAACGCCATATAAGCCAGATGGTTGCCAAGGTGTTAAAAATAGACAAAGACAGACTAGTGATAGTCATGACGTGTAGGGTATCAAACCAGGAATCGTTATCAATCGAGATTTCACCACTTAGCATTGTTTCTGCCAAAGACGAGAATATTCTCTGATCACTCTTAGCACGTGCAGCAACTTTTTTGAGACTTAAATCGATCTCGTTATCTGTAGCGAAAAATTTTGACATTTGGTGCTCGTATAATTTGAACTCTGGTAAAGAAATAGTCGGGGGATGGTCAAAGGATGTGTTACCTAAAATTGCGGCTAAATGAGTAGAATTAAAAAAATTGTTGTAAGAGTGCTAAGTTGATTGGGTGAAGTTGAGTAACTTCTGTTGAGTTGTCGGAACAGGTCGTAATATGTCCGTCATAAGTCATGGATGTAGTAACAACTGCACAGTGACATGGAATATTCATAATACAAAAACGACAACCCTTAATAATGCGACGTTGACCTTGACATTCGAGTATTATTTCATCCATAAGATAAACTAATATTTGATTTGAGGAAATATCAAGAATATGCGGTACAATGCGATTTGTCATAAAACGGAAGTTACATGTCTGATGGATAGTATCCTTATCATTTAAAAATAGACTATTGACACATTCAGGCTGAGAAAAGGGTTTGAGTGTAGGACGGATATTGCAATGTAGGATGTCCTTACCTGTACATTGATGTAAAGTCGATAATACTAGTGTTGTGTAAAATTGGTGGTCGTCAGATACAAGTAGTATGTCGGGTAAGTCAAGTAATTGTGTAACGTGTGTTGAGGATTCATTAACTGGAACCGGAAACGATTGAATTCGGAACGTCTCGAACGGTCGCAGGCGAGTTGAAATCGGAATCTGTATCGCAATGTATAGATTACTACATTTACGTGTTGCTATGAATGAACCGAATTGATAATAGTAACGTGGATCTGTTGGCGTGACGGAATAACCTGGATAATCGGAAGACATAATGGTTTCGATTTGCTTGATTGATTCCGCGAGAACATGGGGTGGAATCAGTATATGTGGTAGTTTACCTGCAACTAGTTCTGCTGTTGCGATTTGTAATTTCTCTAATTCGTGCCTAATTTGTTCAGATTGGAGCATTTGAGCGGTAATAACTTCTGCTTTTTGATATTGTTGGCGAATATTTTCTTCATTTTCAACCATCACCTTTCCTAATAACTGAAGCGCTTTCGAGTTTTGACCAATAGCCGTTAACATGTTATTAAATCGATTATCGACTTGTGAGATATAGGAGAAATCACCTCCATGTCTAGCAAGAGCACCGAGAATTTTATTATTCTGTCGCGTCAGCATATTTATGTGACTTGCTAATGTAGCAACGTCTCCCGTTGTGGCCAAACCGAATAGGTTTTTACCTATTTCACCAATAAAGGGCAGAATTGCTCTTTTGGACACATTTGAAGGCTGGAAAACACCTTCTGGGATCAACTCATTAATTAATGAGATTGTGGTGTTATACTGTGTATTCATTATCAGACGTATTGCATTTAAATGTTGAAGGAGTGAATTGGTGTAGGTACATCTTACATCTTGAGTACAATATTGTATAGGTTCTACTGAAATATTCTCTGGAAGCTGAATTTGAAAAGTGTGGATCCACTTATCGGCTGAACAATATAGTGGTGAGAGAAACTGGAATATAACTCCATAGTTCAATCTTTGCTCATCTACTGCGGACCCTGGATTCCGAGTCAGGAGAAGTAGTCCTACGACCCAAATCCACATTCCACTCATACCTTAAAGAAAAGAAAGAGTTTGAGAGAATTTGCGCGCAAGAGAGAAGAAGAAGGAAGAAGGCAGAGGAATTGATGGAGTGGTGTAAAGGACTAGAATTATCTCTCCCACTAATTGTGCTCTAATTTTCGTATTGATTTTAATAACGAAATATTCTACCTCGTCGGTTGCGACGTGTATTCGGTTGTGTGCGTGTTTTGTGAAATGCTTCCTTTAATGCCTGAGAAACATTCTCTACTGGTTGCCATGATGGCGTGGATCCATCGGTCCATTTAACCAAATAATGTTTCTTGCCTGAAATCCATTTGGATTTCAAAAGTTTATCAACTGAGTACCATTCTGTACTATCATCAGTTGGTGCATGACCATTGCTAGCTTGGGCATGTGGTGCCTGAGTCGAATGCGGGACTGAATTGGCTGTATCTGGTGTCGGGGGTCGATAATCCCTAGGATCTTTATAGTGCTTAAGCCTATTGGCGTGTACAAGTGATTTCATTTCCTTATTGTCGGAACAACGGCGTAGTCTGTATATGTCATTTGGACCTAAGTGAGTGATGTAATACGGACCCTCCCATCGGGGGTAGAGTTTTTTTGATAACCCTACGGGTATATGTGAGATTTGTAAATGTACATAATCACCAACATGAAATGACGGTTCTTTTGCTTTCTGATCAAACCTCTGTTTGCTTGATTGTTGTGCTTCACGGGTGTTTGTTTTAGCTAATTCTTCAACTATTTTTAATCTTTGAATTAACTGATCGATGTAGTGTTGTGTTTGCGTCTGGACAGTTTCTCGAGGTGTAAGAGACACATCTAAGGGTAAGGTCATTTCTTTCCCAAAGACTATGTAATAAGGTGAGTATCCAGTTGAATTAACTGCTGGACTCATTCGGAATGCCATCATTACACTGGATAAGAGCGACGGCCAATCATCTTGGTGTGGACTGCAATACGCTCTCAGGGACTGCGCAATTACGCTGTTAAGACGTTCACACGCAGCATTAGTTTGAGGGTGATATGAACTAGTTTGATGCCATGTGACTTGAAATAGTTCACACAGTGCTAAGACAATCTGAGACATAAAGTTTCGTCCACGATCACTGACAAGTGTTCGCGGTGCACCATAACGTGTGAATATTTCGTTGTACAAAACATTGGCAATTTCTGTTGCTGTTTGAGAACGTAAGGGAAATGCTTCACACCAATGTGACAAACTATCTGTCACCAATAAGATATACTGGTAACCTTCCTTACTTTTTGGCATACACAAAATATCCATGTGCCACCGAGAAAATACGTTTTCTGGAGGCAATGGGTGTAATGGGGCCTTCCTTGCATTTGTGTCTCGTTTAATGAGCTGACATTGGGAGCATGATGTAATGTAATCATACACATTTTGATACATTTTGGGCCAATAGTATTTTTGTTTGATAGCTTGATATGTTCTTTGAACACCTAATTGACAACCTCCTGCTTTTGAATCGTGATATGACAAAAGAACATCATGTCTCAAATTTGTGGGTAGAGCAACTTGTTTTATGAGTTGATCTGTAGAAGTTTTGTGTTTTGTTCGAGGCTGAAAAAAATGATGTAAAACACCATTGATAAGTTCATACTGACTTGCTTCGTATGGAATAGCTTTTGCACGACGAGTATTTTCTGGTAATATTCCCTGCTCTAAGTAAACATACATATCCTTGAAATCTGGGCATTCGCGCTGATATTGGGTAATGTCTGGTACTTCGGTAGATTTACTACTATCATTTGTATCATCACTAGTGTTGATTGCAGATAAGCTTGGAATGTTGTCTTCAGCGTAGTACAATGTTATTTCTGTTATTTCATTCTGACTAGAGTGATCAGATGGTTCTGATTGAGCAGGCTGTGAGTCTGTGTAGACGGAAGATTTTTTCGCTACACTGTTGTCAGTTCTGTCATACTGTCGTCTTGATAAAGCGTCTGCGTTTGTGTTCTTATGGCCTGGCGTGTAAATAATGTCAAAATCGTATTCTTGTAAACGAAGTGACCAACGAATTAATCTGTTTGAAGTGTGTTTAACTGTTTTTAGCCACACTAAAGCTTTGTGATCTGTAATAACAGTGAATTTCCTATGTGATAGGTAAATATGATATGTTCTGATACCTTCCAAAACAGCTAAACATTCTTGTTCAGTAACTGACCATCGTTTTTCAGCGTCTGATAGAGCTCTTCTACCATAAGCGATAACATGTTCTTTGTCATCTGTCCCTATCTGAGACAAAATATAGCCTAAAGCTGTGCCGCTAGCATCGCATGTGAGCCTAAATGGTTTATTGAAATCAGGATAGGCTAAGATAGGTGCTGAAGTCAAGGCTGTCTTAAGTGTTTCAAATGCTTTTTGACACTTGTCTGTCCAAAGGAATGAATTGTCTTTTGTCAACAATTTATTCAGTGGTGCTGCTATGTTAGAATAACCGTGAACGAATTTCCTATAGTAGTTGCACAAACCTAGAAAACTTCTAACATCTTTCTGTGTTTTAGGAACAGGAAACTGTGTTACTGCATTTATTTTAGATTCGTCTACTTTGATTCCGTTTGTTGAGAATTTATGACCAAGGTAGACAACTTCAGATGCTGCAAACACACATTTTGAAGGCTGGAGTGTCAAGTTTGCTTGACGTAAGCGACCAAATATTAAGTCCAAATGTTTAAGATGGTCTTCAAATGATTTAGAAAAAATAATGATGTCATCTACGTATGCAAGACAGATTGACCATGGTATACCTCTAAGAACATGACTTAAAAGAACACAATAGGTAGCGGGTGCATTTCTGAGTCCATATGGCATTACATTCCATTGGTAAAGACCACGTGATGTTATAAAGGAACTCTTATGTTTTGTGTCCGGGTCTAATTTAATTTGCCAGAATGCTGAATTCAAATCTAAAGTACTGAAAAGACATGGTTGAGTTTGTCCCACTGCATCAATGACATCTTCTAAGCGAGGGAGGGGGAATGTCATCGGTTGTGTCACCTGATTGAGTTTCCTATAGTCAATAGCAAATCGATAATCACCATTTTTCTTTTTTACCAATACTACTGGTGAAGCGAAACTCGAACTGCTAGGTTCTATTAATTGATGTTCTAATAATTCATCTACCTGCCTATCAATTTCCTTATTGATGTGCGGTGCCGCACGATACGGTTGACAACGAACTGGCATGGAATCGCCTGTTTCTATTCGGTGTGTGAAGACAGTAGTACTCCCTAATTCATTCAGATTAAGAGCAAAAACATCCCTATGTTGATTCAAAAATGATTGAAGTTCCTGTTTTTGAATTTCTGTCAAATCTGAAGAGCTTAAATCAAAATTGATTGGTTCTTGTGGTTTGCTAAATTGTGTGTTGTGTATCTAAATTCACAACAGCCTTGTATTTAGTCAAAAAATCAAGCCCTAAAATTACAGAATTGTGTAATGCGGGAACAACATAAAATGAATGGAGGAAACGAGCCCCTCCCACTTTCAAATTGAGTTGAACCAAACCTGATACCGTATGATGCTCTCCGCCTGCACCTACAATTCTGGAAATATTTGAATTTTGAAACTGGCGTGAATTTATTCCTACGCGTTCAAGGAATTTTAGATTAATGGCGGAGATAGTTGCGCCTGTGTCTGCTAATGCATGTGTTAATTTGTCTTTAACAAAAATTGGAACAAGATTTTTGGAAATAGGTGTAACTAAAGTAATTTCTGGTAGTTGGTTAAACTCACGACAGGTGTGTTTCCTCCCGTGAGATGCGGATTCCTATCGTTTACGTGTAGTCATGCACACACGAGAAAGATGGCCAATTTTGCGACAGAAGTGACATTGGGCATTTTTAGCACGGCATACTGAACGTGAGGCGCATACGCCTCCGCACCCAAGACAAGGGGCTGGGGAACGGTTGTGTTGTTGTGGCTGGTAGCGCGTGCCACGTGGAGATTGATATGCATAGTTACGATTAGGATAATTGGTTGGAAATGGCGGTGGTTGTGTCGGAAATCTCCCTGTGTACGAGTTATTATTTCTGTAAGGTATACCGCGTTGCTGATAATTCGCATTTGTAATCTGGGGGCGAAACTGCTGGTTTGTATTATCGGAAGTTTGATGAGGTTGAGAGAACGCATTGACGTATTGGTCCTGTTTCAAATTAGCAGCCTTAACCTCAGTTTTGAGCTGTTGTACTTCGTCTAGAATTGTGTTAAGAGCCGAAAGATCTGGGTTATCGGTTATGTTAATGGATTTTTCTGCCAGGATTGCTGCTTGGCGCAAATCTGCCATATTTGTTGGATTTTTGTTCATTACTATCCTTTTAAGGAAGGTTTTAGTCCATTCAATGCTACTGCTAATAAAACTTGGTCAGGGATAGTTTTGTTAGTTGCAATTCGCAGGAGGCGACTAAGATAGACCAACACGGTTTTGGAAAGCCCTTGCTGAGTTTGCAGAATAGATAAGTCTAAAATAACATCATCATTGTGAAACCTAGTTTTAAAGGCTGTGACTAGAGCGTGCCAATCATTTGTAATCTCTCCAGGTAAGGTGTCATACCAAATTTTAGCGTGACCCTGCAAGTGAAAGGGCAGTGCATGTAGAGTTTTAGCTTCAGATAATTCATAGAATCTAGCCCATTGTACAAAATGTTCTAACCATTTAACAGGATTCTGCGACTGATCACCGTTAAAAACATCTAATTTAATAGCAGAAGACATACCTGTATGAAAGAATCTGCTGGGTCCAGAAATAGTATTCCGTGAAAAATGTTCAGGCGGGGTTAATGTCAAATATACTGAATTTGTTGATGTATAGTCTGAAACGGTAGAAAAAGTTTTTGGTAGTGTCAACTGTGGCACTGTCAAAAATGTTCTGTTAGAAGGCACAGGTGTAGAAATGGGTCCAGATGTTTGGAGCTGACTTGGGCTTCCGGGCGTTGCAATTTGGTGAGTCGGGCGTTGTATCAACAATGATGGACTGGGCGTTGGCAGCGGAAAGTCAGTTGATTCGACCTTTGCTGAAGATTGTAGTACTGGGGCTAAGCTGGGGGTGGTAGTTGTTGAATTCGTGAGAATTGTCTGTAGCGGCAAAGGCGGGTAGATTGTAACCGGCGATGTATATGTGGTTACTGCGCTGTTCAATAGAAGCGAGGTAGTCGGGGTCAATGTTTGGTTCAGCGGTTCAAATGGAGCTGTGGCCTGTGGGGTTGACGTAGAGCAGTCTGGCGGGGTGAAGTCAGATGGTCGGAGTAACCTGGGCACCAATCTGTTCCGTAGATCGTAATTATGTGGGGTGGCACCCTTATTCATATCTTGCACTTTCGTCTTCTTTTTTTTTCTTCTATTCTCCACTAGCTTTAATGAAGAAACTTTGCTTGGTTGGTATATTCTTCATTAATTTTTATGAGAAATTCTTGCGTGGAACTCTCATAAATGATAATGACGAACGGCCAGGAAGAGAGAGAGAAGAATGAAGCAGCAAGGTAGGACTCGATTGAATGTGCGAGAGGTACTGGGATCTGTAAGAAGAAATGCAAGAAAAGTTCTTCGTGTGAGTGGAAACAAAGAATCTTTATTCAAATAACTACTATATATTAATACACTTCAAAGATACATTTATAAAGCATATATATATATTTCAAAATACATGTAAAGCATATAAAATTACACTTTCTTTATAAGCTTACCAACTTCATTCATTTGTACCATTTCTGTACTTTAGAATATGATACAAATAATTAAATTTAGATTAATTTCATGATCACCAAAAAGTATCAGATTTAATAGTTGCGATTATTGCAGTAATCATTTTAAAGAAATGTATTTCTCTAAATTTAAATAGAATACTAACTTGAAGTATGTTATAGAAATATTAGTAAATATTAATTCTTTTAAAACAATTGAACATTCCATTACACCATAATATTAAATAGAATATTTCAGTAAAAGAAATGTTGCAAACATGTAACTTTACCATTAAAATTCTCAACATTTAAAGTTCCTAATTTTTCATAAGAAATATAGCGCTTCTTACCTGTAAGAAGAAATGCAAGAAAAGTTCTTCGTGTGAGTGGAAACAAAGAATGATCTAATAGACTGTGGCGAGGGTTATATCGAAGTCTGCGTCCAACCGCATTACCAAAAATGGTAACCCTCTCTGCCCCAGGATCAACTTTGCTTCCACAACACACAGAACAGTCATTGCGCATCTTCGTATCTAAAGGTCGTTCAAGTTTTCCTTTACGTCATGGACTTTTTCTACCTGGTCAGCATCTTTTGCTGGAGAACACGTGAATTATGCGTGAAAAGACGGCCTGACCATTATTTAGTTACCATGTTAACTTAACCTACATGTATGGATGCTGGCATGATCTCTAACATATATCTTTGTAGGTCAGCTTGTCTTTGACCGATATATCTTACAAGCGAGTTTTTCCTAACGTACTGTATAATGCTTTACCTATTGAATAGTGTATAGTACACAACTGTAAAGAATGAATTTATCCCAATATACTTTAGCATACGTTTTACTTTCAATATTATTTTAATGCAAATAACTTTAATAACCCATTTTAGAGAAAAATTCCAATCATATAGAATCTACTGTAAACAAATGTCGTAACAGAATTATCAAGGATGCCAGCCGCCGGCATGATACTCCCTATTTTCGCTATCACAAACAAGTAGACTATACCAGCTAACTATTAATCGACAAGTAAACAAAACACAAGATCCTAGAAAATAGTAATATCAACTCATTTAAGAAATTCACTGCTGATGCACAGATTTATAATTTTTAAAAAAAATCTATACCGAATTGGACGGCTTGGATGAAGTATTTACCGTTTACACGCATGCATACCTCACTCCCGAAATGCAGGTTATTACAATACCCTCTGCCAAGAGTGTTAGTGTCCGCACAACACTCTTAAAATTTACACTGAAGGAACTTTTGTACACAAAAGTGATGCTTTAAAATTGATAGAAAGTACTGTAGTAATGGTAGGAGCAGTTGAAATATAATGGTTATAATTTACACAGAAAACTCAACATCTTCAAGAACAAGAACATGGAATTAAATTACTCAGATTAACTATAAACAACATATACTGTAATTCGACACTGATATCATTAATATTAATAAATATCTTAAATTCCAAATTCCGAGCCTACAGATGTCACAGGTTTCAAGTACAAGTACTACGTTAACCATGAAATGTTTAAGAACATGTGTACACTAATTTGGCTTGAGAGCAATTCTAGAAAAGCTGAATATGTACATAGTGTATTAAATGTACTGGCTGATAATTTACTGTTCAAATTAAAGTTTACAATGCATGATATTTCAGAGTAAGTTAAATATACAATTGGCAAACTTCAGAACAGTGAGCCAAATCACTGAATAAGAATATGGACTATCATAACAAGGTAAGAATTTTTTTTATTTAACCAAACGAGTGGGTGTAGGTGTTGGACTATTGCCATTTAATTATGACCTTTAAAAGCTAATATCATAATAAGAATTATAGCCTCAACACCAAAAGCGACACCCATCATCTAACCAAAGTGTCCTAAATGCATAGTAGCCTTTAAAGTAACACTGCATAAATTACAACTTGTAACAAATATCATTGTATACTAGAATAGGTGATGCCTCCGCTCCTGTCTCTGACATTTCTTTTCACCGCTGTTCTCCCTCCTTGTATCATTCTTGTGCTCCCTCAAGACTGGGTGGTTTCAGTTGAATTTGCGAATGTGCGCTCATTTATGGATTTTATTAAATCGTTTCTGATATTGTTGAAATGCCACTGTCTGCTTTTGTAATGCCTTCGTCACATGACTGAGACATCCAGAGCCCCTCTGTCTGCCTGTGCCGCTAGACTTATTGAATGGTTCATGACATCCACTGCAACTGTAAACTTTTCCACCAACCTCTGGCTGTGCGGTTTGTGTTCTTCACAACAGGTACAGGTAGATGAGGCCAAACTTGACAGGCTCTTGGGTGATGATTAATAGGCTGTCTGTGCAGATCTTTTGCCTTAACATTATAATCAATATTATTATTACTACTATTATTATTCTTGTTTTTCCAACCATGTTTAGTTTAACTTCATAGTCCTTGCACTAACTCTTCGAACTTGACATCACACTACTACTTCACAACCAGCTCTGTCAATATTTGTGAACTGTCTGTTTTAAACAACTAATGTTCTTTTGCAGTCCTTGATCCCAGGACCGCCATTCTGGAAGCCTTTATCGTCCATCTTGGGGAGTTTTTCACCTGTATATTTCTTCAGTTTGTTGTGATGAACAAGTTTTTCTTTCCCAAATGGATCCAGCTGTATCAGATAATTTAAACAACTTATTGTCCGCTTGACAACATATGGTCCATCATACATGTTTTGCAATTTTGGTGACATCTATCTTCCTACCATCAGCTATTAACCACACTAAATCTTCTGGCTGGTAAGAACTCTGTGACAACTTGGCATCATACAAGTCTTTTTAGTGTCTTGCTGCAGACTGTAAATGTTTTCTGGCTACCTGATGTGTTTAGCAAGTTTCCTATATGTACATAAACAAAAGACTAAAAAAATGGATACACACAGAGATGCAACATATCCAAATTGGTTTCATAAAGTATATGGATAGTTATCTGAAAAAAGATAAAAGGATGATGTTTATCAAGTCTGAATCTGAGCTACAACAAAGTTATTTACTTAAGAAAAAAAAACATGACTTATCAATTAAAAATTCTGGGTATAAATTTATATTTCATAATGATTTATGTCTTTACTACCTTAGCTTGCTGCTCTGTAATAGCAAGATTGTCAGCAAGTGTACAGTCACTGTCCTTGTCTTTGGTGTTGTAGAGTCCATTGTCCCAGGACTACTCGAGGTCCTTTAACTGACTTTCGGTAAAAACTGTCCTTGGTCTCTTGTCATTCTATTCAAAGAGAGGAACTATGTACATGATGGCAGAATTATAAAATGTTCAATAAAATGGAAGTGATAAAACATAACATAGGTATTATCAATATGTAGCTGCTACTGCTTTGAAAAAAAACTTTAAAAAACTGGAGCACTGGTATATTGTGCACTAGCAATACACCCGGGTTCAGCTATGGCACATGAGCAATATAAAAGGTTCATAATACCCATTATCTGATCAATTATTGTTTTCATTTTAATTAATGCTTTTAAACTTTAGGTCAAAACTCATTTAGAGAAAAATAGTGAGACATTGCCATGCTGTTTTATATCATTTGAATCTTAGTGCATGATACATGAGAAACATTCTCTCCATACTTGCACACATAATGCTGTTTTTATTTTTCAAACATTGAAGAAGGATAATCACTCAGCACGACTCTTGGATGTATATGGACCTGTACTTCACTCAACAAGACTCTTGTGCATATATCAACGTGACATCAAATTTTCCATCTATACATCCAAGTGGCAGTTAACAATGTTAAGCCTTTAACGCTTATAACGTATACCGTACAGTATAAAAGTATTCATTGTTAACGCCCGATAGCCTCAAGGCTTTAACAATGTAGGGATCTGGTTTATAAAGTTGCCTTAGTGTGCGTTGCATTAACAAACTTGTCACCAAATATAGTATTATTTGATTAAAAGTGATTATGCTATTGTCTAAGAATGTAGTAATTTGATGTATATATAATTAGGAAGGGAGAATTATTAGTCTATTATACAAGAGAGAGATCTATAGATATTTACTGCTTTGCTTGAAATTGTGCAGTGAAAGAAATTGAGTAATGAAGATAGGAAAGCTGTTTATTGTGTTTCTGTCAACATACATTTTCAGTTTAAATAATACATCAATAAATATATTGTATTGTAAGTTATGTATTGATATTTACTTTCGTCCTTGAAACTGAAAATTGTATCATAAATTGGCATCAAATCTCTCCATCTCTCTTTATACTAGTATCTCATATATTCACTAATCATAGTACAATACTGACATCAAAACAATACTTTTTTGCATTGTGGCTCTTGAATACATTTTAAAAAAAACATTGTCAAACACAAAAGCATGTGCCATTATATATATCACTCGCTGATAAAAACACTCACCATTAAATTAATGCTGACAGATCAAAACACAAGACTTGTTTGCATTATGGCTCTTGAATACACAAAAAAATCATTGTCAAACACACTAGCATGTCCCATTATAAAAATCTCATAAATGCAGTAATCATAATTAATGTATTTATTATAAAAATAAAGCACAAAATACTTGTTTGCTTTTAGGCTCTTGCATAGATACAACACTTTCGAGTCACTTGACTTTGCTAACCATACTCTTGCTACAGGATTTTATGCATTCAGGGCAATACCATTTTCCTTATGGCTTTGGGGCAATGCCTACAGTCAAAATAAAACCAATGAAATTGGCAATTTCGATCATCAAACCACCTGGCCATATTCCTCATCCTGGCAGAAGCACCATGCAGGCTCTTATGGCTGGTGTGCTGCATTGCTTGGTTCTGGTGTTGTCGCTTTACTATTATGTAGTGGCAAACATGACTAATCTATTGCATTGCTTGGTCCAGGTGTTGCCCCTTTACTATTATGTACCGGCAACCGTGTATAACATCTGACCAACAATTATGACCGAACTCCAACTCTGAAAACATGGAGTGCTTTTGGAAGCATATCTTCTCAAATCGCATGGCATTTCTCAATCCTCTCAATATGAATTGATTGTCCAAACTACAAAAGTTTGCATAATTTGTATCACATACAAACAATTGGCATTGAACTTAGTAATAATGCTCATGTATTCTGTCGAAAGTTAGCCCGCCATTGCAATATCTCGCAAGGAATGATTTTTCGATGTCAGCTTTACTCGGGTCCATGTCAAGCATTGTATACGGACACTTTATCATAGTGACTTTGTGATTCACCTTTCATTAAAAATCTGTAATTAGTCTGAAATCAGTTGGTTTATTGAAACAAATTGACAGGTGCAACTTTAATAAGTTGAAATGTTTAATATGTGTACAGGAATGTCACTTAAGTAAATGTGTCCGCTACACGACTTAAAAAGAATAAATCTCACCCCAACAGTCATTGGATTTTTTTCTCACTAAATTAACTGCTTCTCTGTGGTCTGTTTCCTTGTGTATGTTACTTTCAGATGCTGTAACAGTGAGTAATTATTTAATTGTGAGTGCGATTTTAAACATGTTAAATTAGTTATATGGCATGACATTTTCGATCGACATGTGCAATTCTCAAATCATCGGTTCTAAAAGACTTGAAAGGACTACACACAACAAGACCATTCATTTTAGGCCTTGCACTGGGTCATGGGTTCAATGGAGTACTTATGTCATGGCATGGTGTTTATCATATGTTGGTGGAAAATGACACATCTTCCTCGTTTACATCCAATTGTGTCATGTTAATGAAGGCTTCAGGGCAACTTTAAATAGCTAGTGGCAGCAATATCATGGGAAAAGTCATCTTTATGCATCTTCTAAAACTTCAAAGGAACAATGCTAACGAGATAATAGTAAGATCTTGGTGCAAATAAATTAATGTTACACAAGTATATGCCAGTCATTAAAAAATATACCTCCCACCGAGTTTCCTATAATAAAAACAAACTCACCCTTGATCTGAGATGCAAACTTTTGCCGGATGCTCTTCTGACAAAAATAGTCATGGGCCATGCTACTCCCAAACACACCAGCGCAGCGTAAGATAGATGCGTGTTTATTTCTTCTGTTTGCATTACATTTGTGATCATTATACTGGAACCATTAGTCACCTGCAGTTCTAAATAACGTTGATAATAACGTTCTAAAGTACATTTCAAGTTCTTGAAGAATTTACTAAAATTTTGTTCCTCGATTTTGTTCAAGTTACATAGCAATTGAACATGAGCATCTGACACAAAATTAGATTCTGAGAAGAAAAAAATATATAATTTTCTAACAGGTGATATAGACCAGACAAATAATAGAATTTCTTACAATCAACGAAACTCAACAGCAGATTAATATATATAATTGGCAATATTACCGAACAGGGTATTATTTACCTTGGAATTGGGTGATGAAAAATGGGGTCAGAAATTAAATTAGTAAGCTTAATTTGGTGATACAATTATTTTTTCATTCTCACAGACTGGCTTATCAACTTCAGATGATACTTCTTCAGCTTTTTCCAGTCTGCAGTTGTACAACATTGTTTTCAAAAGAAACGGCTTTCTCCTGATACTTTTGCTTCTCTTCTTCCTTCATGTTTTTCCATTTTGTTGACCATTGACAAAATGTCTGACCTGAAGATGAAGTCTGAAAATGGAGGATAACCTTGATATATTTGATAAGAAATTTCATGTGCAGATATATCTTGTAAAAGTAGTTACAACTGAAAGAAAATTATGAAATAAAAAATGACATTGCTAGTTGCATTATCCAAGAAGAATTTACTGATATCACATGGAATACATAGTTGTTTTTAATGTTAACATGAAATAACATCCTTAGCAAACAAAATAAATCATGAACATGCTGAAAAAAATTGTATTAATTTTGAGTTTTATACTAAGGCATCTTTTAAATGAAAAACATGCATTGTTATCTTAACAATTATAGGTGAAAGGATAGACAGCATTAAACTAAAAGTGACTCAATATGCACTAACTGAAATTAAATTATTTTTCAAAATTGTTTACAATTTTAAGAATGATGTAAGCTGCAATTGCAAAGTCTGAAATATTTAGATTGTGTTCCTAAACTGGTAAGAAACTAATTAAATCAAAAGAAACTGTACACAATATAGAAAACTATTAAATTTTCTGAAATGGAGAATGTACACTGTAAAACGTGCAAGTGACAAAACTCGAATATTAATACTTACGTAATATTACAACACCGGTTTATGGGTGGTGTAGGTGGGTGGATTTAACAGTACATCGGCTTTATAGTACCAACTTAAGAATCTTAGAAAGCAAAGATATAAGATCACATAAAATCAAATTCTTGAAAGCTAAATTTACAAAAAAGAGAATGTTCATCTTGTTTTGACAGCTTTCTATCCTGCCAAAAAATATAGGTACAAACGTTTTTTTAAATTAATTGGGGTGTGTGAATTACGAAGTGTTATAATAGGCAGACGTGAGAAACAAATTGGTTGCCTTCAATACCTTTTAGTGTGCAACTTTAGGAGAGCAAGTGTCTGCAACAAGTAATGAAAAAGCATTTTAGACACGATGAAAACAACTTTCATACATACCTCACAAGTATCTAGTAATAATATTCATACAAAGCAGTACAGGACAGTATACTATCACCATGTTATCAGAACTCTACCAATTGTATGCTGTGATATATATGTATAAGTGACATGTCTACACAACAGGCATACAACACCTTTAGTTAATAAATGCTTCAAATATACAAAGCAAGCAATACAAACAGCATATTCAATGTATATTTACCCACATTTGTTGTACTTTTAACACTGTAACGAATGATAATGACCAAAAGTAGTTAAATGTATAATGAGAATAACATGTGTGATAGATCAAACATGGCTCTGTAAAGGAAATGCACGGAAGGTAAAAAAAAATATTTACAAACTGAAAGGGGGGAGCCTGAAGCTGTCTGGAAATTATGTTTATTGTCGTTGATGATTATGGAAGTTGCACTGTAATATTAATGATCTTTCAGAAAATGAAAAATGTGTGAGACAAGATAGTATGAATGTTCTGTATTCATCAGATTTTATTTCTGAGGGTGAGAAAATCTATTAATGCATTTTTGGATGAGAAGTTGAATTTTTATATATTTGATTACTTTCCTCATTGTCAAACGATTTTAAAACATGTCTTTCAGTTAGCACACTTTTGCTCAGTATTGGCATTTTACTGGAGTACTTTTTTTGAGGTTTGAGCACATGAATAAATATTTGTGTTCCTTTACAACTAAATGGGGCCATGGGTGTCAAAGTGGACTGAAGTGATCGCCAGTTCTGATTGTTGCAGTCACAACTCTGTGTGGGTTATTGTCTCAGCTAACACTTACGTTATAAATGTACCAGTAGCTTACTGGGCTTTTTCCAAGTCCTTCCTACACCATTTATACAGACTACAGTTTATATAATTATAGTCTATCTTTGAGCTGATAAATGGCTTTAAACCCCAAAACAACAATATTCGTGTCGTAGGTTTAAACACCATTTTCCAGCACAAGATATGCTATAAATGGAAGCCAGTATTAATGGTGTAGGAAACAAATTGGGACAGCCAAGACCCATGATAAGCTACCGACAAGCTTTATCATATTGGATGAACCTGAGACCGGAACCCGCACATACAGGTGAGATGGCAGTGATCCTTCATGCTACGTGCTTTAGACCGGTTTGCCACTTGGAACCCCAAACGCAACATTAAAACCAGACACTACTTGATACCAAGAAATCTTATAAGATTGATTGATTGATTAATTGAATTTTCACGGCGCACCAGCACTTTTAGACTATTTAGCGCCATACAATATGTTATATGTTTAATTATAACGAAAGTGGAGTGTGCCAAAAATGTTATAGATCAGGTGAAAAAGTGTTAAGGTCAGAAAAATAAGTTTTAGAGGTAAAGAAAAGGCTAAAAGAATCCGCAGAAACCGTTTCAAAAACTTTACTCTTAAATCTGCGTTCGCCGAAATTAAAATCCATCACAAAAGGATGCTCAGAAGTCCAGTTATTTTGCAACCACCAAAAAAGCAATCCAATCCAATTCTGCCAATAACCTATATCAAGCCAGTGAAAATAGCTCCCTTTAGTAGCATTAGCAACATAAATTTTTCAACAACTGTCTCTAGACCTGCCACTGATCATGTGCAAACGACACAGTCGGAGAGTACAGGTGCAAAAACTGTTACTGTTAGACGATCACTTGGGAGATCATTTTCCGAAACAACATCTCAACCTGTTATGTCTATTCCACAGCATGGATAAGTTGAGGTTTGTTTATTTTATAGTTTTCCTTTTCACAATACATGTAAAATTGGCAACTTGTTACTAGTATATTAAGTTTTTTTTACACAGTATGGCTCGTCGTGTCAAAAAAGGAAAAATATCACTTGCTGAATTTAACAGGTCTAATGCCAAAATTTACATGTAACATTAGAAATAAATCCACCCGTCTAAGAGAAGTAGATGCCAAAGTAGTGTATTGCATCGGAAAAGCCTCCGCTCAACTACCAGGATCCTTTCCTCCTCCGACATGGGTCGCAACCCACGGCAAACAGGTCGCATCTACTTAGTCGCCTTTTACGACACCCCGAACCTGCAGGGGGATTCACCTGATTAAGAAACGATTAATTACATGTACTGTATAGTAGCTAAGACTTGTCAATCTTTTAGTATATTCTTTTAAAACTGGCATTACAGAATTTTCAGAATTAACAATTACTGATGTCAAATGGTGGAAAAAAAATCAAAGACATTTAGGCCCAGTAAGAAATCAGCATGGAGTCCACTTCATATGTGGTTGTAAAAACTTTAATATCAATGAGAAGATAACTTTATTACATACATGTATCATTAAAAAAGCAGGTCAATAACATGTACACATTATTCTCATTCTGTCACTTCCAGCATGTCCAAAAGTAGTGACATATCCACAATGTCATCATAGTCCAATAAATTATATGGTTCAGTATTTTCATCTTCAAACAAGGACTCGCTAGCATCATCACAGGTTTGTTGAAACAGTTTTTCTATGTCAGAAAATGTACATGAACCGCATGAACAATTGATTGCACAAAAGTCGCAACAAGAATGCAACCCAGTTCCTGTTTTTGCCTCCACAAATTCTATTGTAGAAAGGAAGGGTTTTAACATTAGCAAGCGTCAACATTCTGAATATCTGAATCTGAAGACTTGTACATATTTCTTACTTCTCTACCTTCAATAGATGGTACGAATTGTACAATAAAAGTGCAACTGCATCTTTTCCGTCACGCCCAACTCTTCCTATCTCCTGAATTAAATCAACAGAATTTGGAGCACCAAACAAAATGACATTGTAAAAATTAGCCATGTCTACACCCATCCCCAAGGCACTTGTAGCAATGACAAGTTGAAAATGGCTGTTGGGTTGTTTTAGTCCTTAAATTATTTTTGCTTTGTTTTCCTCCGGTGTCTCTGAGTGGTACATTTCTATTGTCGTAACATCAGTTAGTTCATTGGTTAAATAGGTATATAACTTTGATGCGTCCTTTCTCGCTGTGCAATAAATTAATGTTCTAGGAAGCAGGTTATCCTCTATTGCATCTATAAGCCACGCCATAGCCATTTCCACAGTATTGGGGATTTTATTCACATGTTTGGTTTATTTGCAGAGATCCTTATCTCTATGGCATCTGTGTTCATCTCGAGGATTTTCAGCACTCGTTTTGAAATTTTTCTTGTACATGCTAGCATAGATGCATTAGAAAATAATGAGCGGAGCTCTCCAATATAGTAAATCCATTTGCGGAAAGCTTGCTTTTCCGATTCTTGACTTTCACCCCTACAAGTACAAAATAACACTAACCAATAAACCAGTTTCTCTACTAATATTAGCATTGTAATGCAATATATAGATGTTTATATGGGTATGTAATTATCATAATTTTACAACATTAAATAAATGGTTTTGTTATTATGTTTAGTCTGTACATTTGAGCTGTTTAAAACATTTTTATTGTATTACAACTCTAACATCTTTTTGAGGCATGTTACTTGTTAATTTGGGTTGCTAGAAACACAAATTTTGGTTTATTTTTATTTGAATAATAATAAAAAGAACAAATATGATTTATGTTACTTTGCTATGAATGATTTACTTTTCCTAGTTGTAGCACACGTCAGTTGGTCGTACTTTATTGGACTGGTTGATCGTTACAGATCAGAGGTGGTATGATAACTGATCATACCGGTATGGACAGTGTAAGTCAGTATATATATATATATGCCAACTATTTTGGAAACCTTTTAAGCAAATATTAAATTAATTGTTATTTATTTGTCAAAAACTATATTATTAAAAGTTGTAGTAAATATATAATAAATTATGTCTGCAAATACTTTTGATACTTCCTTACTTTTCCCTTTCCCTTCGTATGTATTACTACAATTCACCATGTATCAGGTCTGTCAAATCAAGTATGACCTAGTGACATTACATGAAATGTGCTATAAATAGGAAAAAAAGTAAATAATATCAAAATCGCAAATCATATTTTATTATGCTTTATATTATTATTCAAATAACACAAAATAATAACTTATGTGTGGAAACATGTATACTGAGGGAACATGTAAATACACATGTACTTCGCTTTTTCAACATATTTCGTTTTTTCAGCCAGCATGTTTTTCTAGTAACCGGTTAATTTGCGTTATTTAACTTTCTTGATGCTTTTATTTTGTGTAATTGTATTTTGTGATTGATTTTGTAAACTACATTATACATAGTTAATACTTTTCAGTGAATATGGATTAAATATTAGACTTAATATCAATAAAGGTATCACAAAAATTTAGTCTATGACATTGGCTTTTTATTTGGAAACTCGCTTGTTTGCAAGTTTAATGTTTCCAAAAGAAACTTACCTACATTCTGGCTCTAATATTGTGTCTTAGCTGTACATATCAATGTTGGTTATTTCAAAAATTACTCATTCCTATTTTAGTATCTATGGTGGAATCAGTCTTATTGTCAAGTTCTGTTTTTAGTTTTGGTGCAAGTAACTATTTAAATTATTTACTGGCATTACAAAGTGTTAAATAATCTTGATCTGAAACATTAATTTGTAGTTACAGTGAATTAAGAGAAGGATATCTTGGATTATTTTATTACTGGCACATCAGTCAGTTTGAGATTACAGGAATTCAATTAGAACTTTATTATTTAAGACATTTGATAAAACCTTTTGGACTTTTTTTGAGAATTAATTTTTTTTAAATTTACTTAGTATATTTTTGGGATTGTTTAGTTTTGCAAAAGTTGTTTTTATCATTTCTGTTACTTTAACTCATTCGGCCCCGATGTCGTGTTTACGCGTAATCCAGTTTCTGCATTCAACGGCCGATAGTCTTTTCGTGAATTTTTTCGACTGCATTCAATGGACGGTACCGCTTTTCTGCGGTCCGAATGTATGGAAGTGAGAAAGTCTCTGATTGGCTACAAATGGGCCTTTTCATATAATCAGACCCACATCAGAAATGAATTTACGTTCGTTTGGGCAAACTTTAAATGTTCGGAAACCAAGGATTACTACTTGAGATCAGTTTTAAAACACGTGTTTTTTCTCTTACAAATTCGTAAAATGATGGCGGAAGAACGAGTGGTTTTTGATGGTGGTGAGGGCAAGAATGAGTTTCTCGGGTTTGATCTCAAAAATATGGAGGAGGATGCTGATCGCGAAAATGAAAAAGATTCTGCCGATCTAGCAGATTGGAGCGATCTTCTTCTGTCTGTCCAAATCAATGATTTTAGTGGAATGAATCCTGGAACAACATACAATGACAAATTGACAAGGAAAAAAGAGAAGTCTATCTTTTTTCGCTTATAATTATTTCCGGAGAAACTGTTCACGGACATCACAAACGAAACCAATCCATATGCCTAAAAATGCATATAGGTATCACCAAACAAAACGTAGTATCCAACCTGCAAAATGTGTTTATTGAACAAAGTTCTATCTTAACCAAAAACCGGATGTGAACATTGCCAAGTAAATGTATGTACAAATTGTTTCAAGCCATATCACATATTACATTTTCCTGGTTTATTTTATTGGAATTAAGTGCTGATGATGTAATATTCCTAACAATGTTGCACATAATTTTGTAACAAAATGTATAAATAAATTGTGAAAGACTTGGACAAATAGAAAGAAAAATGCATCACTGTGTAGACAAATTAATTTGGATTAATTGGTGAAATTTTCATGGATTAATATTGGATACAAGAGAAATTAAAGTAAATGTGAAGCCATGTAAAACACTCTGGGGCACAAGCAGTTAGTCACAGCTTAGTGTGCCTGGGGCACAGTAACAGTGTTACTGATAAGTTTCTTGGGGCTGAAAGAGTTAAGACCATCAAGCCATTACTAAACATTATTTCTGATCTCAAAACTCTTTGTCTTCCTTGCTTCATTCGAGATTTTTTTTGAATGGTTTTATTTGTGCTTACAACCCAACTACAAAAAGGTTCTGAATTCATTTACTTTTCGTGTAGATCACAAGAATTTGTGTGGATATATCATTTTTTTAGTTAATGGAAGATTATCCCAAAAGTAAAAAAGTCATTTCTAAACTGAATTTAAAAAAAATATTTATTGAGTACCATTTTTGTATGTCACATTTTGAAAATGTATGTAACCCTATATTTAGTAATTGATTGATCTTTTACTTTCATCTAGTCCCCCTGTATTTTTTGTACAGTTATTTTTATCTGTATTTTATAAGTGAAAGATCTAATCATGACTTTATCTGGGACTAACATAAAAAATTGACTGGAAGCTCAACACGGCCCCAAAAATGTATATCCTTTTTTTTCTTACTATGCATAGAAGGTTGCCAATGGCCTGCGTAATTCAGAGATCAGAAGATGAAAAACTCTTGTGCATTCTAAGTACCTCAGAAACATTTATAACCATAGGACAACCTACTTGAACATTTTAGTCGCCATTTCAAAGTTTACATTGCTAAGCCCAGTACATTGGTTGCCATGTAAATTGAAAACAAAACAATGTGTAGTTTATAATGGAAATTGACTTCGGCATTTAGTTGAGGTAAGTTAGAGAATAATTAAAAAATGCAAACAATTTTTTTAGTTTTTTAAAAAAAAATTTACATACAACTATCTTCAGCCTCAGTAATAATCTACTCTAGTCTCATGCAAGTCAATGGGTACACTTGGAACATCACTATATACCTAGCCTCCAATCCACATCATTTTCTTAAGATGATAATCTTAATCAGTCCTGGGCACATTTTTTATAATTTGCTGGACACCAATTGTACTGCCAACTGACTTGTTTTTGTTTTTCTTTTTATTTTGTTATATCTCTTCATTATGTTCAGTGCTATTCACTGCATCATAATGGACTGTATAGTTATTTAAAATATTTTTTAAGCATTTGATTAGAGCTGCACCGATTAATCACCCGTACCCATAATCGGGATCGGTATCGTCAGAAGTAATCGGTGCCGATGCAAGTAAATTTCGTAAATATAATTTCAAGTATAACATTCATCTTGACATGGCTTGAATTTTAAAACAGAATTAAATAGTGGAAACTAAAGAAGAAACATTTTATTTGGGGATTAATTGAAAGACAATATATTCTTAAAAGTTACTACTGTTTTAATACACTTCCTGATTTTTGCTGAGAACTCCCAATTATTACATTATGTCCTCGATTCTAATTTTCTTCCAAACAAGAAGTCCTACATGTTCTGTTGCAACCTTAGAAATTGGCGACTTCAGGGTCAACTAAAGGTAATTTTATCAACTGAGTATGGCATCTGTGTATCCCTGGCACTTTAAAAGTGTCCCCTTGTTGGGCTCCTTGGTGGGTGGGGAGCACGGGTGCTGAATTTTTCAATCAAGCCATCATGGAGAATTCCAAAAAAACACTTAAACGTACCAAAACTGTGTCATCAGAGTCGGATGATGAACCATGTAGTGTGGAATCCTTTCCTCGCTTCATGGTCATCCAATCAAAAGACGAAACTAAACAACTTGCTAAATTATCGCCATTTATAATCGAAAAGACTATACTTGGATTAGTCGGCAAGCCGAAAAGTGTCAAAAAACTCAGATCAGGCGGCCTACTTGTAGAGTGTGAGCGCAAAGCACAAACTGAAAATGTACTGAAAATTAAGACCTTTCACGATATTCCAGTAACCTGCTCCGCCCACTCTACACTTAATACATCAAAAGGCGTCATTCGTTGCCGTGACCTTGCTGGAGTCAGCGACAAGGAAATCGTCGAGGGCATGAAAAATGAAGGTGTCACTGCAGTCCGTAGAATTCGTATCAAACGAAACAACAATCTGCAGGACACCAACACTATTATACTCACCTTTAATAAGCCAACATTACCTAAAGTGGTCAAGGTTGGCTTCCTACAAGTTAAGGTTGAGGTATACATACCAAATCCCCTCCGATGTTACAAATGTCAAAGATACGGTCATCATGAAGACAGATGCTCTAGAAGCCAAATATGTGGCCGATGCGGCGACCCCTCCCACGGGGAATCAGAGTGCAAAGCCACTCCGCATTGCGTCAACTGCGGCAAGGAACACCATGCTAGTTCAAAAGAATGCGACACATGGAGACAGGAGAAGGAAATCCAGAGGGTTAAATACACTTCCAACATTCCCTATCCAGAGGCCAGGAAGCTTGTTCAAGCTAGATCACTCCCCGGCCCATCCTTCTCAACTGTAGTGAAGAGCAGCCAAAAAGCAACGAAAGACGCACAAACTCAAACAAACCCACCTGAAGCCCATTGCGACTCAAACATCCCGCACTACAAACCGCAGAAAAACTCGACATCGACACAAACAACATTTAACAATACTCCACCACCAAAATCACCAAAAGGCAAGAAAAAACTACAAACAAATAGGCAGCAAAAAGGGTCTGATGACCCTATAAAGATGCACAACAGGTTTGGAGACTTAGAGGACATGGATGCAGAAGAATCTGCTTCATGTCCTCAGGGTAGCTCCAGACCTAACAATAAAAAATACACTCCCGTACTTCCTCCAGATAAATAACCAAACAGTTTGCCTCCGCGAAAGGTCTAACCTAGCTCCAGAATCTTTAATATAAAGTTGTAATGAAAAACACCATTTTACAATGGAACTGTAGAGGACTTAAAGCTAACTACCATGATATTCTTCTGCTTTTAAACGAACATGATCCAGCAGTACTATGTCTTCAGGAAACATTTTTGAAAAATACAGATAACATCACACTTAAAAACTACTCCCTGTTTAACAACTATTCTCAGAATGTTGACAAGGCCTCAGGAGGAGTCTCTGTTATTGTGAACAACAGAGCCCCTCATAGGGTCATACCTCTAAACACAAATTTACAAGCCATTGCTGTAAGCGTCACTCTTCATCGAGTGATTACATTTTGCTCTATTTACTTACCACCAAACACTAACCTAGTTCCAAACGATTTAGATTCCCTTGTTCAACAACTTCCCGCACCATTTGTTTTACTCGGGGATTTTAATGCCCATAACATTTTATGGGGATCAAATCATATAAGTGACAGAGGTCACAAAGTTGAAGACTTTATTTCTAGACATGATCTGTGTCTATATAATACCAAAACACCCACATATCTACACCCAGGCACGGGTACATACACATGCATCGATTTGACAATTTGTTCTCCCTCGCTGCTTTTGGACTATGAATGGAAGGTTGCTGATGACCTTCACAGCAGCGATCACTTCCCAATCTCCCTTGTAAATCTTAACTCTACAATTGATGAAATAACTCCACAATGGAATTTAAAGAAGGCCGACTGGGCCAAGTTCGAAACACTCTGTAAAACTAGGCTGAATGAGGATACAGTTTTCAATGTTAACGACCCCATTCAGCTCTTTACATCTATTTTAACAGAAATTGCAGAAGAATCTATCCCCAAATCCTCCACAAACTGTAAAAGAACCCTAAAACCATGGGTCACTAAGGAATGTAAGGAAGCCATTAGACTACGCCGAAAAGCATTAAAAAAATTTAATAATCATCCGACGCCCGAAAACTTAAATATATATCGCATTGTCCGGGCTAAAGCTCGCCGCACAATCAAAGAAAGTAAAAGAGCATCATGGAAGAAATATGTTTCTTCTTTAAACACTCGTTCCTCTGTTAAGAAAGTTTGGGATACTATACGCAAAAAAAACGGAAAGAGCAAACAAAACCCTCTCCGACATCTGACACTGAACAATAACAACTTTAATTCAAAACGTGACATTGCAAATACTCTTGCTGACAGTTTCTCCAAAAATTCATCATCATCTAATTATTCAGAAGCTTTCCAAAAACTTAAAACTCGAAAAGAAAAGACACGTTTAAAATTCACATCCAACAACTCGGAAAGTTATAATCAGTTGTTCTCATTATCGGAGCTTAGGGAGGCTTTAGATAAGGCCCATGATACATCCACTGGGCCTGACGAAATACATTACCAGTTTTTGAAACACCTCCCAGAATCATCATTAACATCTCTTTTGAAACTCTTCAATGATTTATGGATCACTGGTAATGTACCAAAAATCTGGAAAGAAGCA
Source organism: Unio pictorum (assembly GCA_030141615.1). Taxonomy (NCBI): domain Eukaryota; kingdom Metazoa; phylum Mollusca; class Bivalvia; order Unionida; family Unionidae; genus Unio; species Unio pictorum. The sequence continues at coordinate 249,776 of JARLTB010000145.1, read as the reverse complement.
ACTGTAATACCAGTCCCCAAACCAGGTAAAGATAGCGAAGACCCCAACAGCTATCGACCAATTGCACTGACAAGCTGTGTATGCAAAACAATGGAACGAATGATCAATTCTCGACTTATCTGGTACTTGGAAACTAACAATTTAATATCTCCTTTCCAAAGTGGCTTTCGTTATGGACGGAGCACCAATGATCATCTGGTTAGACTAGAAACATTCATTCGTGATGCATTTATCAAGAAAGAACATTTAGTAGCGGTTTTCTTTGATTTAGAAAAGGCCTATGACACGACATGGAAGTACGGGATACTAAATGACCTGCACGATCTAGGTCTAAAAGGCCGTCTGCCCTCTTTCATATCCAGCTTTCTCTCAGACAGAGAATTCAAGGTACGAGTGGGCTCCACTCTATCAGATTTGCACGAGCAAGAGATGGGTGTGCCCCAGGGCAGTATTTTATCCGTGACACTTTTCAATATCAAAATTAATAGTATCACAAAGTGTCTGACTCCTGGTGTGGATTGCTCGCTATATGTTGATGATTTTCTAATATGTTATAGATCGAAGCACATGCATACAATTGAAAGACAACTTCAGCAAAATATAAACAAGATTCAAAGTTGGGCCAGTGCAAACGGTTTCAAATTCTCGAAGTCTAAAACAGTATGCATGCATTTCTGTCAGTTACGAAGACATCACGATGAACCTCACCTCACGCTGGATGGAACACCTATTCCAGTTGTTGAGGAAACAAAATTTTTAGGTATTATCTTTGACAGAAGACTGACTTTTATTCCACACCTAAAGAACTTGAAAGCTAAATGCTCAAAAGCACTTGACCTACTTAAATTAGTATCACACACTGACTGGGGTGCTGATAGAAAAATCATCCTGAATTTATATAGAACGTTTATTCGCTCCAAACTAGACTATGGTTGCGTTGTGTATGGCTCAGCCAGGAAATCATATTTGAAAATACTTGATCCAATTCATCATCAGGGAATAAGACTGGCTTTGGGAGCATTTAAAACTTCCCCATGTGAAAGCCTTCTAGCTGAGGCGAATGAACCACCATTATCACATCGTAGAGACATGCTTTCCGCACAGTATGCTCTCAAATTAAAATCAAACCCTCTGAATCCTGCTTTTTCGGCTGTTTTTCAACCCAAATACAAAACTTTATACGAAAATAAACCAAACGCCATACCTTCCTTTGGCATTAGAATATTATCCAGCCTTGACACTACAAATATAGATCTTTCTAACATTCAGAAAACGTCTATCCCCGAAACACCACCCTGGCTAATTAAACAACCAAAAGTACTTTTTACGCTACACGACGGTAAAAAATCTGAGACAAACCCTTCTGTCTTCCACAACTCTTACCATGAACTCCTCACCGAATTTAAAAACTACACCAGAATTTACACTGATGGATCAAAGGATGAGGAAAAGGCTGCTGCAGCCTTTGTTTGTGGAAATCACACAATGCAAGTTCGCTTACCAAATGGAGCATCAATTTTTACAGCCGAAATTAGAGCAATAGAACTTGCTCTGCAACATATAGAAAAGAAACATATTTTAAACAGTATCATTTTCTCCGACTCGCTATCAGTACTCCAGTCACTACACAATAGAAACCTGGAGAACCCAATATTGAAAAACATACTCCTTAAACATAATGAGCTGAGTGTCAACCACAACATAATATATTGTTGGTTACCTAGCCACATTGGTATTAAAGGTAACGAAAAAGCAGATCGCGCTGCTAAAAGGGCTCTTACTCTAGGACCATCTGATTTTAAATTACCTTTTACTGATTTTAAACCTTGTATCAGAAGGTTCTTTCGTCAGAAGTGGCAGGCGTCATGGAATGATGCTGTAAATAACAAACTTCATGCAATCAAGCCAGCCCTGGGAGAATGGACCCCTTCCTACAGATCCATACGTAGGGAGGAGGTAGTCATTGCAAGAATCCGAATTGGTCATACTTATATCACCCACACACACATACTTAAAGGCGAAGACCCACCAGAGTGCGTTTACTGCAATGAACCATTCACTGTCAATCACCTTATGATAGAGTGCTTTGACTTGCAACCTACGCGCGATCGTTATTACATTGTGCATGATATGAAAGACCTTTTTGATACTATAAACATCACTCGTATTATAGAGTTCCTGAAAGCAGTAAATCTTTACTCAAAAATTTGACTTTTATGATATGACCTTGTGTAGTTTTATGCAATATATATATACCGTCCCATTTTAATACCTTTTCATCCTTTTTCATTAACATAGTACATTTACCTCTCCCGTTGATCGGGAAACTATTTTGCACCGTTACCATCTTACCGTTTTTAATTTCAACCATCTGTTATTTTATATCGCTGGTCGATATAGGACCTTTTATCAATTTTAAAAGATGTCACCATTTTACTTTGAACTATTTGGTTTTCTATGTCGCTGGTCGATGTTAAACCTTCCTATTTTCAAACATATAACCTATTATATGGCGCTAAATAGCCTAAAAGTGCTGGTGCGCCGTTAAAATTTAATTAATCAATCAATCAATCAATCAATGTTCTGTTGCATCACCTGTGAATTATTGTTGTGATGAAATACTAACTTTTCTATAAAGAATTCGCATCTTCACTAAATAGAATGTCACACTACGAATGCTTAACTCCAATGCCATTCCCACGAAAGAAATTTAACATCTGGCATTTTTAGACTATATACCAATGTTAATTACCATCGTTAAATGTTGTAGCTGTTGTTGTAGAGTTTAACGCCATTTTTCAGCACACGATAGGCTATACATGGCGGCCAGAATTATTGGTGGAGGAAGAACCCGGGAACGTATAAATGAATCTTGTCCCCGGGCTCCAAACACTCTAACAACGCCACGTTTGTCTCGGAAACACCACCTTGGCTCCTTAAGCAAATTGATTTTTATTAAGACACGCAATAAGGAATTCTGTTTCTTTTTCTTTAAATGCCTAATCAATCAACCTAAACACTTGCAACTTAATCAGTGTTTATTATCAATTGTATGATTGTTTACCTGCAAATTACAGAAGGCTGATAACTCTTTATTGTTTGAAAACGAAGTAAATTAAAATATGTGTACTTGACTCCTCTGAATTCAACTCGTCAGAGTTTAAATGCATATCGCAGACTTCATGGTGACTAGATGATTATTTTTAAGCAAATGAATAAGCCAGTGTTCTGAAAACAATTAGTATTTAGAACAAAATATTTTTCCTAAAGTCTAGCTTTCATTACTGCACATGTTGATATTTTAGCATATCATGGCGTATATCAGTGAATTTAATAACGGTTCCAAAAGCAAGTTAGATGAAGCCGTTAGAAGACAAAATATGTAATATTTCAGTTAAATGTATTTTAACCCCCTTTCTATCTATACTCTCATTTCTAAATATTTAGAAACCATACCATATTTATGTATGTATATACATATGCATATATATGCATTCTAACCCTTCCTTTCCTTCTCACATACATATTTTATCTTCATTTATTATTTACACTTTTTATAACTTTAATTATGAGCGTATGATTTTAAGGCATAAACAATTATAAAAAATGAAGAAAAAATAACTAAAATTAATGGAACGCAATTTCATTAACTTCCCGTTTTATGCTGCATAATATTTAAACTTTTGTAGTGATATATTATCATATAATGAGTCAAGCGCAGATTTCCCAAAGGCAACTTCAGTTCCAGTGAATTTGCATTGGGCAAACTGCCTTATGGCATTTGAGTTGCTTTGATGTCAAATTACATTTTTAGAAATCAGTTTTTTTTTAAACAGATGAATTTACAATTTTGATATAATTGCTATTCTTGATGGTAGTTTTCATTGTGTTAATTAAAGAGGTCACAAAGTTGAAAAACTGTCTTTGATTTAGGTTTTTGCAAAGGAACTTAAAACATATTTTGATAAGATTTGAACATTTATGCTCGTGTATCTATTTGTCTATCTGTAGTTTTAATTGCAGATAAATTTGTTCCTTAACTTTTAAATATCATCTCATGTTTTTTCCAGGATAGGTGCAATAAGTGAAAAAAAATTCAGGTCCTCAGGTTGATGGTAGTCTTTGGTTGTGTGTAAATTAGTCCTCACAATGATGGCAAAGTCAGAGTAGTAAAGAAGTATATGGCAAAAATGAAGTGATACAGATATTGCCTATCTAGCAGTTAAGCTTACTTTCAAATTTCTAACATATACTGTCATTCCTTCTTGTGGTCCTCGAAATGTAGTAATATGTCAAGGTTCTCACAAGTATATGAATACACGCATGTATGTGTGTGTGTGTTTTAAGTTTAAAAATGGAATATTTCTACAACTGATTAAATGGATCTGATAGCCAAATGGTAAGAAAGGATTTGATTCATGGCCTATACATATTATACTACCTACTCACAATGTATGGTATCCTCCATTAAATCTGTACTGCTAACCTGGTCATCATTTGACTCAGACAGGGAATCCTGCACTGATGTATAATACATGTCAGTGCTTCCTGTCTCATCCAACATCCTCACACCGACCTCCTCACTGACTAATAAAGTAGAAGCAATACCAGAATAAACTTACTTAAAATTTGGAAAAAGAATATAAAAACGAATGAGAAGACAAATTCAATTGAGAAATCATACTAACCAACAACAAAAAAAAAACATTTTTTCTCATGGGTTTACCACAACTGACAGTGTTAATGTATTTCTTATACAATACCGAAGAGTGGTAATTTCAAATGAATCTATCATTTGCATATACTGAACTAAATTTGTATTCATAAATCCATTCAACTGACAGTGTTAATGTATTTCTTATACAATACCGAAGAGTGGTAATTTCAAATGAATCTATCATTTGCATATACTGAACTAAATTTGTATTCATAAATCCATTCATAGTACAAATTTGGTCTTATGCAGAAAACTGAAAGTAACAAAAACAATTGAATAATATAAATAATTTAACTAAACGCATTACAAAATAATGAATGCTCAACAATTGTGGTAACTAAACACAGATTTCATTATCCTCGATAAATACTACCTATGTGGTGGAAGTGGATGCTATTATAAATTCAGTTATGTAATGCAAATTTCTGTTCCCATTTAATAATGATACCTACAAGGCTCTCCTGACTGCATGTATGCTCAAGCAGTCCCAGATGGTTCAGTCTAGCCAAGGCCTCTGAAATATAAAAAGGTTATTAATGCATGGTTATATATTTAACATTTAATTTTATGTCTTTATTCTTGTGATCGTTTGCATTTCTTGTTAGAATATACCAAAGTCAATTAAAGAATAAGTTTATTACAATATCTATTTATTAAATCTTCACTGGTTGTCACAAGATAGACCGAGTCGGGACTGGATTAGTGAAGACACGGAACACAACTGCGTTACTAAGATGTTTATTTTATAGACGCAATTTTAAAAATCAACTCTTGACACCAATATTTTACAAAATATAAGAAAAATCTATTTAAATAAATGTTCCCAGCAGGGAACTATGAACTTCAGTAACATAATGACAAAAAAAGAAGTATATGAATGAATTTACAAATATGAATATATATAAAAGGCTCGTATAACGAGATAGATGCAAATATGAAAAGATAATGCGTCGTCAATATGACGAGACTAGAATGAAGATATTAAATAATTAATACGTCGTCCATATGACGAGACATATGCAATCGTGAACCCTAAATTCTTAAGTTCTCGTTCATGGGACGAGATTTGTGTAGAATGAAATTATTCAGATGTCGTTCATATAACGAAACTGCAAAGAAGATATTAACTAAATAATACGTCGTCCATATGACGAGATATATGCAGCATACGTAAGCACCATAGACAGGCGCCACACACGGGCATTACACGGTCAGCATAGACAAGCCCACACACGCAGTTACCACAACACTGCACCACTAAAGCAAAACACGTCACCACACCACTTCAGCTAAAATTAAAACAACCGAACCGTGTAATACATGACACGATGAAGTATTCTCACACATATATGTAGCGCATGCGCGCACATGAAATAATTATCCATGTACATTTAACGTTAAGCATGCAGCGTATAATTGAACTCAATTATGTTCAGATACAAAAGAACTAATGAAACAAAATATAGTACTTCTGATAAAATGGCGCTGCCTAACCTATGTATTTATTCTATAGATTTTATAATAAATACTAAACTTCTAATATGTAAAACAATGAATTATATCATAATAAAAATAGCAATGAGAACAAAGTTAAATCTATTGTTACCTCTTTTAGCTGACAGATTGCTCCTTTAAGGATGGAAGCTTTTCCGACAAGACTGGATCGTAATGTGTTTTCTGTCTTATAATTTCGTCCTTATATACCCCTAGCTGTGACAGATATGCGCAGCTAGGTACTTTAAACTGCAGGCAATTTCGCACATACAGCATGAGCTGAGTGTTCGCTCATTATGTCGAAATAAGTAAAAAGCCCAAAAAATAATAAACTACCCTCGGTAAGGCTGTACGCAGTAACGAAATCGAGGCTAGATTTTTGACCACATATACATATTGAACATAGTCGTATACAATTTCGTGACACTGATAGATATACAATATCTAATGAAATTAGACAACTGCTTCAGTGTGAGGAATATTTCCTACTGTTTTGGATGAGACATTGTTTTTTTAATGGTGACTGAGATTCACTTTTAAAAAAGTATAGCCCTGAAAATATATCCTTTCACAAATCTGTTGGCATGATATTAATATTGTTAAAACCAGGTGCTCAAGGGATTCAAACTATAATATCAGGTTGACCTGCTCTACTTCCTACGGATAGTTCTGTAGGAATGAGTCCATTCTGCCAGGGTTGGTTTGATGGCATAGAGTTCGTTATTAACTGCATCATCCCTTGACACTTGCCACTTCTGACGTAGTTTCTTTTTGATACAAAGTTTAAAATCAGTAAACGTTAATTTAAAATCCGATGGTTCTTGATTAATTTAATTTTAACGGCGCACCAGTACTTTTAGGCTATTTAGCGCCATACAATAGGTTATGTTTAAAATAAGAAAGGTTTAATATCGACCAACGATATAACAAAACCATAATAGTTAAATATAAAATATTAAGATGTTGGTAACAGGAAAATATGAAGGTATATGTTGATGATAAGATGTAAATAAGAGGCGGTATTTGCATTAGATACAAATGCTTTTAGGTGACGTCATACAAGTTACAGTTTAAAATAAAGATTTACTTCCTTCAGGAAATCTAAAATACTAGTGATTTGAATAGTATCAAAAAAGTTCCTTCATGTCATGTACATTATAGTATTTCTCACGCGTAGGTTCCAGATCGGAACACTCGGTCATAAAGTGCTTTACAGTGAATGGTTCATTGCAAGAAACGCAATCTGGTGGATCTTCACCTTTTAGTATCTGGGAGTGGGTAATGTATGTATGACCGATTCTGACCCCCTGCGGGTTCGGGGTTGTAGAATAGGCCCGACGTGCCTCGCCACGTGTCGTAAAAGGCGACTAAGTAGAGGCAACCTGTTTGCCGTGGGTTGCGTCCCGTGTCGGGGGAGGAAAGGATCCTGGTAGTTGAAACACACTACTTTGGCCTCTACTTCTCTTAGACGGGTGGTCGAGATGGGCCCGGTCTCGACAAATCGGCTGGTCACGCCGAGCACTAGGAGGTCTTTCTTTTACTTGCTCATCTTTTCATTCTTTCTTGTATCTCTCTTGATACCACCGTTGCCCCTACATTTTTTTCCTTTAGCTTTCAGTTTCCCAAGTTTTAGAAGACTTCCTAGATAGCGGTGGCTCAACGGGTCAATCGGGAGGTAATTTTACCGACCCTAGAAGGAAGCTTCATGGGTCAATCCCAGGTAATTTTATCTAACGAGTATGGCATCTATGTATCCCTGGCACTTGACAAGTGTCCCCTCGTTGGGCTCCGTGGCGGGTGGGGAGCATGGGTGCTGAAATTTTAAATAATTAATCATGGAAAACAAAACCAAAAAAACCAACAATAAACGTACCAAACCATTGTCTGATTCGGATGAAGAGCCATGTGGCGTGGAATCATTTCCACGTTTCATGGTTATTCAGTCCAAGGATGATACAAAACCGCTTTCAAGTTTATCTCCATTCGTTATTGAGAAAACAATTTCCGGCTCTATTGGCACACCAAAAAGTGTTAAAAAACTAAAATCGGGTTGTCTTCTTGTAGAGTGTGAGCGAAAGAGGCAAACAGACAATATCATGAAAATGAAAACATTCTTTGATATTCCAGTGACCTCATTCGCCCACACTACTCTGAATTCGTCCAAAGGCGTGATGCGATGTCGTGACTTGGCTGGAGTCACCGACGCAGATATCATCGAAGGGATGAAACATGAAGGTGTCACTGCGGTGCGAAGAATACGTATTAAACGTAATAACACCCTGCAGGACACCAATACATTTGTACTCACCTTTAATAAACCAACAGTACCCAAAGTGGTCAAGGTTGGGTTTTTACAAGTAAAGGTCGAGATCTACATTCCAAACCCCCTTCGATGCTATAAATGTCAAAAATACGGCCATCACGAGGATCGATGTTCCAGAGCCAAGGTATGTGGCCGATGCGGAGACCACTCTCATCAGGAAGCTGATTGTAGAGCAACTCCGCATTGTGTCAACTGCGGCAAGGAACATCACGCCAGTTCCAAAGATTGTGATACATGGAAACAGGAGAAGGAAATTCAGAGGGTAAAGTTTACCTCGAACATTCCCTACCCAGAGGCCAGAAAACTTGTCCAGGCGAAAACATCCCTTCCTGGCCCATCCTTCTCCACAGTCTTAAAACACAATCCAAAAAGCACGAAGGACGCTCAAATACAGACGGATCAGCCCGATTCAACCACAAGTGCCAATATCCCTAATTATAAGCCACAGAAAAGCACAACCTCAACTCAGACAACTTTTAATAACAATCCACCACCAAAATCACCAAAACAGAAACACAAAGCACAAACAAATAAACCGCAAAAGGGGTTAGATGACCCCATTAAACTCTACAACAGGTTTGGAGACATTGAGAGCATGGATGCAGAAGAAACTGCTCCATGTGCTCAAAGTAGCTCCAAACCTAGTAAACCTAAATATAACCCCGTACTTCCTCCAGACAAATAACAACACATACTTCCTCCGCGAATAGTCTAACCTAGCTCGATAATCTCCAGCATAACATTACAATGAAGAACACCATCATACAATGGAATTGTCGAGGACTTAAAGCAAACTACAATGATATTCTTCTGCTTTTAAATGAACACGACCCTGCTGTACTATGTTTACAGGAAACATTCCTGAAAGAGACGGATACAATTACTTTTAAAAACTTTTCCCTGTTTAATGCGTACTTTCAAAACGCAGACAGGGCCTCAGGAGGAGTCTCTATTGCTGTGAACAATAGAGCCCCTCACAGAGTCATTCCTTTAAACACAAATTTACAAGCCATTGCTGTAAGTGTCACTCTACATCGAGTGATTACTTTTTGTTCCATCTACTTGCCACCAAACACCAACCTAGTACAAAAGGACTTGGACAATCTTGTTGAACAACTTCCCGCGCCCTTCGTTTTACTCGGGGATTTTAATGCCCATAACATATTATGGGGATCAAATCACATAAACGACAGAGGCCATAAAATAGAAGATTTCATTTCTAGACACGATTTGTGTCTATATAACACTAATTCACCAACATATTTACACCCAGGAACGGGTACGTACACATGCATAGATTTGACAGTTTGCTCTCCCTCACTGCTTTTGGACTATGAATGGAAGGTCGCTGATGACCTTCACAGCAGTGATCACTTTCCAATCACTCTTGAAAATAACACTAAAATTGATGATACAATTCCACAATGGAATATAAAGAAGGCCGATTGGGCTATGTTTGAAGCATTATGTAAAACTAGACTAAATAATGATACAGTATTCAACGCTGTTAATCCTATACAGCAATTTACCTCCGTTCTAATTTCAATTGCAGATGAATCCATTCCCAAGTCCTCAACGAACAGTAAGAGATCGCAAAAACCTTGGGTAACCAAGGAATGCAAAGAAGCCATTAGACAACGCCGAGAAGCATTAAAAACATTCAACACTCGTCCAACGCCCGAAAATTTAAATAAATATCGTATTGCCCGGGCTAAAACTCGACGCACAATCAAAGAATGTAAGCGTGCATCCTGGAAGAAATATATTTCTTCTTTAAACTCTCGTTCCTCAATGAAACAAGTTTGGGATACTATTCGGAAAATAAATGGAAAAAGGAAACACAATTCTATTCGACATCTAAAAATAAACAATAGCAATTTCAGTTCGAAACGTGACATAGCAAATATTCTTGCCGATAGTTTTTCGAAAAACTCATCATCATCTAATTATTCAGATGGCTTTAGAAGATTAAAATCTCAAAAAGAAAAGTCACGTTTAAAATTTACATCGAACAACACTGAAAATTATAACCAGCTGTTTTCTTTATTGGAGCTTAGGGAGGCATTAGACAAGGCCCATGATACATCCGCTGGGCCTGACGAAGTACATTACCAGTTCTTGAAACACCTCCCAGAATCTTCTCTGACATTGCTTCTTAAAATCTTTAACGATTTATGGATTTCTGGTAATATACCTAAGAGCTGGAAAGAAGCAACAGTGATACCGATTCCCAAACCAGGCAAAGATAACGAAGATCCTAACAGCTATCGGCCTATTGCATTGACAAGCTGCATATGCAAAACAATGGAACGAATGATTAATTCTCGGCTTGTATGGTACTTGGAAAGTAACAATTTAATTTCTCCTTTCCAAAGTGGCTTCCGTTCTGGTCGTAGTACTAACGATCATCTGGTTAGACTGGAAACATTTATTCGCGATGCATTGATCAAGAAGGAACATTTAGTAGCAGTCTTCTTTGATTTAGAAAAGGCCTATGATACAACATGGAAGTACGGGATACTAAATGACCTGCACGATCTAGGTCTAAAAGGCCGTCTGCCCGCTTTCATCTCCAGTTTTCTCTCCGACAGAGAATTCAAAGTACGCGTGGGCTCTTCCCTCTCCGATATGCACCAGCAAGAGATGGGTGTGCCCCAGGGCAGTATTTTATCTGTGACGCTATTTAATATCAAAATCAATAGCATCACTAAGTGCTTAACTCCCGGTGTGGACTGCTCTTTATATGTAGACGATTTTTTAATTTGTTATCGTTCAAAGCACATGCATACAATTGAAAGGCAACTTCAACAAAATATCAATAAGATCCACAATTGGGCCAGTAATAACGGTTTCAAATTTTCTAAATCGAAAACAGTATGCATGCATTTCTGTCAATTGCGAAGACATCATGATGACCCTAAACTCACGCTGGACGGAACACGTATTCCAGTTGTTGAGGAAACAAAGTTTTTGGGTATTATCTTCGACAGAAAACTGACTTTTATACCACACATCAAAAATTTGAAAGCTAAATGCTTAAAAGCTTTAAATTTACTAAAAGTAATTGCGCACACTGACTGGGGTGCTGATAAAAAAGTCCTCCTCAATTTGTATAGAACATTTATCCGTTCTATACTAGACTATGGATGCATTGTTTATGGTTCAGCTAGGAAGTCTTATTTGAAAATGCTTGACCCAATTCATCATCAGGGAATAAGACTTGCTCTAGAAGCATTTAAGACATCTCCATGCGAAAGCCTTCTCGCAGAAGCGAATGAACCACCCTTATCGCACCGCAGAGAAATGCTTTCTATACAGTACGCTCTTAGGTTAAGATCAAACCCTCTGAACCCTGCTTTTTCGGATGTTTTTCAACCAAAATACAAAACTTTGTACGAAAACAAACCAAATGCCATACCTTCATTTGGCATTAGAATATCATCCAGTTTTGACACTATCAAAATTAATCTCCCTACAGTTCAGAACACGTTTGTCTCGGAAACACCACCTTGGCTCCTTAAGCAACCCAAAGTGATTTTTACGTTGCACGATGGGAGAAAATCTGAGACTAATCCTGTCGCTTTCCAGAACTCTTATCATGAACTCCTCAACGATTTTAAAAACTACACAAAAATTTTTACTGATGGATCAAAAGTTGATGACAAGGCTGCTGCAGCCTTTGTTAGTGGCAAGCACATAACCAAAGTGCGCTTGCCAAACGATGCGTCCATATTTTCAGCGGAAATCAGAGCAATAGACCTTGCTCTGAAATTTATTGAACAAAAGCGCATTTTAAATAGCATTATTTTCTGCGACTCTCTGTCAGTACTTCAGTCACTACACCATAGAAAACTGGATAATCCATTACTAGTCGATATTCTCGTCAAAAACTCTGAGCTTAGTAAGTCCTGCAACATAGTATACTGTTGGCTACCTAGCCATATTGGTATTAGAGGTAATGAAGAAGCAGACCGGGCTGCTAAGATGGCTCTATCCCAAGAACCATCGGATTTTAAATTACCTTTTACTGATTTTAAACCTTGTATCAAAAAGTACCTACGTCAGAAGTGGCAGGCGTCATGGGATGATGCAGTCAATAACAAACTTCATGCCATCAAACCAACCCTGGGAGAATGGACTCCTTCCTACAGAGCTATCCGTAGGGAGGAGGTTGTCATTGCAAGAATCAGAATCGGTCATACATACATTACCCACTCCCACATACTGAAAGGTGAAGATCCACCAGAGTGCGTTTCTTGCAATGAGCCATTCACTGTTAAACACTTTATGACCGAGTGTTCCGACCTGCAACCTACGCGTGTTAAATACTATAATGTACATGACATGAAGGAACTTTTTGATACAATACAAATCACTTGTATTTTAGATTTCCTAAAGGAAGTAAATCTCTATTTTAAACTATAACTTGTATGCCATCACGTAGAATATTTTTATCTAATGCAAATATCACCTTTTATTTACAACATCTTATCATCAACATAACACCATTTACATCTCCCGTTGATTGGGAAGCTTCATATTTTCCTGTCACCAACATCTTACCATTTTATATTGTTTTTCATATCGCTGGTCGATGTTAAACCTTTCTCATTTTTGAACATCTAACCTATTGTATGGCGCTAAATAGCCTAAAAGTGCTGGTGCGCCGTTAAAATTCAAGCAAACAAACAAACATGACCGATTCTGATTCTTGCAATGACAACCTCCTCCCTACGGACAGTTCTGTAGGAAAGAGTCCATTCTCCAAGGGTTAGTTGATGGCATGAAGTTTGTTATTGACTGCATCATTCCATGACGCCTGCCACTTCTGGCGTAGGTACATTTTGATACAAGGTTTAAAATCAGTAAAAGGTAATTTAAAATCCGATGGTTCTTGGGATAGAGCCGTCTTAGCAGCCCGGTCTGTTTCTTCATTACCTCTAATACCAATATGGCTAGGTATCCAACAGTATACTATATTGTAGGAGGTACTAAGCTCAGAGTTTTTGACGAGTATATTGACTAATAATGGATTAATCAGTTTTTTATTGTGTAGTGACTGAAGCACTGATAATGAGTCACAGTTGATACTGCTATTTAAAATGCGTTTCTCTTCGATAAATTTCAGAGCAAGGTCTATTGCTACGATTTCCGCTGAAATATGGACGCATCGTTCGTTAAGCGCACTTTGGTTATGTACTTGCGAACTAACGAAGGCTGCAGCAGCTTTTTCATCAACCTTTTCTCCATCAGTATAAAACTTAGTGTAATTTGTAAAATCGTTGAGAAGTTCATGATAAGAGTTCAGGAATATGACAGGGTTGGTCTCAGATTTATTCCCATCGTGTAACGTAAAAATCACTTTGGGTTGCTTAAGTAGCCACGGTGGTGTTTTCGAGACAAACGTTTTCTGAACTGTTGAGATATTACTTTTGATATTGTCATGGCTGGATGATTTTCAAATGCCAAATGAAGGTATGGCATTTGGTTTATTACCATATAAAGTTTTGTATTTTGGTTGAAAAACAGCCGAAAAAGCAGGGTTCCGAGGTGTAACAGAATTGTTACCGAGAGGAGGGTGGATTAAATGAACAATACAAACACAATTTGTGAAAGAAAATATAAATTTATGTAATAAATTATAAATGAAAAAATACAGATGTAACAACACAATAATTCATGCACTCAACCCACAATTACACTCACAACCATTCACAATACATGAACAAATTAAATAACAATACAAAAGGAATCTCAGATGTAAAGGGATCTCTTGGATTATACACAGATCCAAGAATCCTTTACGAAAGTTAAATAAATGCAAGAATGATTTACGAAAAAAAATAAACACAAACGACAAACTATCTATCGCACGATGGATTGCGATAACTAGCACGATCATATACTTGTATTCAATCAAGTTGCTAGCTTTTTTTGATATCTATGTGATCACTTGAAATATTATTGCGATCTGACATAAGCATGCAAATACAACAATGTATTAAATTATATTACAATTTCAATACACCTATGTGTCTCCCCTGTATAACCGCACGATTCAGCAACAGTTGAATCGTCTCCCAGTTTCCCCGAGAACCGAGGGTTGACCAATACTATTATCGGACGTTTCCCTACACGGATCCACCACAGTTATACGTTCAGACAGCATACAACATCTACCCGAACCAACGGTTCCTCACTCCCCTAGATGTCTACCCGGACGTTTTACAACTCTAAGACAGCTCCGACACTCGGACTTCTAGCTTTCCGGATATTTACACGTTACACAGATGTTGACGAACAGACAGTTCGACACACAGACAGATACTTCAATTCCGTTTGCACAAATTAACGGCACAAGCACATTCAGATATTTATACAGAGATGTTCCAGAACAAACAATAGATGTCCCACAACAAATCAAACGATATCAAAGACGTTTATCAAAAGATGGTATCAGATGTGTTAACAGCTACGGTATCAACGATGTTATTAGCAGCTACGGTATCAACGATGTTATTAGCAGCTACGGTATCAACGATGTTATTAGCAGCTACGGTATCAGAAACAATGTAACAACTATGTTAGCAGCTACGGTATCAGAGACGGTATCAACGATGTTATTAGATGCGCTATCAGTGATGTACTTCTACGGTATCGACGACGGAATCAGCTGGAATCAGACTGAATCAGTGATTGTCAGATGTTATCAGATCTACGGAATCAACGATGTTATTAGATCTCCGGAATCAACTATAATAAACAAAACCAGACTAATAATAGTGGTCTCAAAAATAATCTAAGCCGTAGATTACGATATTGTATTTAAAGTCTAAAAGTGACTAGTAATTCCAAATATTCCACGTTCATTGCAATAAAGGCATCATTATACGAAATGATAATCTGAATAAAATTCACAATAAAACGAAATGTAATTTTAACACTCACCCCTTTGGCTGGAGATTTGCAAGACGAGGTTATCTATCCTTCGATTAGATATTTGGGTTCCCGTAAATAATAATGAGAAATCCTTAGCCTTATATACTCTCTATAGGTGAACATAAATCACATCGAGCTTATTGTGCACCACGTGAAACTAAAGTTCCGGATTCCATGTAAATTAACATCAAGCCCATGCAAATCGCTACACGCCGCTTACCCTGGAGAAAAGCACTTAATCACCCCAGGTAATGCGTGTACGACGAAATCAAGAAAATGGTGAGCTTCGTTTACAATTCAAGAACAACAAAAATCAGTTCAATTTTCGCCTAATTCTGTGACAATACCTCCCCCCTAAGAATAAAAATGTACACATTTTTAAAACTAACACAGAATAGAAGAAAAATAACTATTGATGATATCTTACAACATTTACACTGGTTATACTACAAACTGGATTTTATTACTGGGCAAATTCATACAAATTTCCCATCATGCCCTACTCAAGTAGTCTGCGCCTATATTTTCAACTCCCCTTATTGACATTGTCGCTCTGTCTCTTGATGTATAACTTGAGCATGTTCGCATGGAATGTTTTTACATTACCGTCCATGTCAATTTTATAGTCCATGTCACCTTTTACTTCTTTAACTTCATATGGACCTTTCCACTGGACTAATAACTTATTCGAACTCGTTGGAAGAAGCAATAGCACCTGATCTCCCACAAGAAATTTCCTATTACGCGCTCTGCGGTTGTAATACTTGGCATATCTGCGCCCCGATTTAAACAATTCGTCACGTGCCATCTGGCATGTACTCTCAAGTTTATTTCTTAGATCTAACACGTACTGGTAAGTCGTTTTTATTTCCTCGTTCGCGACATCACCAGTCCATAGTTCGCGTAGTATCCGCATCGGGCCTCGAACTGTTCTACCATACAACAGTTCAAAGGGTGAGAACCCTAAACTTTCCTGCGGTACTTCACGGTACGCGAACAGAACAGCGTTTAAATAACGGTCCCAGTCTTGCGGACGTTCCGCGCACATCTTTCTCAGCATGCTTTTCAGGGTACCATTAAACTTCTCTACCAGTCCATTGCACATCGGATGGTATGGGGTAGTGTTCAGCTGTTTGATGGATAACAGCCTACTTATTTCACCCATGAGGTCAGAGGTGAATTGGGCACCACAATCAGTGAGGATTTCCTCTGGCACCCCTACCCTACTGAAGATATCAACTAATGCTTCAGCTACCCTTTCCGTTTCAATAGTTGGTAACGCTACGGCTTCAGGGTATCTGGTTGCGTAATCAACCAGAGTAAGTATGTACCGATTCTTTCTTTCGGTAACCGGGTGTATTGGTCCTACAATATCTACTGCCACTCTTTTAAACGGTGTATCTATTAATGGCATCTGTCCCAAGGGCACCCTTGTGACCCTTCCCTTACAGACGGTTTTCTGACATACGTCGCACGACCTACAGAACCGTGTGACATCGCCATTAACACCTGGCCAGTAGAATTCAGCGACTACCCTGCTAGTGGTCTTAGCCTTACCTAGGTGTCCTGCCATGCTTGACTCATGCGCCACCCTAAGTACTTGAGATCTATATCTCTGGGGTACGACCACTTGCCAATACTTCTTACCCTCCCGAGCGCTAAACTCCCTATGAATTAATCCGTTCTTGCGTACGAATCTAGAGCTACCCCCACGCTTGCAATGTTTAATCGCGCCGGACGTGATTTTCTCAACAATTGTTCTGATGGATTCATCATGTTCTTGCTCTTGTTTGAAATCATCACGCGAAATTCCGGAGATCGATTCAGGGACTATTAATTTATGAAACGCGGTTTTCTCTCGCCATGTTTGCGCTCGCGTTTCGACTGCCTGGGCCAAAGGTATTTTAAAATCGGCCATGGTTGGAAGACGGGAACCTTCAACATTACCGATCGTCAGATCGTAAATAGGATTGTCCATACAAAGGGCATCAACAGTTCCCGTTAAGAAAGGTGTTTTTACTGTGATCCTTGCTACGGGAATGCGACCCATCGTCTGATCAAGTAACATACATGGGGATTCCCACCCGAGCATTTGGTTATCCTGCACGAGACTACGTTTGATCACTACGCCCGTACAACCAGTGTCACGCAATACCACGACTTCTCGACCGTTGACAAACCCTCTCGCGGTTGGTACACGCGCTTCAGGAAATAAACACGTGCCAAGCGAATGAATACAAGGTTCTACCTGTACGATGTTATCAGTTATACCTTTACTTTGTATAGCCACTGCTACCTTATGTATAAGTGCCTTTCTTTTAGGACAGTCTTTTTGAACATGACCCAATGCATTACACAAGAAACACCGCACACGCTGAAAAACTGGATTCCCAACTGACCTTTTTACCTCAGCTGATTTTACAGGCTCCCTAGGCATAGGTCTTACAGACTGGTTTCCAGACTTAAAATCTTTTAAAACCACGTTCTGGGTTCCCCCATGAGCTTCGGCAAATAAATCGGCTTGCTTAGCCATATCTTTTACGTTCGTGAAGACTTTCTCCTTCAGAAATTGATCTAATTCTCGCCCAACTGTATTAAATAATTGATCTCTGAGCAAGAAATCAGTCAACCCTTCAAACGTTTTCACCGCTTTGCCGCATTCAATCCACCGCTCAAAATAGTTCGCAATTCTGACGGTGAACTGACCAAAGGTTTCTCCCTTATCGGGCTTGCTATACCTGAACTTTTTTCGAAAACCTTGTTCAGTGAGCTCGTACCTTTTGAGAAGTGCTTCCTTTAGGACGTCGTACTTAAACACATCGTCCCTAGGAAGTCGCGAGTATACATCCAGTGCTTTACCTTTTAATAAAGCACTCAGATGCAGCGCCCAGTCATTTTGACTCCACTTCTGGTTTTCGGCATACCGCTCAAACCGATGAAGATAACTATCTATGTTATCTTTTTCATCGTCAAAGGGAGGTAATTTGGGACCCCTTAATTTGTTAGTGGCAGAATCGTGTTCTCTTCCAGATGTCGCTAATTCTACCTTACGCTCATGATCCCGTTGTTTTGCTCTTTCTTCTAACTCTAACATTTCTACTTTAGCTAGTTTATCTAACTCTAATCGCTTTTGCTCCGCTTCCATTTCCCATCCTATCCTATCCTTTTCGGCCTGCTTCTCTAATTCTATCTTTTCCTTCTCTAATCCTATCTTTTCCTTCTCAAAGGCCCATTTCCTATCTTCGGATTCCCTTTCTAATTCCCTTGACCTTGCCCTTTCTTCCCTTTCCCGGGCTTGTTCTTCCTGAATAAATTTCCTCAAACTTTCACCTTCATATCCGAAATCTTTGCCTAAGGCAACCAAGTCCTTAAGGGATGACATGACAAATGTAATACGAATATAGATAGGTAACCAAACCAATGTTTTAAACACGTTTATACTGGACACACGGACCTAGGTAAACTAAACAAAAATAAACTCCAACTAGAGTATTATCTTAACAGAAGGTCACGCTCAAATATAAACATTAAATGTATACCTTCACAAAAATGATTGACAGTTCACTTAATCCAACGATCCCACTTCTGACACCATTGTAACAGAATTGTTACCGAGAGGAGGGTGGATTAAATGAACAATACAAACACAATTTGTGAAAGAAAATATAAATTTATGTAATAAATTATAAATGAAAAAATACAGATGTAACAACACAATAATTCATGCACTCAACCCACAATTACACTCACAACCATTCACAATACATGAACAAATTAAATAACAATACAAAAGGAATCTCAGATGTAAAGGGATCTCTTGGATTATACACAGATCCAAGAATCCTTTACGAAAGTTAAATAAATGCAAGAATGATTTACGAAAAAAAATAAACACAAACGACAAACTATCTATCGCACGATGGATTGCGATAACTAGCACGATCATATACTTGTATTCAATCAAGTTGCTAGCTTTTATTGATATCTATGTGATCACTTGAAATATTATTGCGATCTGACATAAGCATGCAAATACAACAATGTATTAAATTATATTACAATTTCAATACACCTATGTGTCTCCCCTGTATAACCGCACGATTCAGCAACAGTTGAATCGTCTCCCAGTTTCCCCGAGAACCGAGGGTTGACCAATACTATTATCGGACGTTTCCCTACACGGATCCACCACAGTTATACGTTCAGACAGCATACAACATCTACCCGAACCAACGGTTCCTCACTCCCCTAGATGTCTACCCGGACGTTTTACAACTCTAAGACAGCTCCGACACTCGGACTTCTAGCTTTCCGGATATTTACACGTTACACAGATGTTGACGAACAGACAGTTCGACACACAGACAGATACTTCAATTCCGTTTGCACAAATTAACGGCACAAGCACATTCAGATATTTATACAGAGATGTTCCAGAACAAACAATAGATGTCCCACAACAAATCAAACGATATCAAAGACGTTTATCAAAAGATGGTATCAGATGTGTTAACAGCTACGGTATCAACGATGTTATTAGCAGCTACGGTATCAACGATGTTATTAGCAGCTACGGTATCAACGATGTTATTAGCAGCTACGGTATCAGAGACGGTATCAACGATGTTATTAGATGCGCTATCAGTGATGTACTTCTACGGTATCGACGACGGAATCAGCTGGAATCAGACTGAATCAGTGATTGTCAGATGTTATCAGATCTACGGAATCAACGATGTTATTAGATCTCCGGAATCAACTATAATAAACAAAACCAGACTAATAATAGTGGTCTCAAAAATAATCTAAGCCGTAGATTACGATATTGTATTTAAAGTCTAAAAGTGACTAGTAATTCCAAATATTCCACGTTCATTGCAATAAAGGCATCATTATACGAAATGATAATCTGAATAAAATTCACAATAAAACGAAATGTAATTTTAACACTCACCCCTTTGGCTGGAGATTTGCAAGACGAGGTTATCTATCCTTCGATTAGATATTTGGGTTCCCGTAAATAATAATGAGAAATCCTTAGCCTTATATACTCTCTATAGGTGAACATAAATCACATCGAGCTTATTGTGCACCACGTGAAACTAAAGTTCCGGATTCCATGTAAATTAACATCAAGCCCATGCAAATCGCTACACGCCGCTTACCCTGGAGAAAAGCACTTAATCACCCCAGGTAATGCGTGTACGACGAAATCAAGAAAATGGTGAGTTTCGTTTACAATTCAAGAACAACAAAAATCAGTTCAATTTTCGCCTAATTCTGTGACACGAGGGTTTGATTGTTTGAAATTTTAACGGCGCACCAGCACTTTTAGGCTATTTAGCGCCAAACAAGAGGTAAAGATGCTTAAAAATAAGAAAGGTTTAACATCGACCAGCGATATAAAAAACCATAATAGTTAAAGGTCTACTAGCGTCAAAAACACATTATACATCAAAATTTTCCTTTTTCGCTGAATATTTCCGAAATGTACATTTTAGATGTAGCTTTTAACTCACAAAGGAGAAAAATAGGATTGTTTGAGCATAAATTGATGTTGTACGGAAAACGCTCCGGAAATATTTGTAAACTTCCGGTGAAAAATCGGATTTACGTAGGGGAAGTCATTCAAATTTAGCGTATGTGATGATAATGGGTGATAGTGACGATACGTGCGATTTTGTGGGAAATTTATCATGTTCATCTTCGTCGTTTGATGAAGGTTAACCCCTTGATTATGGACAAGTTGATGAATCTAAAGATTCTGCTCATTACGAAGTGAGGCCGTATCAGTTTCAGCCCGAACGAGATGAGTGTCAAGGCCCTGAACTGGCTGAAGAAAACTCGGACCACGATCAAGCTGAACAGCGGTTGGGTTCTACATTCTGTTAATTACTATTATCATTACTGCAGTTATTGCTAACTATTACTAATATATTTCTTTCTTTTGTGTTATTTGAATTTCATAATGACAAGAGAAGTAAATGAATATGGAAAACGTTTGTTGGACGTCTTCAGAAAAGAGTTTCATGTAGCATGATTCATCAATAACTAGTGGTGTTAAAATTTAACACTTAAGACTCAGACTATGAGAGGTGTGGAAATAAATGCTTTATTAATTGTATGACTAAAGTTTGATCTTTTAATGCACACGTACCCTGAATGTAGCTTTTAATCCAGGCAATGGGTATACATTTTTATATCCTACATGGATAGATTCTTAGCCAGCATATTTTTCCATGTCAGTTAAGGTGCACAGTACTAGTGGCAAATAATACACAAAAGGTTTATGGGGGAACTAATAAAGAGAATAATATACAAAATTTCTGATGAGATATATGTTTCATCATTGTGGGACAAAAGGTGCAACTGTATAAGTCTTACCATTATGACACACACACTTGATAATCTAAGAGCTACACGTTTGCTGTCTAACCAAATGATTGTGATATATCATATTTACCATATACATGTTTTATTTATTCAGGTGTTCATGTGGAAATTGCAGCATTAAAGAAACGGTTGAAGAGTGTAGATACTGTAAAGAGATCAGTGTGATTTTTGAAAAGACAAGGAGCTAAATGTGGATTGCATCATCAATCATCCTGGATTTTTGACAGTTTGCTTAGAAGAATATGTCCTGGAAGCAGCATACTATGCCTACAGACAGCAGTATGGAAATCGCGAGGAAATTCTGTCAGAGTATGTAAACAATTGTACATCTAGGCAAAATATTCTCGCTGTAATTATGGCGCCAATATCAGAAAAACTTCAAACATACAATACTTACATATCTTGAACAGACCCTGCATTATGACATTTAAAAAATTTCGTCTGTACGCATTCACTTAAGATTCATTTAGTTGACTACCATTGGTTGTATTAAAATCTAATATTATCCTAAACGTCTTGGCTAGGAAAACTTGAAATAAATAAGTTAAAACTAGAATAGGTGACAGAATATAACTTTACTCAAATATTCAAGTCTAAAATATGTTGCATATTATATTTTCAGTCGTAATAGATACACCGCATACAGGCAGCTGGTAAGATGGTGCTGGGGATATCTTGGCCGTGAAATTAGAGTTGCTTTGCCATCCTGTGCAGTAGATGCAATCAGGCAGAAGTTCCCAAGTGAAGGTGTTAACTACACCGGTTTTAAGCACTTGTAGTTAACTTGCAGACAGCCATCAACTTATCCAGCCTCAGGGATTGGCTCCATAAAGATGGTGGTAACTAACAACAGACTGGTTTCCTGACCATTTTCTCCAATGATGTCATCAACATTTCAACATATTCTGAAATTTGTAAATAATATAGCAATAAATGTTAAAATGGTATTCAGTTTAAAAACACAACTAGTATTTGACTATAATTATTTTGTTACAATATATGACTTCGATGTGCTAAAAAAAATAAATTAAATCAAGCTGCTTTGCCATCATTTGTAGTATATGAGATACTGTGAAAGTGTTAGCTACACTGATTTTACAAGGACTTGTACTTTGCGTGCAAATGGGATGTGTCAAACTGGAGAGCATTCAACTTGTCTGGCCTCTGGAATCGGCTGCATAGAGTTGGCGGTAACTATAAAAAGACTCTGGTTTCTTGACGATATCACCCAATGCTACCATCAACTCTTCAACATAGTCTGAAAGAAGGAATACCCCCACCCAATTTAAGAAACTAACAAGAATTTCATTCACTTATTATATCCTCACAAATAATTTACTAAACATAATTATGAGAATTGGAGACAAGATTTAAATAGTATTCAATTTAACATAAATATATATTGTAGTAGAATACATAATTTTGTCATGATGTATGATTCTGAATATGTGCTACAAAAATGAATCTGCATGAACTTTTTTTGGCTTAAGATCCATGAAATCTGATTAGCTTTGCCTGCAGCATATTCAATCCATTGGAATAGTCTAACTAAAATGGTAACTACACAGGTTTCAAGGCCTCCTACTTACCTTGCAAATCGAGATTTGTGAGCTTGGACAGCATTCAACTTGTCTGGCTTCTGGAATTGGCTGCATAGAGGTGGTGGTATCTGTCTATCAACAGACTCGGGTTCTTTTACCATTTCATCTAGCGCTGCAATAAGCTCTTCAACATATTCTGAAAGATTTTTTTTATCTTAGTAAATTAGGAAACTCTGGAAAATGTCATCCGCTGCTTATATTAACACTGATA
The DNA here is from genome assembly GCA_030141615.1 of Unio pictorum. Classification (NCBI taxonomy): domain Eukaryota; kingdom Metazoa; phylum Mollusca; class Bivalvia; order Unionida; family Unionidae; genus Unio; species Unio pictorum. The sequence continues at coordinate 226,098 of JARLTB010000145.1, read as the reverse complement.
ATTTACCAAAAATACTTGCTTGATATAACTAGAAAAAAAAAGATTAAAATAGTATTAATTTCTTATACATATAAATCTTTTTTCAATGAATCATTATTTTGTCACAATTTGATATTAAATGTGCTACAAATATAAATCTGCACCTCAGTGTGATGCATTATATATGGGTACATACTGTATGTGCAGTCTTCCTTGACTTCTTTCACAATGTACCCTCCTTTTTTGTACTTCGGAAATGAAATCTGGTATCGGTTGGTTCCAGAGCTCGTCATTGCCTGTGGTCTGTTGGCATTTTCATTGAAATGGAGTGCCGCTAGATGTAGTCTAATGTTAAGAAGACAAATAAGCATTAAATATGAAAAATGCATATATATTTTTAAAATAACATTACGTAAAATCTGTTTAAATAGTTTATGGCTTATGCTTCTATTTTTATGGAAGCAATTATATATAATATTTCACATTTCATCAAACTTTTCTTTTATATTGATTACTTACCAACTATGACATTAGTCATTGTTAAGATGAATTTTCATAGGCTATACATAATTTACATGTTTCTCATTCCAATATATAAAAATGCCAACATTTTTGGAGCGAAATGATTTACAACACTATGGAATACTTCTAAATTTGAGGGATAGGTGATAACTTTTTGATGTCTTTTGCCAGCTTCTTACTCAGTACAACTTCTTCAATCTTCACACAAGCCTTGGTTCCTGAACAGAGATTAATACTATGTTGTAGTTTGATCAAGCATACTAAAACATGCACCTATTTCTAAACTTTATGAATGTAGCAGAAATAAATAAAATATTCTTGAAGAAATCTACTAAAAAAGGTCTTTCTTAAAATTACAAAAATGTATTATTTATTATAAGAAAGTTTACTAAACAGATCACTTGTGTGATCTCTTAAAGAACAAACATACTTAAATTGTATTAGTTTAGTATGAAATGTGATTCTTACCAGATTGTAACCATTTGCAACGTGCATTGGCCTCAGGTAGACATCATGTAGACAGCTTGGAAATAGACTATTTTCATGTGTATGTCTGTTCTGGACATGATTAGCAACAGAATGCCACTTGGCAACACTTAGGTCACCATTTCCAGGTTCGCTTGAAGCTGCACATCAGTACAGGTGATTTGAAATGCTCCGAATCTAATTCCTCACATTGCTTTTCTCTGGCAATGTGTTCTAGTTTTTTCTTCATACCTGGAAATCAAATGATTCAAGATGATTTTTTATTTTCTATTTGTACGACTGCATTCAAATTGATATGTTAGCTTCACAACTTTAGTAATATAACTCGAAGCATACAATGATTGTATTACCATATGTGTTTTATAAGAGTTGCATAAAATGGTCTAATTCAGTGTAGTAAACATTAGAATTCACACACACATACATACCTTTTGCAACATGCCAAACATCAAAATAGTGTGTGGCAGTCATATTCTCTCTGATCCATTTCTGTATCTGGACATGTCGGTCTGTAATAATTGTGCCCACCTCCACACCTTGTCTCTGTAGTTTATTGATGGCTCTAGCAAGTCCCTCTTTCTCCATGTGGTAGCTGCTGTTCACTTCATTGCTCTAAAACAAAACGTTTAAGCAAATAACACTATATTTCTTATAATGTCACTTGTACACAACTTAAATGTATTATACCATGTATTGTCACACAAAATTGTTTTACTGTTGCACAATTTAAACATTAATCAGAATATCTTTTATATAAATATTTGACTTTCTATCTTGTAAAGAAGCACATAAATTACCTGTACCAGCTCAATATCCAGGACTTTTCCCAAATTAACCTCTAGCACACTATAGGCTCCAATCATTGCACTGTGCAAGTCTTCATCATCCAATTGCAATTGCTGGGGTTGGTAGATGTGATAGTCCATATCACGTCTACCAACCCCAGCAATTGCAATTGGATGATGAAGACTCTGTAACTCTCCAAATGCCCAATCCTGATGTGCCTTCCATACTTTATTGATAGTAGGTGTGAGTAGCACTCGCTGGTGGGTCATGAATGTGGACAGGTGTATCACTGGGATACACATGTGATGCATAACTCTAAGAACCTTTTTTGGAGTTGCACCTGCAAAAAGGATGGCTCCTGACAAGATGATGTTACCAGCTGGCATGTCTCCAATGTAAGGCTGGCTGCTCCAAGTGTATGACTTGCTAAACAGGTGACACTCCTGTGTAACTATAATTAAAGTGCCAAAAGTGTTGGTTACTTTCCCTTTTGCTGGTCCATGGCAGTAGTGGCAGGTCAAGAATAATGACAAAAGCTGTTCTTCAAACACAATAAACTTTCTCTCAGACGTAAGGCTGGTAGATGGTTGTTCTGAACTGGAAAGAAAATGACAATGCAATAGGATAAAGTTTTCAGAACTTGAACTAAGTTGTTTTTAAGAATCTAGTAAATTTAGTTAAGTGGTATGTTGTGCAGATAACCAGTTTAATATGTGGAAAAACACTTAATTGTAGAGGCCATATATAGCAATATACAAATTTGATTGCACCATCAAATCAGTAATAAGTTCATATGAAGTTATGCAATTTACATTACCTTTTTTCAGAGGTATCTGAGTTGAAACTTGAATCCATAGGGTCACTCTCATCAGGTTTGTAGCTTGAATCATCAGACTCCCTTATCATGGAACACTCATCTTCAATATAATGAGCATCATCATTGGGGTCTGTGTCCGGTTCATCAAAAGTGTCTATTTTGTTCTCCATTTCACTATCTGTGTGGACGTCTAGAGAACACTGAATGCCCTTGCTCCTTCTCTGCACATGGATATTTACCTGACAACCTGTGAAATATCATACATGTGTATACTGATTATCCTGGTTTTAATACAGATGAGTAATTCATAAATATGCTTATCAATAACAGTGTATTATTAAGTAACAAAAATTGGACAAAAGTTTGGTATACAGAGACAATTGCCTACACTATCATACTGAACTAATTTATTGTTACATGTGTCATTTGCTTGTTATCTTTTAATGGGTAGATTATAACTGAGTTATACATGTATTAATATTACCAAAATCAATTTGTTTTCCTCTCACAAATGCTTGCGTTCTCTTGGATCTCTTCAGTATCCTGTCAGTCTGACATTCAACGGCAATACTGCATGATGTCGTCTCTAATCCCTGAAACAAAAACAATAAATGAAAAATATATCTGACAAGTTCTAGTAAGTAACTGCATCAGATTAATCGGTACAGCTGTAGTGGTCATATTTTAAGTTTTATGCATGTTGAATAATGACAAATGCATCATACCTCTTTAATTACTTGGAGAAACTATGACTGGTCATAATGTTTGACATATAGCCAACACATTACATAGCTTTCCAACATTAAATAATATCATATCTTTATTGATTTATTAGTAAACTATAATATATGTGGCTATATGAAATCATATTAAACTATACCAACCATTTGAACACTGGAAATACATGGAAAATTCTCTGTGACATCAATATGAACATCAGGATATGTCACACCATCTAATGTTGAGTGTGTGATTGTTGCAGTTTGGGTTTTCTCTTGAACATTGTCTTCTGGATGCTGGTTTTGAAACATCTCTTTAAACATCTAGCAAAATAGATACAGGTAAATCAAGCAGTATTGGAAGTTCACATCATAAACAATATTAAAGGCTATATTTCTTTTTTACCTTGTATGATTCTGTACACAATCTGAATAATAATAATAATAAGAAGAATAATAATACAGAGTCTCCTCACTTAACGACCGACCTGTTTAACGACCGCGCGAACTTACGACCTGTTCTCTAGCGCGGGAAATCCGATTACTCCATCAGTCACGTTGCCGCAGTCGGTCAGCAGTACAAGTACACGAATCATTGGTAGTCTCCGGGACTAAATATTTTGTTTATAAATTTGTACTTTATTGTACACCCTATAGTACAAAATGTCAGCGAAAAGGAAGAACACGACGTCATCTTTAGGAATCGCCAAGAATCGAAGGAAGGCCATCGATCTTGAGATGAAAATGAAGATCATAAACGATTTTGAAGCTGGTAAAAAAGTTAACTCGATAGCGCATGACTTGGAGCTGGCGCATTCCACCGTTTCGACCATCTTGAAGGATAAAAATAGAGTGAAGGAGACAGTGAAAGCATCGGCAGGATTTAAAGCCATAATAACTAGGCAGCGGAAAGGACTCATTCATGAAATGGAGAAATTACTGGCGATTTGGTTTGATGACCAGATGCAAAAACGAATGCCGATGAGCCTTTTAATAATTCAAGCCAAGGCACGCAGTATCTTTGAAACTCTGAAGGCGCGCGAAGTCGAAGAATCGACGGAAACATTTACGGCAAGCCATGGATGGTTTCAACGGTTTCGTCGGAGATTCAACCTGCATAATCGGAGTATCAGCGGTGAGGCAGCAAGCGCTGACGTAGAGGCAGCAGAAAAATTTGCTGATCAATTTGAAGAAATTATCGAGAAAGGCAGCTACAGTCCGGAACAGATATTCAATGTAGATGAAACCGGACTTTTTTGGAAAAAAATGCCCGAAAGGTCCTACATACACAAAGAAGATAAAACAATGCCCGGTTTCAAGGCTTTTAAGGACAGGGTCACGTTGTTGTTGGGAGGAAATGTCGCTGGGTTCAAGTTAAAACCTTTTTTCATCTATCGCTCTGAGAACCCACGTGCATTGAAACAGGTTAATAAGAACACGCTGCCCGTTTACTATCGTGCGAATAAGAAGGCATGGATGACGCAAGCTTTATTTGAGGATTGGTTCATCAACTGTTTCATACCCTCGGTCAAGCCTTATTGTCTGGAAAAGGGCCTTCCCTTTAAAGTTATCCTCCTGCTTGATAATGCTCCAGGCCATCCCCAGCATCTTGATGATTTAAACCCAGATGTAAAGGTAGTGTATCTGCCAAAAAATACGACTGCTATCCTACAGCCGATGGACCAGGGGGCTATTGCTACGTTCAAAGCATTATATTTGCGCACAACGTTTTCCAAAGCTGTAGCAGCAACAGAAAGTAATGAAGTAACCCTTCGTGATTTTTGGAAATCGTACAATATTTTACACTGCATACAGAACATTGAATCAGCTTGGGAGGGAGTGACAGAACAGTGTATGCAAGGCATATGGAAAAAATGCCTAAAGAGTTCCGTGAATAATTTCGAAGGGTTTGACAAAGACAATAGTATTGATCTCATACGTAAAAGAACTGTGGAACTTGCCAACATCCTTAATTTAGATGCTGAAGTGGACGATATTGAAGAACTAGAGGAATATGCCGAGGGAGAGCTAACTAACGAAGATTTAATAGAGTTGGAAGCGCAGCAACACTTGGAAGAAGAAGAAAAAAAAGAAGAGGAAAAAATGGAAGAAGTACAAAAGAAGTTCACTGCAAAGGGGTTAGCTGGTGTGTTCTCGAAAGTGAATGCGGCTTTGCTAGAACTAGAGGGTATGGATCCCAATGTTGAACGGTTCACGAAAGTCGAACGGCAAATGAATGAACTTTTACGATGCTACCGTGAAATTTATGAAGAAAAAAAGAAACTCTCGCAGCAGACCACACTGACGAGATTCTTCTCGAAGGCTACAACATGTACCACTACCCTTACAAGTACTTTAATTTCCTCACCGTCATCTCCTTTACCCGGTCCCTCTAGAGCTCCTGATACCCTTGCTAATAACTCTGATGATGACACTAATGACATGGATACTTCACTTTGAAGGATTCGATGACTAGAATGTTATTATGAATGTCTTTTTTTAACGAATAAACTGTAAGAGTTTGGTACATCATTTTCATAATTTTTGCTGATTGTATTTGTATGTTCTGTAATACATGTACATGTACACCGCTCCCTCGATAACTCGCGCACTGATAACTAGCTAACCCGCTTAATTCACGTTGTCCGGCGTGGATCCCGTTTTTTTTAAAAAAAGAAAATATTTTAAAATTTTTAAAAAAATCGTGATCAGAACTAGTGAATGAAACCTTGATATGTCGCCCGTTTTATCGTCAGCATCGGTAAATGTGATCATCGAGAGCAATGGAATCAAGCGAAAGGTGTTCTCGGGGAATGAAAAGCTTGCTGTCATAGAAAGGGTTCTTAATGGTGAATCAAGATCAAAAATTTGTAGTGAACTTAAACTTGCCGAGTCGACACTCAGAGGTTGGCTCAAGGATGAGCATAAATTTCGGGATTATTTGCACGAAGTTGATTCTGATGAGGGATTTAAACGGAAACGGGCACGCACTGCAAATGACACAGAATTAGATGATGCTGTGTACACCTGGTTCAGTGATAGCAGATATATATATTTTTTTTAGAGCAACACAAGTTTCGACGTTATCGTTTTTCGATAGGAATGTTAGCTTTTTTGATAAAAGAAATCTTGATTCATGTTGAAAGATTAATAAAGCTAGAATGTATCCAAATGAACACAAAAAATCAGTGACGTAATACACAATGAGTTCAAAGATGCACATATTCAGAGCACTGATACCTTGTGGAATACATGTACATGTAATGTTCGTTTTTACGATCTTTTCAAGTTATTTTATCCAGAAATTAAAGTTAATTTATAAAGAAAAACGAATAACACCTTTATAAATAAATATTTATTCACATTTATTTTCAGCACGATTAAAAAACGAGTATTTAACAATGCACCCCCCTCCTCCCCTTCGCCTCTGTCGATCTCCCATCTCTTTATAAGTTGTTTTCGTTAGGCCCCTCGGTAACTCGCGCCCTCGCTTATAGTGCAGTCGATGTTTTTAACTCCTCGCTTATCGACCAATTCGCTTAACGACCTAGTCGTAAGAACGAAACCTGGTCGTTAAGTGAGGAGACTCTGTAATAATATACTTATCACATCGAACAAACATTGATATTACATCGGCAATCATTGGGTTGTGGGCGTTAATCAGACCTAAATCAAGATCCACTGACATAATAATGTATACTATACAAGGAAGGTAATCAACTCTTAGATTATCAGAACTTATTAGTCATTACAATTAAAACAATAAATACACAAACTATTCACACCATTTAAGTATGAGAATTACACTTATAACATTATTATTATTGTTGAAAACAGCAACATGCTGGAAAGAGGCTACAGCATCCACATTATTTTTTTTTTCTTTCTAGGCTGAGGTCCTATCAATGCAGGGGGAGATACAGAGGTGTAGCTGGGGGTGGGGGCAGAGGTACATATGCCTCTGGGCGTATATATATATATATATATATATATATATATATATATATATATATATATATATATATATATATAGTAATCGCTCGAAAACTAGGTACATTTGTGGCAAGAGTGTAGGGTTGACAACAAATATTATAGCACAATAAAATCAATTAACATTTATTTACCCTTGCTCGCTCTCGCTTTTGAAAAGCTCCTGTCGGGCTACATGTTGTTAGGCCTGCCGTAACCGTCGATTACTGTTCATCTGGTGTGCATGCACCCTGGATTGTATGGCGAGAAAACATACACGGAACTGCATTTGGTAGAAGTAGTCTACTGCTCTTAATCCCAAATGACTGTTTCAGTTTAAAGGTTGGATCGAAATCGTCTTCTTTGAAGTGGTCACTACAGACAACCTATCTCGCCTGTCACTCGTCGGTACAGTCCAATCTTTTCTTGTCATTCCTATCTGCTTAATCCATTGTTTCCTTGAAACAGGGTTAGTAGGAAATGAGTGCAAGCTCACTCCTTCTCGTTTTGTATTACTACAACCTCCAACAATACACCTTTTTACCATTTTTCACGCACGGATACACTCGTTAAAATCAAAACAATTCAAAATTTGAAAGCCGTGTTCCCCTAACTACGTCACATCCGCTTTAACGTACGGAAATTGTCGAGCGCAAAATCAGCTAGGAGCGTTTTGTCAGCAACGTTAAAATAGCAATATTATGTGGTCATTATTTTCGTTACTGATGAGGTATATGACATCCGCTGAAATATGGACGCATCGTTCGTTAAGCGCACTTTGGTTATGTACTTGCGAACTAACGAAGGCTGCAGCAGCTTTTTCATCAACCTTTTCTCCATCAGTATAAAACTTAGTGTAATTTGTAAAATCGTTGAGAAGTTCATGATAAGAGTTCAGGAATATGACAGGGTTGGTCTCAGATTTATTCCCATCGTGTAACGTAAAAATCACTTTGGGTTGCTTAAGTAGCCACGGTGGTGTTTTCGAGACAAACGTTTTCTGAACTGTTGAGATATTACTTTTGATATTGTCATGGCTGGATGATTTTCAAATGCCAAATGAAGGTATGGCATTTGGTTTATTACCATATAAAGTTTTGTATTTTGGTTGAAAAACAGCCGAAAAAGCAGGGTTCCGAGGGTTTGATTGTTTGAAATTTTAACGGCGCACCAGCACTTTTAGGCTATTTAGCGCCAAACACAATAAACTTTCTCTCAGACGTAAGGCTGGTAGATGGTTGTTCTGAACTGGAAAGAAAATGACAATGCAATAGGATAAAGTTTTCAGAACTTGAACTAAGTTGTTTTTAAGAATCTAGTAAATTTAGTTAAGTGGTATGTTGTGCAGATAACCAGTTTAATATGTGGAAAAACACTTAATTGTAGAGGCCATATATAGCAATATACAAATTTGATTGCACCATCAAATCAGTAATAAGTTCATATGAAGTTATGCAATTTACATTACCTTTTTTCAGAGGTATCTGAGTTGAAACTTGAATCCATAGGGTCACTCTCATCAGGTTTGTAGCTTGAATCATCAGACTCCCTTATCATGGAACACTCATCTTCAATATAATGAGCATCATCATTGGGGTCTGTGTCCGGTTCATCAAAAGTGTCTATTTTGTTCTCCATTTCACTATCTGTGTGGACGTCTAGAGAACACTGAATGCCCTTGCTCCTTCTCTGCACATGGATATTTACCTGACAACCTGTGAAATATCATACATGTGTATACTGATTATCCTGGTTTTAATACAGATGAGTAATTCATAAATATGCTTATCAATAACAGTGTATTATTAAGTAACAAAAATTGGACAAAAGTTTGGTATACAGAGACAATTGCCTACACTATCATACTGAACTAATTTATTGTTACATGTGTCATTTGCTTGTTATCTTTTAATGGGTAGATTATAACTGAGTTATACATGTATTAATATTACCAAAATCAATTTGTTTTCCTCTCACAAATGCTTGCGTTCTCTTGGATCTCTTCAGTATCCTGTCAGTCTGACATTCAACGGCAATACTGCATGATGTCGTCTCTAATCCCTGAAACAAAAACAATAAATGAAAAATATATCTGACAAGTTCTAGTAAGTAACTGCATCAGATTAATCGGTACAGCTGTAGTGGTCATATTTTAAGTTTTATGCATGTTGAATAATGACAAATGCATCATACCTCTTTAATTACTTGGAGAAACTATGACTGGTCATAATGTTTGACATATAACCAACACATTACATAGCTTTCCAACATTAAATAATATCATATCTTTATTGATTTATTAGTAAACTATAATATATGTGGCTATATGAAATCATATTAAACTATACCAACCATTTGAACACTGGAAATACATGGAAAATTCTCTGTGACATCAATATGAACATCAGGATATGTCACACCATCTAATGTTGAGTGTGTGATTGTTGCAGTTTGGGTTTTCTCTTGAACATTGTCTTCTGGATGCTGGTTTTGAAACATCTCTTTAAACATCTAGCAAAATAGATACAGGTAAATCAAGCAGTATTGGAAGTTCACATCATAAACAATATTAAAGGCTATATTTCTTTTTTACCTTGTATGATTCTGTACACAATCTGAATAATAATAATAATAAGAAGAATAATAATAATAATAATATACTTATCACATCGAACAAACATTGATATTACATCGGCAATCATTGGGTTGTGGGCGTTAATCAGACCTAAATCAAGATCCACTGACATAATAATGTATACTATACAAGGAAGGTAATCAACTCTTAGATTATCAGAACTTATTAGTCATTACAATTAAAACAATAAATACACAAACTATTCACACCATTTAAGTATGAGAATTACACTTATAACATTATTATTATTGTTGAAAACAGCAACATGCTGGAAAGAGGCTACAGCATCCACATTATTTTTTTTTTCTTTCTAGGCTGAGGTCCTATCAATGCAGGGGGAGATACAGAGGTGTAGCTGGGGGTGGGGGCAGAGGTACATATGCCTCTGGGCGTATATATATATATATATATATATATATATATATATATATATATATATATATATATAGTAATCGCTCGAAAACTAGGTACATTTGTGGCAAGAGTGTAGGGTTGACAACAAATATTATAGCACAATAAAATCAATTAACATTTATTTACCCTTGCTCGCTCTCGCTTTTGAAAAGCTCCTGTCGGGCTACATGTTGTTAGGCCTGCCGTAACCGTCGATTACTGTTCATCTGGTGTGCATGCACCCTGGATTGTATGGCGAGAAAACATACACGGAACTGCATTTGGTAGAAGTAGTCTACTGCTCTTAATCCCAAATGACTGTTTCAGTTTAAAGGTTGGATCGAAATCGTCTTCTTTGAAGTGGTCACTACAGACAACCTATCTCGCCTGTCACTCGTCGGTACAGTCCAATCTTTTCTTGTCATTCCTATCTGCTTAATCCATTGTTTCCTTGAAACAGGGTTAGTAGGAAATGAGTGCAAGCTCACTCCTTCTCGTTTTGTATTACTACAACCTCCAACAATACACCTTTTTACCATTTTTCACGCACGGATACACTCGTTAAAATCAAAACAATTCAAAATTTGAAAGCCGTGTTCCCCTAACTACGTCACATCCGCTTTAACGTACGGAAATTGTCGAGCGCAAAATCAGCTAGGAGCGTTTTGTCAGCAACGTTAAAATAGCAATATTATGTGGTCATTATTTTCGTTACTGATGAGGTATATGACATCACCTATGAAACTCGCATCCTAAAGTTAAAATTTGTTTGTTTGCTTGTGTAACAGAATTGTTACCGAGAGGAGGGTGGATTAAATGAACAATACAAACACAATTTGTGAAAGAAAATATAAATTTATGTAATAAATTATAAATGAAAAAATACAGATGTAACAACACAATAATTCATACGCTCAACCCACAATTACACTCACAACCATTCACAATACACCAATAAATTAAATAATACAAAAGGAATCTCAGATGTAAAGGAATCTCTTGGACTATACACAGATCCAAGGATCCTTTACGAAAGTTAAATTAATGTATGATTTACGAAAAAAAATAAACACAAACGACAAACTATCTATCGCACGATGGATTGCGATAACTAGCACGATCATATACTTGTATTCAATCAAGTTGCTAGCTTTTATTGATATCTATGTGATCACTTGAAATATTATTGTGATCTGACATAAGCATGCAAATACAACAATGTATTAAATTGTATTAAAATTTCAATACACCTATGTGTCTCCCCTGTATAACCGCACGATTCAGCAACAGTTGAATCGTCTCCCAGTTTCCCCGAAAACCGAGGGTTGACCAATACTATTATCGGACGTTTCCCTTCACGGATCCACCACAGTTATACGTTCAGACAGCATACAACATCTACCAGAACCAACGGTTCCTCACTCCCCTAGATGTCGACCCGGACGTTTTACAACTCTAAGACAGCTCCGACACTCGGACTTCTAGCTTTCCGGATATTTACACGTTACACAGATGTTGACGAACAGACAGTTCGACACACAGACAGATACTTCAATTCCGTTTGCACAAATTAACGGCCCAAGCACATTCAGATATTTATACAGAGATGTTCCAGAACAAATAATAGATGTCCCACAACAAATCAGACGATATCAAAGACGTTTATCAAAAGATGGTATCAGATGTGTTAACAGCTACGGTATCAGAAATGGTATCAACTACGTTAGCAGCTACGGTATCAGAGACGGTATCAACGATGTTATTAGATGCGCTATCAGTGATGTACTTCTACGGTATCAACGACGGAATCAGCTATAATAAACAAAACCAGACTAATAATAGTTGTCTCAAAAATAATCTAAGCCGTAGATTACGATATTGCATTTAAAGTCTAAAAGTGACTAGTAATTCCAAATATTCCACGTTTGAAATCTGCATTGCAATAAAGACATCATTATACGAAATGATAATCTGAATAAAATTCACAATAAAACGAAATGTAAATTTAACACTCACCCCTTTGGCTGGAGATTGCAAGACGAGCTATCTATCCTTCGATTAGATGTTTTGGTTCCCGTAAATAATTATGAGCAATACCTCGCCTTATATACTCTCTATAGGTGAACATAAATCACAACGAGCTTATTGTGCACCACGTCAAACGAGTATTTCGGATTACATGTAAATTAACATCAAGCACATGCAAATCGTTACACGCCGCTTACCTTGGAGAAAATCACTTAATCACCCCAGGTAATGCGTGTACGACGAAATCAAGAAAATGGTGAGTTTCGTTTGCAATTCAAGAACAACAAAAATCAGTTCAATTTTCGCCTAATTCTGTGACAGCTTGAATTTTAACGGTGCACCAGCACTTTTAGGCTATTTAGCGCCATACAATAGGTTAGATGTTCAAAAATAAGAAAGGTTTAACATCGACCAGCGATATATAAAACCATACTAGTTAAAGATAAAATGGTAAGATGTTGGTGACAGGAAAATATGGAGCTTCCCAATCAACGGGAGATGTAAATGGTGTATGTTGATGATAAGATGTTGTAAATAAGGGGTGATATTTGCATTAGATAAAAATATTCTAGGTGATGGCATACAAGTTATAGTTTAAAATAGAGATTTACTTACTTTAGGAAATCTAAAATACAAGTGATTTGTATGGTATCAAAAAGTTCCTTCATGTCATGTACATTATAGTATTTAGCACGCGTAGGTTGCAGGTCGAAACACTTGGTCATAATGTTTGTTTACTTGAATTTTAACGGCGCACCAGCACTTTTAGGCTATTTAGCGCCATACAATAGGTTAGATGTTCAAAAACAAGAAAGGTTTCACATCGACCAGCGATATATATATATATAAAAACATAATAGTTAAATATAAAATGGTAAGATGTTGGTAACAGGAAAATATGAAGCTTCCCAATCAACGGGAGATGTGAATGTTGATGATAAGATGTTGTAAATAAAAGGTGATATTTGCATTATATAAAAATATTCTAGGTGATGGCATACAAGTTATAGTTTAAAATAGAGATTTACTTCCTTAAGAAAATCTAAAATACAAGTGATTTGTATTGTATCAAAAAGTTCCTTCATGTTATGTACATTATAGTATTTAACACGCGTAGGTTGCAGGTCGGAACACTCGGTCATAAAATGTTTAACAGTGAATGGCTCATTGCAAGAAACGCACTCTGGTGGATCTTCACCTTTCAGTATGTGGGAGTGGGTAATGTATGTATGACCGATTCTGATTCTTGCAATAACAACCTCCTACCTATGGATAGTCCTGTAGGAAGGAGTCCATTCTCCCAGGGTTGATTTGATGGCATGAAGTCTGTTATTGACTGCATCATCCCATGACGCCTGCCACTTCTGACGTAGGTACTTTTTGATACAAGGTTTCAAATCAGTAAAAGGTAATTTAAAATCCGATGGTTCTTGGGATAGAGCCATCTTAGCAGCCCGGTCTGCTTCTTCATTACCTCTAATACCAATATGGCTAGGTAGCCAACAGTATACTGTAGTATCATCAATATTCGTGGGGGATCAATTTTCGTGGTTTTCGTGGTTGCCACAAACCACGAATTTAAATCCCCAACGAAAAATGAGCCACATAGGTTGATGATCCCCCAATTCCTGACCCGTTTTTTTTTTTACAGTGTTTCATTTAAGTAAGGATAGAGAAGGGTTAGGTAGTCCAGGAACCGAGGGTGATCTAAGTTGAATTTTACCGCTCTTAAGCCACTGTGTTAACGCCATGATAGTCATAAAGTACTGATATTGCAACTTTATGGACAGTGGTTTAAGTAAGAGATCATTCAAATGTACTTTAATAACTGATTGGTCTGGTTTTGTTGGCGGCGTCGGCTTCCTTTGATCTTGAACACTCAAACGAAAACATGGCGAAACTGATTAATCCTGACGGGTGTTTGATATGTGCTCACATAGGTAGAAGAATTGTTTTAGTGTTGTTGGCTGAGTCTGCTTTGACAGATGTTAATCACTTGGTCAAAAACACGTTGTAAGTATTGAACTTGCCGGGTCTTAGATATGTACTCATACAGGTGGTAGTATTGTTTTAAACATTAATGTGACCGCCGTTTGCGTCGGCATCGTTTTATTCTTTTGTATTCTTTATTTGGGGTACTTGTAGAGATTACACCATGAAATTAACTACCTTATAATATGCAAAATTTGACAGGCAAAACCACGAATTTACGTCCCCACGAAAATGCCCTTTTTTAAAAAACCACGAAAATTGAGCCCAACGAAAATAAATGATACTACAGTACTATGTTGTAGGACTTACTAAGCTCCGAGTTTTTGACGAGAATATCGACTATGATTGATTGATTAATTGAATTTTAACGGCGCACCAGCACTTTTAGGCTATTTAGCACCATACAATAGTTTGAAAATAGGAAGGTCCAACATCGACCAGCGACATAGAAAACCAAATAGTTCAAAGTAAAATGGTGAGATGTTGGTATTTGCCGAACAGTAAAAGTATGAAATCTTTTCAAATTTATAAAAGGTCCTATATCGACCAGCGATATAAAATAACAGATGGTTGAAATTAAAAACGGTAAGATGGTAACGGTGCAAAATAAAGTTTCCCGATCAACGGGAGAGGTAAATGTACTATGTTAATGAAAAAGGATGAAAAGGTATTAAAATGGGACGGTATATAAATATATATTGCATAAAACAGCACAAGGTCATAGCATAAAAGTCAAATTTTAGAGTAAAGATTTACTCCTTTCAGGAACTCTATAATACGAGTGATGTTTATAGTATCAAAAAGTTCTTTCATATCATGCACAATGTAATAACGATCGCGCGTAGGTTGCAAGTCAAAGCACTCTATCATAAGGTGATTGACAGTGAATGGTTCATTGCAGTAAACGCACTCTGGTGGGTCTTCACCTTTAAGTATGTGGGTGTGGGTGATATAAGTATGACCAATTCGGATTCTTGCAATGACTACCTCCTCCCTACGTATTGATCTGTACGAAGGGGTCCATTCTCCCAGGGCTGGCTTGATTGCATGAAGTTTGTTATTTACAGCATCATTCCATGACGCCTGCCACTTCTGACGAAAGAACCTTCTGATACAAGGTTTAAAATCAGTAAAAGGTAATTTAAAATCAGATGGTCCTAGAGTAAGAGCCCTTTTAGCAGCGCGATCTGCTTTTTCGTTACCTTTAATACCAATGTGGCTAGGTAACCAACAATATATTATGTTGTGGTTGACACTCAGCTCATTATGTTTAAGGAGTATGTTTTTCAATATTGGGTTCTCCAGATTTCTATTGTGTAGTGACTGGAGTACTGATAGCGAGTCGGAGAAAATGATACTGTTTAAAATGTGTTTCTTTTCTATATGTTGCAGAGCAAGTTCTATTGCTCTAATTTCGGCTGTAAAAATTGATGCTCCATTTGGTAAGCGAACTTGCATTGTGTTATTTCCACAAACAAAGGCTGCAGCAGCCTTTTCCTCATCCTTTGATCCATCAGTGTAAATTCTGGTGTAGTTTTTAAATTCGGTGAGGAGTTCATGGTAAGAGTTGTGGAAGACAGAAGGGTTTGTCTCAGATTTTTTACCATCGTGTAGCGTAAAAAGTACTTTTGGTTGTTTAATTAGCCAGGGTGGTGTTTCGGGGATAGACGTTTTCTGAATGTTAGAAAGATCTATATTTGTAGTGTCAAGGCTGGATAATATTCTAATGACAAAGGAAGGTATGGCGTTTGGTTTATTTTCGTATAAAGTTTTGTATTTGGGTTGAAAAACAGCCGAAAAAGCAGGACTCAGAGGGTTTGATTTTAATTTGAGAGCATACTGTGCGGAAAGCATGTCTCTACGATGTGAAAATGGTGGTTTATTCGCCTCAGCTAGAAGGCTTTCACATGGGGAAGATTTAAATGCTCCCAAAGCCAGTCTTATTCCCTGATGATGAATTGGATCAAGTATTTTCAAATATGATTTCCTGGCTGAGCCATATACAACGCAACCATAGTCAAGTTTGGAGCGAATAAACGTTCTATATAAATTCAGGATGATTTTTCTATCAGCACCCCAGTCAGTGTGTGATACTAATTTAAGTAGGTCAAGTGCTTTTGAGCATTAAGCTTTCAAGTTCTTTAGGTGTGGAATAAAAGTCAGTCTTCTGTCAAAGATAATACCTAAAAATTTTGTTTCCTCAACAACTGGAATAGGTGTTCCATCCAGCGTGAGGTGAGGTTCATCGTGATGTCTTCGTAACTGACAGAAATGCATGCATACTGTTTTAGACTTCGAGAATTTGAAACCGTTTGCACTCGCCCAACTTTGAATCTTGTTTATATTTTGCTGAAGTTGTCTTTCAATTGTATGCATGTGCTTCGATCTATAACATATTAGGAAATCATCAACATATAGCGAGCAATCCACACCAGGAGTCAGACACTTTGTGATACTATTAATTTTGATATTGAAAAGTGTCACGGATAAAATACTGCCCTGGGGCACACCCATCTCTTGCTCGTGCAAATCTGATAGAGTAGAGCCCACTCGAACCTTGAATTCTCTGTCTGAGAGAAAGCTGGATATGAAAGAGGGCAGCCGGCCTTTTAGACCTAGATCGTGCAGGTCATTTAGTATCCCGGACTTCCATGTCGTGTCATATGCCTTTTCTAAATCAAAGAAGACTGCTACTAAATGTTCTTTCTTGATAAATGCATCACGTATGAATGTTTCTAGTCTAACCAGATGATCATTGGTGCTCCGTCCATAACGAAAGCCACTTTGGAAAGGAGATATTAAATTGTTAGTTTCCAAGTACCAGATAAGTCGAGCATTGATCATTCGTTCCATTGTTTTGCACACACAGCTTGTCAGTGCAATTGGTCGATAGCTGTTGGGGTCTTCGCTATCTTTACCTGGTTTGGGGACTGGTATTACAGTTGCTTCTTTCCAGATTTTTGGTACATTACCAGTGATCAATAAATCATTGAAGAGTTTCAAAAGAGATGTTAATGATGATTCTGGAAGGCGTTTCAAAAACTGGTAATGTATTTCGTCAGGCCCAGTGGATGTATCATGGGCCTTATCTAAAGCCTCCCTAAGCTCCGATAATGAGAACAACTGACTATAACTTTCAGAGTTGTTGGATGTGAATTTTAAACGTGATTTTTCTTTTTGAGTTTTAAGTTTTTGGAAGGCTTCTGAATAATTAGATGATGATGAATTTTTGGAGAAACTGTCAGCAAGAGTATTTGCAATGTCACGTTTTGAATTAAAGTTGTTATTGTTCAGTGTCAGATGTCGGAGAGGGTTTTGTTTGCTCTTTCCGTTTATTTTGCGTATAGTATCCCAAACTTTCTTAACAGAGGAACGAGAGTTTAAAGAAGAAACATATTTCTTCCATGATGCTCTTTTACTTCCTTTGATTGTGCGGCGGGCTTTGGCTCGGACAATGCGATATATATTTAAGTTTTCGGGCGTCGGATGATTATTAAATGTTTTTAATGCTTTTCGGCGTAGTCTAATGGCTTCCTTGCATTCCTTAGTGACCCAAGGTTTTAGGGTTCTTTAATAATTTGTTGAGGACTTGGGGATAGATTCTTCTGCAATTTCTGTTAAAATAGATGTCAAAAGCTGAATGGGGTCGTTAACATTGAAAACTGTATCCTCATTCAGCCTAGTTTTACAGAGTGTTTCGAACTTGGCCCAGTCGGCCTTCTTTAAATTCCATTGTGGATTTATTTCATCAATTGCAGAGTTAAGATTTACAAGGGAGATTGGGAAGTGATCGCTGCTGTGAAGGTCATCAGCGACCTTCCATTCATAGTCTATAAGCAGCGAGGGAGAACAAATTGTCAAATCGATGCATGTGTATGTACCCGTGCCTGGGTGTAGATATGTAGGTGTTTTGGTATTATATAGACACAGATCATGTCTAGAAATAAAGTCTTCAACTTTGTGACCTCGGTCACTTATATAATTTGATCCCCATAAAATATTATGGGCATTAAAATCCCCGAGTAAAACAAATGGTGCGGGAAGTTGTTGAACAAGGGTATCTAATTCATTTGGAACTATGTTAGTGTTTGGTGGCAAGTAAATAGAGCACAATGTAATCACTCGATGAAGAGTGACGCTTACAGCAATGGCTTGCAAGTTTGTGTTTAGAGGAATTACCCTATGAGGGGTTCTGTTGTTCACAATAACAGAGACTCCTCCTGAGGCCCTGTCAACATTCTGAGAGTAGTTGTTAAACAGGGAGTCGTTTTTAAATGTGATGTTATCTGTATTTTTCAAAAAATTTTCCTGAAGACAGTACTTGCAGGATCATGTTCGTTTAAAAGCAGAAGAATATCATGGTAGTTGGCTTTAAGTCATGTACAGTTCGATTGTGAAATGGTGTTCTTCATTACAACTTTATATTAAAGATTCTGGATCTAGGTTAGACCTTTCGCGGAGGCAAACTGTTTGGTTATTTATCTGGAGGAAGTACGGGGGTGTATTTTTTGTTGTTAGGTCTGGAGCTACCCTGAGGACATGAAGCAGATTCTTCTGCATCCATGTCCTCTAGGTCTCCAAACCTGTTGTGCAGCTTTATAGGGTCACCAGACCCTTTTTGCTGCCTATTTGATTGTAGCTTTTTCTTGCTATTTGGCGATTTTAGTGGTGGAGTATTGTTGAATGTTGTTTGTGTCAATGTCGAGTTTTTCTGCGGTTTGTAGTGTGGGATGTTCGAGTCTGAATGGGATTCAGGTGGGTTTGTTTGAGTTTGTGCGTCTTTCGTTGCTTTTTGGCTGCTCTTCACTACAGTTGAGAAGGATGGACCGGGGAGTGAACTAGCTTGAACAATCTTCCTGGCCTCTGGATAGGGAATGTTGGAAGTGTATTTAACCCTCTGGATTTCCTTCTCCTGTCTCCATGTGTCGCATTCTTTTGAACTAGCATGGTGTTCCTTGCCGCAGTTGACGCAATGCGGAGTGGCTTTGCACTCTGATTCCCCGTGGGAGGGGTCGCCGCATCGGCCACATATTTGGCTTCTAGAGCATCTGTCTTCATGATGACCGTATCTTTGGCATTTGTAACATCGAAGGGGATTTGGTATGTATACCTCAACCTTAACTTGTAGGAATCCAACCTTGACCACTTTAGGAACTGTTGGCTTATTAAAGGTAAGTATAATAGTGTTGGTGTCCTGCAGATTGTTATTTCGTTTGATACGAATTCTACGGACTACAGTGACACCTTCGTTTTTCATGCCCTCGACGATTTCCTTGTCGCCGACTCCAGCAAGGTCACGGCAACGAATGACGCCTTTTGATGTATTAAGTGTAGAGTGGGCGGAGCAGGTTACTGGAATATCGTGAAAGGTCTTAATTTTCAGTATATTTTCAGTTTGTGCTTTGCGCCCACACTCTACAAGTAGGCCGCCTGATCTAAGCTTCTTGACACTTTTCGGCTTGCCGACTAATTCAAGAATAGTCTTTTCGACTATAAATGGCGACAATGTAGCAAGTTGTTTAGCTTCGTCTTTCGCTTGGATGACCATGAAGCGAGGAAAGGATTCCACACTACATGTTTCATCATCCGACTCTGATGACACAGTTTTGGTGCGTTTTAGTGTTTTTTTGGAATTCTCCATGATGGCATGATTGAAAAATTCAGCACCCGTGCTCCCCACCCACCAAGGAGCCCAACAAGGGGACACATTTAACGTGCCAAGGATACACAGATGCCATACTCAGTTGATAAAATTAACTTTGGTTGACCCTGAAGTCGCCAATTTCTAAGGTCAGTAAAATTACCCCCCCCCCAATTGACCAGTTGAGCCACCGCCTTCTAGGAAGTCTTCTAAGATTTGGAAAAGGGAAAGATATAGGAATAGAAAATAGGGGCAACGGTGGTATCAAAAGACACAAGGAGAAAGTAAAAGGAGGTGAGAGAGTTAATAAAGACTTCCTAGGGCTCGGCGTGACCAGCCGATTTGTCGAGACCGGGCCCATCTCGACCACACGTCTATGAGAAGTAGAGGCCAAAGTAGTGTGTTGCAACTACCAGGATCCTTTCCTCCCCCGACACGGGACGCAACCCACGGCAAACAGGTTGCCTCTACTTAGTCGCCTTTGACGACACGTGGCGAGGCACGTCGGGCCTATTCTACAACCCCGAACCCGCAGGGGGAAATATCGACTAGTAATCAATGTTCCCTCTAATTCTTGACGATGCTGCGCGGAAAAATATAGGCGTGCGCGGAAAAACATGATGCAAAATTTTAGTGAGCGACATTTGTGAAAGTCGTACATTTACAAATGTTTAAAACTATTACACAGCAGTCTTCTATATAATATATTAGACATTTCACACAGGCATATGCATTGTTCAATTATGTTAATACAAATATTGTTCTACTTACTTTATATTAATGATGTCGGTAAAGTGCTACACATATATGTCATATTTAATTATAAAAAACAACAAATAAAATAAATGTAGTTCGAAATTTAGGGCAAAACAGTTACTTTATTCATTTATTGCCGAATTTTCACGTCTGTCTTTGTCTGTGGTCCAATGCTTGTAAACCGCATCTAGATCAATAGTGCTTCCTGATGAAAGATAGAATTATATGCGCATCAAATTATCCAAATGATTTACTTATAGCCTGTTTCTAGATTTTGTTTTAATTGAGTTCATTAGGCTTAAACCGCGCTCGCAGTCTGCACTTGATGCTTGAAATGTCCCACAAATGTCCAGCAGAATCGACAGCTCTTTCATGTCTTCATTCTTCATGACACAGCTTACGATGTCAGTGAAAGTCTGAATTGATCCAGTCTTCACTTTCTCTGCAATCAGAAATTTGAAGTCATCATACTGTTCTCCGATCTTTGAGATTACATTTTCTTGACAGTTTGGTATAATTCTTGAAAACCTTCTTATCAGTTTGTTCAAACTGTCTTTGCCAAATTCTAAACTTGAATTCCTTGCAATGATGCAGTGGTCAAATGCGTGCCAATCCATTAATTCATCATCCGGAAATCTCTTCTCAAGGTGATTATATAATAGTTCAACAAATCTAAGAATTACAGCCTTGTCGACGTCACGGTCAATTGAATTAAGAACTTCCTTCACTGCATCACTCCAATGAACTTTTTCTCCAAGATACTGCGATCTTATTTTACATATTTTGGCCTTTATAAACTGAAACGCTTCAATAGTTGTCAGAATACTTCTTTGAAAATATTTGCTTATTGATGCCAGATCTCCCAAAACATCGTTAAGTACTGTCAAAGCCAGTCGAAACTGCGGATTTAGAAGTCTCTTGAGACAGAACTTATTGATTGGATCATTGCTCATGTTTACTTGTTTAGTGCAATAGTCAATCAAAACGTAGTATCGCACAAAAGCGGCAGCTGCTAAATGCCTAGACAAACACCTTACCTCATGCAAAGGCCGAAATGCCACAGAATCACTTTCTGCGGCATAGGCCAATTCCTGGAATTTCTTTTTTAACTGATGACCTGCTGAACATTGTATAAACTGTCCTAAATAATGTTTCAATATCGTGCATTAATGAAACTTGCTTCCAAGCATCTTCAACAGCTAAGTCTTCGCGATGAGCAAGACAATGTTGTTCTCAAAATGATGTATCTCACGTCTCAGAACTGCAGCCACACCATTATTTTTCCCTAGTATGACAGATGCGCCGTCTGATGTAAACATCACCATCTTCTGCTGATTAAATTGATTTTCACAATAGAATTGTTTTATTGCTGTCACAATAGAGACGCTGTCGCATGAGGACAACTTCACGATGCCACCGAATATTGTTTTGCAAACAATTTCTGTTTCAGGCCGATACTTGAAATATACAATCAGCATTTTCTGAACTGAAATATCGGTACTTTCATCTATTATCAACGTGTGGAATGCCGACTTTCGCAATTCAGTCATAAGCTGAGTTTTTTTGAAGACGAGGCTTATGCACTCAACAAATTCGAACGCATGATTTTTGCTGCGCCAACTTTGTGGAATTTTAACGTGTTTTGCAACATGCTCATGGATATCTTGTACAGAAAACATGGATGCATTCAGTTTAATAGCAAGAATAACGTTATCAATCAGCACTTTTACCAAATCTGAAGTTGACCGCTTTCTCTCTTCTATCTCTACTCTGATGCTACGATCTGCCGTACGCTCCTGTAGCATACGCATACGCAAAATTCCACCACTCTTCCGATTCCGTAGCTTTTTTTTTCAGTGTGCACTTTTTGACTGAGATGCCGCTTTAAGTAATCAAGTTTCCATTCATCTCATTTTTGTCCCGTGCTGAACTCTCCTGCAGCATTTGCAGTTGAGCAAATAGTGCAAACAACAGCGCCATCATCATTGCATGTGAAAATATCTTTTTACCTTTTGCTTCTTAGACGATGACAACACATCCGCTTCGATCAGTTCTGATAGCCACTCTTCCTTGAATCTTGAATAAGTTTTCTTTTTCAACGAATATTGACATCCTTCTGCTTTTCTTTTGGACATTATGTGCGTGGATAATTTATTATTTAATATGAAAGCATACTACAACTTCTTGCTTTATTGCTCGCCAACATAACTTCCGCCGGCTGCAGCAGGTAATTTTCCCTCTCACATATTTGCTGCGCGGCAACTTAAAACTGCTGCGCGGCAACTGAGCAAGAGCTGCACGGCCGCGCAGCTAAAAGGGAACATTGCTAGTAATGGATTATCAAGTTTTCTTTGGTGTAACGACTGAAGTACTGACAGAGAGTCACAGAAAATAATGCTATTTAAAATGAGCTTTTGTTCAATAAATTTCAGAGCAAGGTCTATTGCTCTGATTTCCGCTGAAAAAATGGACTCTTTTGGCAAGCGCACTTTGGTTATGTGCTTGCCATTAACGAAGGCTGCAGCAGCCTTGTTATCAACTTTTGATCCATCAGTAAAAATTTTGGTGTAGTTTTTAAAATAGTTGAGGAGTTCATGATAAGAGTTCTGGAAAACGGCAGGATTTGTCTCAGATTTTCTCCCATCGTGCAACGAAAAAATCACTTTGGGTTGCTTAAGGAGCCAAGGTGGTGTTTCCGAGACAAAAGTGTTCTCAACTGTAGGGAGATTAACTTTGATAGTGTCAAAACTGGATGATATTCGGATGCCAAATGAAGGTATGGCATTTGGTTTGTTTTCGTATAAAGTTTTGTATTTTGGTCGAAAAACAGCCGAAAAAGCAGAGTTCAGAGGGTTTGATCTTAACCTAAGAGCGTACTGTATAGAAAGCATTTCTCTGCGGTGCGATAAAGGTGGTTCATTCGCTTCCGCATGGAGATGTCTTGAATGCTCCTAGAGCAAGTCTTATTCCCTGATGATGAATTGGGTCAAGCATTTTCAAATAAGACTTCCTAGCTGAACCATAAACAATGCATCCATAGTCTAGTATAGAACGGATAAATGTTCTATACAAATTGAAGACTTTTCTTATCAGCACCCCAGTCAGTGTGCGCAATTACTTTTAGTAAATTGAAAGCATTTAAACATTTAGCTTTTAAATTCTTGATGTGTGGTATAAAAGTCAGTTTTCTGTCGAAGATAATACCCAAAAACTTTGTTTCCTCAACAACTGGAATAAGTGTTCCGTCCAGCGTGAGTTTAGGGTCATCATGATGTCTTCGCAATTAACAGAATTGCATGCATACTGTTTTCGATTTAGAAAATTAAAAACCATTATTACTGGCCCAATTGTGGATCTTATTGATATTTGAAGTTGCCTTTCAATTGTATGCATGTGCTTTGATCGATAACAAATTAAAATATCGTTTACATATAAAGAGCAGTCCACACCGGGAGTTAAGCACTTAGTGATGTTATTGATTTTGATATTAAATAGCGTCACAGATAAAATACTGCCCTGGGGCACACCCATCTCTTGCTGGTGCATATCGGAGGGTAGAACCCACGCGTAGTTTGAATTCTCTGTCGAAGAGAAAACTGGAGATGAAAGCGGGCAGACGGCCTTTTAGACCTAGATCGTGCAGGTCATTTAGTATCCCGTACTTCCATGTTGTATCATAGGCCTTTTCTAAATCAAAGAAGACTGCTACTAAATGTTCCTTCTTGATAAATGCATCGCGAATAAATGTTTCCAGTCTAACCAGATGATCGTTAGTACTACGACCAGAACGGAAGCCACTGTGGAAAGGAGAAATTAAATTATTACTTTCCAAGTACCATACAAGCCGAGAATTAATCATTCGTTCCATTGTTTTGCATACGCAGCTTGTCAGTGCAATAGGCCGATAGCTGTCAGGATCTTCCTTATCTTTGTCTGGTTTGGGAATCGGTATCACTGTTGCTTCTTTCCATCTCTTAGGTACATTACCAGCAATCCATTAAAGATTTTAAGAAGTGAAGAACTGCTAATGTATTTCGTCAGGCCCAGCGGATGTATCATGGGCCTTGTCTAATGCCTCCCTAAGCTCCAATAAAGAAAACAGCTGGTTATAATTTTCAGTGTTGTTCGATGCAAATTTTAAACGTGACTTTTCTTTTTGAGATTTTAATCTTCTAAAGTCATCTGAATAAGTAGATGATGACGAATTTTTCGAAAAACTATCGGCAAGAATATTTGCTATGTCACGTTTCGAGCTAAAGTTCCTATTGTTTATTTTCAGGTGTCGAATAGAATTGTGTTTCCTCTTTCCATTTATTTTTCGAATAGTATCCCAAACTTGTTTCATTGAGGAACGTGAGTTTAAAGAAGAAATATATTTCTTCCAGGATGCACGTTTACATTCTTTGATTGTGCGTCGAGTTTTAGCCCGGGCAATACGATATTTATTTAAATTTTTGGGCGTTGGACGATTGTTGAATGTTTTTACTGTTTCTCGGCGCTGTTTAATGGCTTCTTTGCATTATTTGGTTACCCAAGGTTTCTGCGATCTCTTACTGTTCGTTGAGGACTTGGGAATAGATTCATCTGCAATAGAAATTAGAACGGAGGTAAAATGCTGTATAGTATTAACAGCGTTGAATACTGTATCATTATTTAGTCTAGTTTTACTTAGCGTTTCAAACATAGCCCAGTCGGCCTTCTTTATATTCCACTGTGGAATTGCATCATCAATTTTAGAATTATTTTCAAGAGTGATTGGAAAGTGATCACTGCTGTGAAGGTCATCAGCGACCTTCCATTCATAGTCCAAAAGCAGTGATGGAGAGCAAATTGTCAAATCTATGCATGTGTACGTACCGGTTCCTGGGTGTAAATATGTTGGTGAGTTGGTGTTATATAGACACAGGTCGTGTCTAGAAATGAAATCTTCTATTTTATGGCCTCTGTCGTTTATTTGATTTGATCCCCATAAAATGTTGGGTCATTAAAATCCCCAAGTAAAAAGAAGGGTGCGGGAAGTTGTTCAACAAGATTGTCTAATTCCTTTTGTACTATGTTTGGTGGTAAATAAATGGAACAAAAAGTAATCACTCGATGTAGAGTGACACTTACAGCAATGGCTTGTAAATTTGTGTTTAAAGGAATGACTGTGAGGGGCTCTATTGTTCACAGCAATAGAGACTCCTTCTGAGGCCCTGTCTGCGTTTTGAAAATAGGCATTAAACAGGGAAAAGATTTTTAAAGTAATTTTATCTGTCTCTTTCAGGAATGTTTCCTGTAAACATAGTACAGCAGGATCGTGTTCATTTAAAAGCAGAAGAATATCATTGTAGTTGGCTTTAAGTCCTCGACAGTTCCATTGTATGATGGTGTTCTTCATTCTAATGTTATGCTGGAGATTCTGGAACTAGGTTAGACTATTCGCGAAGGAAGTATGTGTTGTTATTTGTCTGGAGGAAGTACGGGAGTATATTTAGTTTTATTAGGTTTGGAGCTACTTTGAGTACATGGAGCAGTTTCTTCTGCATCCATGCTCTCAAAGTCTCCAAACCTGTTGTATAGTTTAATGGGGTCATCTGACCCCTTTTGCTGTTTATTTGTTTGTGGTTTGTATTTCTGTCTTGGTGATTTTGGTGGTGGATTGTTATTAGATGTCTGAGTTGATGTTGTGCTTTTCTGTGGCTTATAATTAGGGATATTGGCACTTGTGGTTGAATCGGGCTGATCCGTCTGTGTTTGGGCGTCCTTCGTGCTTTTTGAATTGTGCTTTACGACTGTGGAGAAGGATGTGCTTTACGACTGTGGAGAAGGATGCGCCAGGAAGGGATGTTTTCGCCTGGACAAGTTTTTTGGCCTCTGGGTAGGGAATGTTCGAAGTAAACTTTACCCTCTGAATTTCCTTCTCCTGTTTCCATGTATCACAATCTTTGGAACTGGCTTGATGTTCCTTGCCACAGATGACACAATGCAGAGTTGCTCTACAATCAGCTTCCTGATGAGAGTGTTCTCCACATCGGCCACATACCTTGGCTCTGGAACATCTATCCTAGTGATGGCCGTATTTTTGACATTTATAGCATCGAAGGGGGTTTGGAATGTAGATCTCGACCTTTACAAGTAAAAAACCCTTTCTTTACCACTTTGGGCACTGTCTGTTTATTAAAGGCGAGTACAGATGTATTGTTGTCCTGCAGGATGTTGTTACGTTTAATACGTATTCTTCGCACTGCAGTGACACCTTCATGTTTCATCCCTTCGATGATATCTGCGTCGGTGACTCCAGCCAAGCCACGACATCGTATTACGCCTTTGGACGAATTCAGTGTTGTGTGGGCGAATGAGGTCACTGGAATATCAAAGAATGTTTTCATTTTCATGATATTGTCTGTTTGCCCCTTTCGCTCACACTCTACAAGAAGGCAACCCGATTTGAGTTTTTTTCACTTTTCGGTGTGCCAATCGATCCCGTAATGGTTTTCTATAATATAATATAATATTCCATGATGCCTGCCACTTCTGACGAAAGAACTTCCTGATACAAGGTTTAAAATCAGTATAAGGTATTTTAAAATCAGACGGTCCTAGAGTAAGTCGATATAAAGCTGAATAGTTCAATATAAAATGATAAGTTGTTGGTAACAGTAAAATATGAAGCTTCCCAATCAACGGGAGTTGTAAATGGTGTAAGGCTTTGGTGGCAGGACCTCAAAGTGATCACTTTGCTGTCAGGATTCCTGGATCAACTCGAGTATGACCATCAGTGTTCTGGCGGATAGAGGTTTCTTATTGCAAAAGTTGCATCACAAAATGCTCACAAGTGAGAATACAAAATATTTAGTTCTGCAATGAACTTCACGATGGTACCTCTTTCAAATAATATCATGACCATACGTGCATCATTAAATAACCTACATCCCAAGCTGCTTAAGTTTCAAGCATTTTAAAGCCATGATTTCATGAACACATGTATCTAAACAAAGAAAGATCTTTTGTATTTCAAGAGCACATTTATTTAAAAACTAAAATCATGTCAATGTCATATCCTGTAGAAATAATGTTGATCTGTCAATTTTCAGAACTAATAAAGTTTTGTAGTAAATACATGTTGCATCACTGATCCCTATGATTGTGTTATCATTTTGCATGGACTCTCTCTCTCTCTCTCTCCAATGACACAATAAATTAGGATGGTAATTACCAAACGTAATACAAAATGTATAATTTTGGGGACATCACAAAGGCTACACGAGTCAGGGAACCTAGAAAAATATCTTGCAATCAAAAATCGAATATAAAATGCCAAACATTACAAGTTTGTAGGTGTTAATGTAGATAATAAATTATGTAATGACTATACCGAAAAGCTTTGTAAAACAATTTAACTAGAGCTTCCAATACTCTAGTACAGTTCTAAGGAACAAGCTTCATGTACATGGGCATACAATAAGATATATCATGAGCATGCATCCGATACAAACATGTTAAAATAAACAGCTAGGTTTAGATAATGTCTATTGTTATACTCTACCACAACGGTGGCCAAACCGCGGCTCGCGAGCCGCATGCGGCTCTTCTGTATTCACATTGCGGCTCGCGAAAAATTTATGAAATTAAAATTTTTTGTTTTATATATATATATATATATATATATATATATATATATATATATATATATATAATAAAAAAAATATAAGAAATAAAAATTATATGAAAGTCAAATAAATTCTTGACAGAAACAAAGGGTTGAAAATAATTTGAGCTTGATTTAAATTTTAAATTTGAAGGGAGCGATTGGTGACCCTGATTGGATGGTGATGTAAACTTTTAAATTTCTGGTTCCGGTTCCGGTAAAAATCCTACTAAAGTTACTAAGAATTGTTATTTAAAAGTTTAAATCAAATGAACATGGCAACAAGTTGCAAGAAACGAAAATATAAGAAAAGAAAATAGAAGTTTTCTACCAGAACGGGAAGAAGACTTTGCGTCTATCGATAAAGACGGTAAGCCAATTTGCCTCATCTGCCAAACACCGCTCGCAAATTACAAAGCTAGCAATTTGAAGCGACACTATGAAAAAAGTCATGAAGAGTTTGCATCGAGATATCCACTGCAATCTGAATTAAGAAAAAGCAAGCTTGCTGCGTTAAAATCTGGAATGTGTCAGCAGCAGACACTACTTTCAGCTTTTGGAAAAGAAGGTGTCAGCTGAGGTAAGTTATGCCATTGCTTGGAATATTGCTAAACGACCTTATTCTGATGGGAACTTTATTTAGAAGAATATCGAGGAAGTAATTTCAATATTAGATCCAAATAATTCCAAACTTCGGCGACTGATAACACACATTCCAATGTCACGCCACACCACTAAGAGACGTATCTCAGACATTAGCGCTGATATTGAAGGAAATATGACGGACGATTGAAAGAACTGTGTAGCATTCAGTTTGGCTCTTGATGAATCAACAGATATTCAAGATACGCCACAATTGGCGGTGTTCGTTCGTTATGTTTCATTAGACGTAGCTGTAAAAGAAGAGCTGTTAAACTTAGTGGCACTGAAAGATACAACTCGCGGTATCGATGTCAAGAATGCACTTGATAAAAACTGATGGATGCTGGTGTACCACTAAATAAACTTGTAAGTATGGCAACAGATGAAGGTCCGTCAATGCTTGGTAAAATCGTAGGTCTGATGGGGCTTTTAAAGAATGATACAAAGTATCCGGATAGTCTTCCTGTACACGGCTTCATTCACAGAGAAAGTCTTGCAGCCAAATATTTTAAATTCGAACGTGTAATGACAACGGTTCTACAAATTGTGAATTTAATTCGTTCAAGTGCAAAAAATCACCGGCAGTTCAGAAACTTCATTGCTGAGCTAGATCTCGAAGACAAACCAGATGACCTTTCATTCCACTGTGTTGTTAGGTGGTTGTCTACCAGCAATGTTTTAAACAGATTTGTAGACTTGCTTGAGCCCATTGCTGCTTTCCTTTCCGAAAAAAGACAAATCTTATCCACAGCTGGCAGACGAAGATTGGATAGAAGATTTGATGTTTTTATCGGACATTATGCAGCATCTACAAAATCTGAACCTGTCGTTGCAAGGAAAGGAAAAGCTTATTTCGGATCTTATACAGACTGTTTTTAGCTTTCAGAAACAAATACAGATTCTTCAAGGAGATATCCTATCAAGGGAGTTTAAGCACTTTCCTCATCTTCAGAATAGAGTTAGCTTATACTCTGATGGTGTAATTCAACTTAGAAAGCTAGGGTCATATAGAGATAGGTTACAAGGATTACTGGAAGATTTCCATGCCAGGTTTAATGACTTGCACCAACTAAAATCCTGTTACGCTTTTCTCATAAATCCATTCATAATAGACGTAATCAAAGATGGTTTCCAGCTTCCCAAGAACATTTATATGGAAATGTTTGCTGCAGAAATGGAACTGTTGGAGTTGCAGGAAGATCAGGGTTTGGCGATGATACACAAGTCACAATCTGTGATGGATTTTTGGAAGCTCGTGGCCAGAAGTAAAGTATCCTCAACTTAAGAAATCTAGTTGCCGATTTATATTCATTTTCGGTACAACCTACTGCTGTGAATCTTTGTACTCCACAATGAAGTTCATAAAATCAAAGCATCGAGCAGTAACTAGTAACAAACATCTGACAGAACTTCTTCGCACCACACCTACAAGCTACCAACCAGATTTAAAGAAACTTGCTAGTTCAAAGGCTTGTCAACAGAACCATAACAAATAATGTTCGCTATAATTATGAGTCTTATATGCAGTGTGTTTTATTTATAAATTTTACATATTGAAATATTTGTTAATTGTGTAACGCATATATTTCTTCAACATACGGTTAAGGTTAGAACAATTGAAATCTTTAAAATCATTAAATTAGAATAAAAAATAATTTTTAAAAATAAATCACAAAAAGAATGTTTCATTGCGAGTGGGGTAGTGATCCATAGTGCTTCAGTGCGGCTCTCAACAATTAAATTTTTTTCAAAAATGGCTCTCAGTTACTACAGGTCTGGCCACCCCTGCTCTACCAGATTAATAAGCGATCCTATATAAATATAGCGTTATTATTATTATAGTGTACAAACGCTATATCCACGTGTTACCGCCTCTCATTGCTCTCTACCACGTGTACAATCTGACAATGTTAAACAATAATTGTCTTTACAGCGGGAACAGCACATTTACACGTGCATAATGGAACCACTGGAATGAGCATTCATTGTTCTCACATGGCATCATTTTTCCATATTATTGCTGATCACATATGCAATACGTGGCCACATTATCATTCTCACCAGCATCAATAATTCCATTTTCAAGTTCTTGAGTCACAATTTCTGGAAGAGCAAATGGCATTTTTTTTAAAACCTTCATGTCCTCAACTTCTGGCTGAACGCATTATCATACCTTAGTGATACAAAGTTCCTTGCTGGTAAACACAACTAAGTCACAATATTGTACTTGATGGACATGCATCTGGAGTTGCACTTGTGTGAAAAAACGTGTGTTGCTTATAGTGTCAAGTCCTCTGTCAAGCAAAAACCTTTATCAATTTTTATTTTCATTATTAAATTAAACACAGATGTATGTACTGATACTATCAGAATCCACACAAATATTTTTTGTAGGGCAAAGTCACATCGTGTTTTTATTTATTTATTTACAGAGATAGTTGAGGTTTGGATGAATTATGTGCATTCCTGCGATCCATCTTTAGAAGGCTTACCTCTTGTGATTTTAGTGGGAATATCCAACATATATTGTATATTTGATAGCGCCCCGTTTTAAGCAATTCTTAGATTTGTGATTATTGGGATTCGGCACCATGGAAATATTTTTAGCCCGAAAAAATTATCCAATTACTTGAAGGAAACGTCACGGAGTCAAGTGATTGAATGATGTCATGGTTCGCTAGTAGTGAATTCAACGTCTAAACCAAAAAAGTGATAGATAGTCCATATTCGAATCTAGTAGTGTGGCTGAGGTGGCAGTATTCCCGGTAGTAAACCGGTAAATTACACAATGGAATCAATAATAGGGTACTCTGTAGATACAGTGCTAGTGTCCATACTGCAAAATGGGTGCAGTTATATTTTCATAATGTGCCTGGAAAAGCGTACAATGAATGGCCTAATGTGGAGGATTCAAAAGTCCCCAGTGAATACTCGTGTATTTTATATGGCGTAACCGGTTACCGGTACGTAAACCTGATGATGATAAAGAGAAACCAAGTTGGCAAGTAGTTTTTTCTGTGGTCTTGAACTGATTAGAGTAAAATTTAGTATATAAAAACAGACACGTCTGGTTTTCTAATTAACGAAGCAAATGCCTCAACTTCTAGAGGAAATTGAAAATCTTTTGATCTGGATTAATGAAAAGAAACTTGCAGGAAATAGTGTTAGTGAGACAATAATATGCGAAAAGTTTTTCACCTCTTACGTAGTGCTCGAGTATTTAATCAGATCCAGTAGGTAGATACGTGGCACAATGTATAAATCAATAATTATGTAAGGACAAATCATACTTGAAAACAAATATATGGAGAAAACAAGGGGAAGTTTGTGGTTTTATGTAAAAGTTGTCAAAGATCACAATTTAACAGTAAATCATAAAAGAAACTTAGTATCATTGAGGCAGTGTATTATAAAGCAATATGCATGCTTGATCAAGTAGCAAACAAATATCGGTGCATACAACAAGAATTCAGGAATAAAAAATGCAAATGAATTTATTGGTTTAGATTATGCATATCAACAATCGTAACAGTTTGTATTTATCGAATTTATAATGCTTTGAGAAATGAATTTTGCTGACACAAAGTCTGAAGTTCAGTCTTGGCTACACCTGTACGCAAATGACAAGTAAAAATATTTTTGTCAAGACCCGATATTTCAGGCCCTAGATTTATGCAGCCGTACTCTGAGGATACACATGTAAAGTCGCACCTCGAAATAAGAGTGTAAATATGTACACTATGTAATATGTCATTAGTGGTTATCCATCGAAAGTGGCAAAACTAACTTTAATGATTAATATGTATGTACATATGGTTAAGCACCAAAAAACAACATTATTATTATAACTCATGTACTGTGTGCATTATACAGTAAAATGATAAAGTAAACATACATGTTCTTAAACAAACAGTGCATGTCGCCCATCCATTAGTACAAACTTACAGGACCTAAAATACGTATCAGATTACAAAAAAGTGGAAATCCGGACTGCAATCCTACAGTACAGTATACATCTTGGATGTTTCACTAAGATTCGAACTGGGAGTTATTAGGACATTTTATTACCAAAACTTTTGCAATTACACTAGTGAATTATTTGGATTAATTTTCAAATTCATTCTTAAAACCGTTAAGTTTATTTTTCTTTTCTGGAAAATATTTGTTCCTGATAAATTGTTTATTAAGTTTTTACAAGCTTGTTATTTTCACTCTTTCTATGTTACTGTTTATTCGAGCCTAAGCACGTAACAAGGGAATTATTAGGATAGAATTTTTAGTAACAGTAATAAGATTGCCATTTTGTCTAAATTGTATTAATGTAATGTTTTACTCATTTTTATTAAAGTAATTTTCTAAAATACATTAAGATTAATTTTATCTACTTCTAAATCACAACTATATATTAAAGGTGAATGCTCTTGCAAGCAAAAGTCAATGTTCATTGTTGTGTGGAATACAAGCGCATTTTGTTACAAGCAAAAAGCATTGTACATTACGCGCTGCCTTGCTACGTCGGCAGGAAAATTTAAGATTTATACATTGGCAGATTTCCAATGTTGTGACCAAGATACTAGAGCAAACGTTCTGTCGAAAAACGTATAAACAATACGATTCTTATTAAGTTGTTAATGAGAGCATCTTTCTAGCTAGGATGAAGAATACACCGGTATACCGAGGGATGACCATATTTGGTCTTGCCGTGTGACCCGATACATATAAGCATGCAAATCGCCCAGGTGAATTTCTCTCATCCAGAAACGAGAAAAGACTCGTCTCTCTCATTACCGGTAACAACTGTACATGTCATAAACTTCTTTTAGAAATAGACATTTTTAATGTTTGAGATTTCAATGGTAAAGTTTATGTTTGCAACAGTGTTCATTGAAATCTTTTATTTCTAGTATATTGTAATGGAATGTTTAATTGTTTTAAAGAATTCATATTTAATTACATTTATGGTAATTTTATTGTAAAAGACGAATTCGCTACCAACTTCTTGTTTAGATTTAATAATGAAATAAAGTATTCTTCAAGTAACAAAGAATAAACTCTAGTAACATATTCCAAATCAATATTCTATTTTAAAACGAATAGAATACATTTCTTTAAATTGATTGTTGCATTAATTGCAACTATTACATTTTATACCTTTTGCTATCATGAAATTGATAGAGATTTAACTCTTTGTATTATATTGTAAAATGCAGAAATTATAAACTGAATCAAGTTGGAAACCTTAAAAGGAAAGTGTAATTTTATATGTATTTCATGTATTTTGAATATATTGTTTATAGATGTGTTTCTAGAATGTAGTAATATATATGTATTGATTATTTAAATAAAATTCCTCTCATCCAGAAGCTAGAAAAGATTTCTCGTTACAGATAGAACAGCTGTGTCTCATCATTGTGGTGACACTTCTTTTTAGAAAACCTGAACTCTTGTCTTCTCTCTCTCACCATGGACATTGACATTCCTTAACTTACGAGTAATTCTTTCTCAGGAAGAAATGAGAAGGTTATGATAACTTTACAAGAAACTTTATATAACAAGTCGTCATAACAAGTGGGTGGAGAATATTACAGATTCCATACCCTGAGTTCCCCCCAAGACGTTTTTCACCATCTTTGTAACACTTTTTGTAAGGAACTTTGTCTTCTCTTCTCTCTATCATTCCAGATTCCCAAATTAATACATCTCTGAGTTTATGAGAGCAAAACCATAAATGTTCTCATAAGAGTTGGTGGAGAAAGATCATAAATAAAGTAGTCACCACACAACTACGAAACAGACTTGGTCTGAATCTATTTCGTCCACCCGATTTTACTCCGCCCAGCTTCACTACATCAAGTGTTGGAACGACAGCGCCAATATATGCGCAAGATAGCTCTATTATTCCGACGACTTCACCTCACTTGGACACAACAACCTCTACCTACACCTCACCTGTAACGATATATCCTCCTCTAACCACCTTGCAGACGACTCCAACCAGTGCGACAGGCATCATAACCACTCCTACTTTAGAGCCCGTTATTCTACCTCCTCTCGACCTTAGTTTCAGGTTTTACAGTGTATTATATAAAGTCTAGTAAATACATCTTAAATTTAATGATAGATGTAAATATCTGATATTTTGATATCCTGCAATGTAAAATTGTACAAGTTTTTAGTGTTTTGTAATGTTTGCAAATAAAGAATTTGGTTTTTGATAGAATTATGAACTGTATTTTGCATCTTTATTTGCCTAGCTGCATTGCATTTTAGTGACAAAAAGCCTAAAGAGAGCAAGCATGCACTAAGGAATGGAAGGCCAGATATAAAATAGTGATTACAAATAAGGGCGGTCTTTACATTAGATAATAATGCACAAGATGATAGCATACAATTTATACTTTTTTAAAAACGTTCAATTCCTGCAGGAAATCTTATATACAGACTTAATATGTCAGCTGTATTAGTCTATATTTTTGCATTATTAAATTAAACATGTATGTACTGATAATATCAGAATCCACACATTTTTTGTAGGGCAAAGTCACATCATGTTATTATTTATTTACAGAGATAGTTGAGGTTTGGCTGAATTCAGTACATTCCTGTGACCCATCTCTAGAAGAAGGCTTACCTCTTGTGATTTTATTGCGAACATCCAGCATTTATTGTATATTTGATAGCGCCCCGTTTTAAGCAATTCTTAGATTTGTGATTATTGGGATTCGGCACCATGGAAATATTTTTAGCCCGAAAAAATTATCCAATTACTTGAAGCAAACGTCAATGAGTCAAGTGATTGAATGATGCCATGGTTCGCTAGTAGTGAATTCACGTCTAGAGCAAATAAGTGATAGATAGTCCATATTAAAATCTAGTAGTGTACACTAGTGGTGTGGCTGAGGTGGCAGTATTTACGGTAGGAAACCGGTAAATTACACAATCGAATTAATAAGAAGGTACTTTGTAGATACAGTTTATGTGTCCATACTGGACACATTTCCCCATCATTGTAACGCTTTTTGTAAGAACTTGGTCTTTTCTCTATCATTCCAGATTCCCAAATTAATACATCTCTGAGTTTATGAACAAAACCATAAAAGTTCTCATAAAAGTTGGTGGAGAAAGATCATGAATAAGTAGTCACCACACACAACTACGAAACAGACTTGGTCTGAATCTATTTCGTCCACCCAATTTTACTCCGCCCAGCTTCACTACATCAAGTGTTGGAACGACAGCGCCAATATATGCGCAAAATAGCTCTATTATTCCGACGACTTCACTTCTATTGGACACAACAACCTCTACCTACACTTCACCTGTAACGATATATCCTCCTCTAACCACCTTGCAGACGACTCCGACCAGTGCGACAGGCATCATAACCACTCCTACTTTAGAGCCCATTATTCTACCTCCTCTCGACCTTGCTTTCAGGTTTTACAGTGTAATTTATAAAGCCTAGTAAATACATCTTCAAATTTAATGATAGATGTCAACATCGGATATTTTGATATCCTGCAATGTAAAATTGTACAAGTTTTTTGTGTTTTTGTAATGTTTGCAAATAAAGAATTTGGTTTTTGATAGAATTATGAACTGTATTTTGCATCTTTATTTGCCTAGCTGCATTGCATTTTAGTGACAAAAAGCCTAAAGAGAGCAAGCATGCACTAAGGAATGGAAGGCCAGATATAAAATAGTGATTACAAATAAGGGCGGTCTTTACATTAGATAATAATGCACAAGATGATAGCATACATTTTATACTTTTTTTAAAAACGTTCAATTCCTGCATTAAATCTTATATACAGACTTAATGTCAGCTGTATTAGTCTATATTTTTGCATTATTAAATTAAACACATGTATATATTGATAATATCAGAATCTTTACATATTTTTTGTAGGGCAAAGTCACATCATGTTTTTATTTATTTATTTACAGAGATAGTTGAGGTTTGGATGAATTCAGTACATTCCTTTGACCCATCTCTAGAAGAAGGCTTACCTCTTGTGATTCAAGTGCGAACATCCAACATATATTGTATATTTGATAGCGCCCCATTTTAAGCAATTCTTAGATTTGTGATTATTGGGATTCGGCACCATGGAAATATTTTTAGCCCGAAAAAATTATCCAATTACTTGGAGCAAACGTCACGGTGTCAAGTGATTTAATGATGCCATGGTTCGCTAGTAGTGAATTCACGTCTAAAGCAAACAAGTGATAGATAGTCCATATTAAAATCTAGTAGTGTACACTAGTGGTGTGGCTGAGGTGGCAGTATTTACGGTAGGAAACCGTTAAATTACACAATCGAATCAATAAGAAGGTACTGTATAAATACAGTTTATGTGTCCATACTGGACACATTTCCCCATCTTTGTAACACTTTTTGTAAGGAACATGGTCTTCTCTTCCATCATTCCGGACTCCCAAAATAATACATCTATGAGTTTATGAGAACAAAACCATAAAAGTTCTCAAAAGTTGGTGTAGAAAGATCACGAATAAAGTTGTTTTTATCTGTGGTCTTGATCTGATTAGAGTAAAATTTAGTATATAAAAACAGACAAGTCTTGATTTCTAATTAACGAAGCAAATGCCTCAACTTCTAGAGGAAATTGAAAATCTTCTCTTTATCTGGACTAAACTTGCAGGAAATAGTGTTAGTGAGACAATAATATGCGAAAAGCCAAAGGTTTTGCACCTCTACGTAGGGCTGTGATCCAGTATTTAATCAGATCCAGTAGGCAGATACGTGGCACAATGTATAAAAACAATAATTATTTAAGGACAAATCAAACTTGAAAACAAATATATGGAGAAAACAAGGGGAAGTTTGTGGTTTTATGTAAAAGTTGTCAAAAATCACAGTTTAACAGTAAATCATAAAAGAAATTTAGTATCATTGAGGCAGTGTATTATAAAGCAATATACTTGCTTGATCAAGTGGCAAACATATATCGGTGCATACAGCAAGAATTCAGGAATAAAAAATGCAATTGATTTTATCGGTTTAGGTAATGCATATCAACAATTGTAACAGTTTGTATTTATTGAATTTATCTTACTTTGAGAAATGAACTTTGCTGCCATAAAGTCAGAAGTTCAGTCTTGGCTACACCTGTATGCAAGTGACAAGAAAAAATATTTTTGTTAAGTCCCAACATTTGAGGCCCTAGATTTATGCAGCCGTACTCTCAAGGTATACATGTAAAGTCACACCTCGAAATAAGAGTGTAAAATTGTACACTATGTAATATCAGTAATTAGTGATTACCCATCGAAAATGGCAAACTAACTTTAATGATTAATATGTATGTACATATGGTTAAGCACCAAATAACAACATTATTATTATAACTCACGTGTTGTGTGCATTATACAGTAAAATGATAAAGTAAACATACATGTTCTTTCACAAGCAAACATACAGTGCATGTCGTCCATCCATTTGTACAAACTTGCAGGTCCTAAAAAACATCAGATTACAAAAAAAGTGGAAATCCGGAGTGCAATCTTACAGTACAGTATACATCTTGCTTAGAAGGTGTATTCTTTGTTGATTAGACATCTTTTAAAATACTGTAAAGCCTTGATTATAAGCATGTGTACTTACGTAAAGTGTTTATATGCTTATTCAGATGCAACTGTAAACTCAAGTTTATGCAAATCTTTAGCTAAGAAAAGTTCTAAGGATGCAGAAAAAATAATCTGAACAACTATTGAAATGGTCGTGCTGATAGCTGAATGAAGCACAATCCATTCAGAAAAGTATTTTAAAATAATTGTATTCATTGAACGAAAAGTTGCTTGAAAAATACAGATTTAATTTTTTGTTTTTGACCAAGGCTTTATCTTTCGTATCACAGATTCTGGTAAACTGTTCAAAACCGTTTAAGATTTATTTTAGTATTGTATATATGTTAAGTTAGAAATGGAAATGATGTTCTGATAGTTAATTTAGATTATAGTAAATTTTCAAATATGTATTTCATTATATTTTATGAATGAATCCAATGTTGTTTTCTTTCCATTGTATTTTTGAAATTTTATCAAATTTTTTGCATTGTACTCATCATTGTCCTTTTTGAATTTTTACAGAATATTTTGCAATGTACTTTTAATTGTATATTTTGTATCTTACTTTGTATTATGCAGTGTTTACATTGCATCTTTAAACCTTGCAAATATGTCTCGCAATGTTTTTTTATCTTTCACTTTTTACCTGGTTTTGGTGAATGTAATTTATTTTTCTTCTCCAGCCTCGAAGACTCGGCTTAATTGTCCAGGAGAGTGTTACGTATATTTGATTTAAGTTATTTATTTTTGTTTTGTTTGTCAGATTCAAATTTGACATTTCAAGTTTAAGATTCATTTATTGGGATATATTTTTTTTAAAAATTGGGATGATCTGTACTTTGCAAATAAACACCAGATGTTGACCTCATTTCTGACCTAGCTTCAGAGTTGTAAACAAGCTTTTAAAATGATTAGTTGATTCCAAGGACATTATAGAGCTTTGTTATAAACATCTCTATTTTTAGTTCTTGAGAGTTAAAATAACTGATTCTCATCTGGTTCATACGGTGTGTACGAGATTCTTTCGAACGTAAATTTGTTCTAAAAGATTCTAGAAGATCTTGTGACCTCTTCCTTGTTTACGTAAAAACAGGTATATAAATTATGTTTTGAAGCGAACTATTTAGTAGAAGTTGGGCTGTTAGAATATTTAGTTATATTGTTTAGAGTTATTTTAAATTACTGGAAATTATTTCAATTCGTTTGGATCAATAGGAATTATTTTGTTATTTATCTAGAATATAATTGTGCTCATTGAATTTTCAGGACACACGGTACTAATTCAACTCCAATGGTAAACATGGAAACACTGTCATATTCAAAATTCAATAACTTAACATTTCTGGATGCTGATGATCAGACCTATATTTTTCCATGCACAACTAACCTTGATGCAAGTTTTTAAATGTAGAAAAACATAGGACCCACGGCATGTTGTTGACATAAATTGGCAGGAAGCACACGTTATTGATTCTGCACCAAATGAATCAGGTGCTACTTTCATTATTGAGTACTAATAGGTGAAGCCTCTAAATTTACTTCAATTGCATCAATAGAATTTTGTCTATATTTTTTTTAAATTACAGATAGGATAAGCTCTCAAAAAATATTTTTACTAAAATTTTCATTTTCATTATTAACCAATTATTGACCACCAAAGCCGTATATACTCTATTATTTCTTCACCCATTTTTAGACTGATTCACAGCTCTTCCGTATGATTAGTACCGTGTGTCTTATAACCAGATTTTAATTTTTTTGAAAAAGTTGCATTTTACTCATTGATATTAGAGTATAATTGTAAGAAAGACCCGGCCATGCTGGTGCATGAATAATAGTGCAACTGCATTTTATGTGATACTACTGTACATAGCAAAATTGCATCCGCATTACATGTTGAAGTGTTGTATTGTACTTATTAGTGCATTTATTCTCGTTATTAAAAAAAATAGATTCTGACTTTGTATCTTCGTGTTATCTTTCTATAGCATGCATGCTACACAAAATAAACACAAACATGCTGACATCAGCAAGTATGACATCATAGGATATCAAATTACATGACACCTAGTTTTTCCATCTCTCACTGGCTATAAGACAAGTTTTAAATGTTTTAAATTTCAAAATTGCATTTCTTTTCTTGCTGACATTCACAGAAATAAGATACAGTGCATCCCTGATTCCTATCATTCACACCAAACCAATAAGTGTGCCACATGACAGGTCAAAATGATAAGAGGTCATTGTCCTTCTGTGAATGACACACCCAATGAGGCATCCAGAGATGCTGACGTTCTAAAACTATTTAGACTATCAACACAGGTGATTCATCACCCCCAAATCTTAATAAAAAGGTATAAAAGCCAGTCAAAGAAAAGTTCCACAAGTATTATAATACTGAAGAATTAAATAACCGAGTGATACTTTTTAGCATAAAACTATGGAAAAAAATAAGTAAGCAAAGAATAGACAAAGTCATTTCTTCAAGCCTGGTAATGTTCCCCACAACAAGGGGAAAAAATGTACATCAACCCAAAAGACAAAGCCACTTGAGGTCTATTACATAAGGACAACAAGAGACAAATTTGAAAAAGCTATAAAAAGTTCATATAATGCTGACACTGAAGATGACGATAGAATGTACAAACTACTGCGGCCCAAGCCAAGAAGTAAGCTGGAGGTGGAGCAATATGTGGAAAACATTGTGATGCCAGGGTAAGTCCATGTTTCTATTCAATATTCAGACACTTATATAACTTATCACTGCATAAACTACTTGGTAAATTTAAGTAATAGAATTGAATTGCATATTAAAGTTGTCTAATGCATAAAACTATACCAATATTTACCCCAAACTCATAAGTTTAGAAAAAGTCTCAAAATCATTATGATGGCTACTTTCCACTACAGGTAGTCCTAAATTACTTACTTTTCAATATAAAGCTGAATAAAGTACATAAATTATTTTAATAAAGAGAAATAAATCAAACCTTCAGTCACTCAATTTTAGTCAAAGGGGAGGTAATATACATTGATTTGGCATACCAAGTAGCAAGCTCTAATTTACAGCTAAATGATTCTGTATTATCACTTGATAGTATGTGCAGAGCAATGTTGCATTTATAAATAGATTTTGTTTCAAATCTGAAACTACATTTCTAACATGAAACATGTTTTATCTATTTATATCAACAGATCTGGTGAGAAAAACACATCGATTGGTTCATGCAGAAAAAAATGCTGAGATGTGGAATACCGTTTTTCAAGAGCACCAGTGCCTACACCCTGAATGTCAGGGGTTTCTGTCATGGGACTTGAAACATGAAGAGAAAAGAGGTATGGTGTGGCGAGAGAGAGAGCAATATGTTCATCATGCCGTTACACTTCAAGAATGTTTGAACTGTATCATGAAATGCCAAGGAAAGGTTGTGGAAGAAAAACTGCCTGTGTAAATAATGCGATACAGATAGGACTTTTACAGACTTCTGTTGGAAATGAAGGGTTTAGAACTATTCTTTTAAGTGCGAATGTCCCTGCTCCCTCAACAAAAGGGATGCAGAAAAGTTCCAATACTGTTTGTCAGAAAATTGAATGCAGCAACATGAGAGACATGGCAGAATATAGGAAACATGTGAAGGAGTTTAATTCTATGACAGGAAAAAAAGACAAATATAATTGATCTTCAATGTGACTCAACATATAATAATGCAATGTATAGTGGAGTAGGTAGGACACCCTTTCAACCAGCTACCCAGTGTGCACACATTCTAGTTGAAGACACTACTCCTGAGAAAAAGGTAATTCATATAATCACAAAGAATAAACTATGCACATTGGGTAAAATGCACGCTTCTGATGATGAAGCCAAATTTTGTCACTGCGCAGCAAATATAAGTTTACAAACAAATATTGGAGATGAATATACATTTTGTAAGGAAGGGCTTAGACATTTAAAGAAAACAGACAATATTGAGGTACACAACATGACTACTGATCCAGACACTGCTAGTTACCGGTCTAGCCTGGACCTTGGGAGGGAAGGAATAACTGAAACAGTCCCTGTAAATCATATTGATACACGCCATCTGACTCAAAATCATAGAAAGTTCATTAAAGGCCAAAGCAAATTAATTGATTTGATGCCAGGAAGAACCAAAAAACTCAGAGAAAAGATGCGGAACAACTTTGCACTTGATTTGACTAAGAGGTGCCAGGCTGAGTTTGAACAATCATTTAAAAATTATAAAAATACAACAGAATTACTAGTAATTTATCTTATGCAACAGATGCAATAGTTAAGTGCTATCAAGGTGATCATAGTCTTTGTCATAAGCACTCTAATGTGTGCTGGGTAGCTGGTACAAGCTGGATAGATAGAAACACATTCTTGCCAAGTGATTTCAAACTGAAAATATCCAGTGAGAGAGGATAGTACATTGCGCATGTGTGTTGAGAACCGGTTAGGAAAATCTGCAGTGTTAAAAACAAAATTAAATAAGAACACTCAGAAAGTGGAATCAGTGATTCGAAGGATAAAACACAGCTTACCAAAGAATATAACCTTTAAGAGAAACTTCCATGGCAGGGTTCATAGTGCTGTCCATAACTGCAACCATGGACTTGGAAAATCTCTGGTTAAGCTGTGTCAATCTATCGGTTGTCCGATTTCAGCTTGCAGTTCTGTGGCACAACATCTGAAAAGCAAGCAAGATATATATAGGAGAAATAAAATACCTACAGCAAGTACAGCATATAAGAGAAAAAAAATCAGAGAAAAGGGCATTTCTTTACAAGCTTTATGAGAAACATCAAGAAGAAAAGAATTATGGCAAAGGCAAATTAATGTGTGTTATGGCTAAAAAATTAAAAGCAAAATATGAACATTCCTACCATAAACAACCTCCATTTTAGTACATTTTTACAGGTTAAGGCAATGTGGCATGTGCAATTTTGTGCAAAGTCCTTGATTTTTACAATGCTCTCTGCTTTGATTTACTGAATGTGTCTCTAATGTTAAATGAGCAGTATTGATACATAAGCGATTATGACATATGCGACTTACATTTAACATCTCTCCCCCACCCCCTTTTTGGGAATTGTTTCATATATTAATTGGTATTTAACCATATAGGCCAATCTGTGGGCACCAACATATGAAATTCTGCCATCTGGCCAAACTATTCTCTTTTTCCCATAGCCTGAACTGTCTACTGCCCCCATCCAGTTTATACAACCCTTCCCATCTGTTTTGTATAGATTTTTTCTCCAAAATCACATGCAAATCATGAAAAAATGACTCCATTATGATTGTCATATCTAAAAACCACCAAAATCATACCCTAGATGCACGTGGTATCCATAGAAACATCGGCTCATATTATGGTATAGGTCCTCTATAGGACACACGGTACTAATTCAACTCCAATGGTAAACATATGGAAACAATGTCATATTCAAAATTCAATAACTTAACATTTCTGGGTGCTGATGATCAGACCTATATTTTTCCATGCACAACTAACCTTGATGCAAGTTTTTAAATGTAGAAAAACATAGGACCCACGGCATGTTGTTGACATAAATTGGCAGCAAGCACATGTTATTGATTCTGCACCAAATGAGTCAGGTGCTACTTTCATTATTGAGTACTAATAGGTGAAGCCTCTAAATTTACTTCAATTGCAACAATAGAATTTTGTCTATATTTTTTGTAAATTACAGATAGGATAAGCTCTCAAAAAATATTTTTACTAAAATTTTAATTTTCATTATTAACCAATTTTGGACCACCAAAGGCGTATATACTCTTATTATTTCTTCACCCATTTTTAGACTGGTTCACAGCTCTTCCGTATAATTAGTACCGTGTGTCCTTCATACGACCATAACCGACTTCATCACGTGACATCGTCTTCCATCTTGGATGCTTCACCAAGATTCGAAGTGGGAATTATTAGGACATTTTATTACCAGGACTTTTGCCATTACACTAGTGGATTATATTTTGAA
Organism: Unio pictorum; assembly: GCA_030141615.1. NCBI lineage: Eukaryota > Metazoa > Mollusca > Bivalvia > Unionida > Unionidae > Unio > Unio pictorum. The sequence continues at coordinate 181,506 of JARLTB010000145.1, read as the reverse complement.
TTATTTGGATTAATTTTGGAATTCATTCTTAATTTTGGAATTCATTCTTAAAACCGTCAAGTTTACTTTTATTTTCTGGAAAATATTTGTGCTTTAAGTTTTTACAAGCTTGTTTTTTTCACTATTTCTATGTTACTGTTTATTCGAACCTAAGCACGTAACAAGGGTATTAATTATTAGGATAGAATTTTTAGTAAAAATAACAAGATTGCCATTTTGTCTAAATTGTATTAATGCAATGTTTTACTCATTTTTATTAAAGTAATTTTCTAAAATATATTAAGATTAATTTCATCTACTTCTAAATCACAACTATATATTAATGGAATAAAGGTGAATGCTCTTGCAAGCAAAAGGCAATGTACATTGTTGTGTCGAATACAAGTGGATGCTGTAACAAGCAAAAAGCATTGTACATTACGCGCTGCCTTGCTAAGTCGGCAGGAAAATATAAGATTTATACATTGGCAGATTTCCAATGTTGTGACCAAGATACTTGAGCAAACGTTGTCGAATGACGTAAAAACAATATGGTTCTTATGAAGTTGGAAATGAATGAGAGCATATTTCCAGCTAGGATGAAGAATACACCGGTAAACCATATATATATATATATATATATATATATATATATATATATATATAGCGCAAATCGCCCAGGTGAATTCCTCTCATCCAGAAACTAGAAGACTTGTTTCTCTAATTACCGGTAAGTACTGTACACGTCATAAACTTTTAGAAATAGACATTTTTAATGTTTGAGATTTTAATGGCAAAGTTTATGTTTGCAACAGTGTTCATTTAAATCTTTTATTTCTAGTATATTGTAATGGAATGTTCAATTGTTTTAAAGAATTCATATTAAATTACATTTATGGTAATTTTATTGTAAAAGACGAATTCGCTACCAACTTCATGTTTAGATTTAATGATGAAATAAAGTATTCTTTAAGTAACAAATAATAATGTCTAGTAACATATTCCAAATCAATATTCTATTTTAAAACGAGTAGACTACATTTCTTTAAATTGATTGTTGCATTCATTGCAACTATTACATTTTATACTTTTGGCTATCATGAAATTGATCGAGATTTAACTCTTTGTATTATATTCTAAAATGCAGAAATTATAAAATTCATTATAAAATGAATCAAGTTGGAAACCTTAAAAGAAAAGTGTAATTTTATATGTATTTCATGTATTTTGAATATAAAGTTTATAGATGTGTTTCTAGAATGTAGTAATATATATGTTTATTATTTAAATAAAATTCCTCTCATCTAGAAGCTAGAAAAGATTTCTCATTACAGATGTAGCATCTGTGTCTCATCATTGCGGCGACACTTCTTTTTAGAAAACCTGAACTCTGTCTTCTCTCTCTCACCATGGACATTGACATTCCTTAACTTACGAGTAATTCCTTTTGATAGGAAGAAATTAGAAGGTTATGATAACTTTACAAGAAACTTTAACATAACAAGTCGTCATAACAAGTGGATGGAGAATATTACAGATTCCATACCCTTTTCCCCTCAAGACGTTTTTCACCATCTTTGTAACTTTTTGTAAAAGACTTGGTCTTCTCTTCCCTCTATCATTCTGGATTCCCAAATTAATACATCTCCGAGTTTATGAGAACAAAACCATAAAAGTTCTGATTTGGCTCAGAACCACTTCGACCATCAGACTTCACACCACCCAGCTATACCTCATCAACCCCCCAGAGCGATAGCGCCACCACATTCTGAAGAACCCTGTACGTTTCCAACAACTTCCCTACTATTGGAAACGGCAGCTTTAACCTATACTTCACCCGTGACGATCTATCCTCCTTTGTCTATTCTACAGTCGCCCCTGACCAACGCAACGAGCATCCTTACCACTCCCAGTCCAGCGCCAGTGACCCTATCTCTTCCTGACCTTGGCTCAACTGATCTATCGTCCAGTCTACCATTAGTGACCCCACGTAAGCCCGATTTTGATCGGACCTCAACATTTGAACGCCCTGACCAGAAACGTGTGACCACAAAAAGTGCTTTTTTTAGAAACAATTCAACAAAACATTGTTCCAGAACCTAAAACATTGTGTCTCTAGAATGAAGTTGGAAAGCTTAATAAGGAAAATATAATATGTATTTCATGTATTTTTGTTATAAGTTTTTAGATGTGTTTCTAGAATGTAGTAAATGTTGATTAATTAAATAAACAGTACCGTACCGACAATAAAATAGATGTCTGTCTTCTTATTCCAGCCACGATTCCGTACCTGAATTCAAAAGACATTTCCATCATCTTGTGACATCCTTTATCTGGGAACTCATTCCTTTCTTCTTCCTACCTTCCCGAGTTTCCAGCCTGTGTTTATGAGAACGAACCATAATCCTTCCAACAAAACGTCTCATAAAAGTTCTCATAAAACTAGTTATATATGTCTATATTGTGTAGCTGTGTTCAGTCACTGTCGTATTGTAATTTTTTGTAATGTAGCATGTTGTTAGGAAACCTGTTTTAGCAGGCAGATTGTATTATTATAATCAGAGGTGAACAGAAATATTGTATCAATTTTATTGTTCTCTTTTCCAGGTAAACAACGTGTACAAAATGTTAATAAAAAAAGTGCCCGATACAATATCGAAATTTTCAACACAGAATTCGCCACCAATAGCATTAAGCATCTTTTTGAAGATCTTACATGGGCCGTGTCCATCATGCTTTTAAGTACATTTATTATCTATATTTTTGTTTAGAAAATGCAACTTTTCATACTATACAATCATACTTGTGTATCCAGCTATCACCAAGACAGTTCTAATATACTACAATGGTAATATATCATAAGATATTAATATAGCAGTACTAAAATGTTGAAACCTTCGCGATTTTAGAAAGAAGCTGTCACTTTTTGCTGTGCGGGTGCAATTTATCCGATATTCACCAGTGAATTTAATGCTAATATTTTGTTGTCAATTGCTGACATTTTGCATCATGTTAAGAGGTTAGTTAAGTATACAATATACAGACCGTCCATACAGTGATGTACGAGAGTTCGTACTGGAAATATCCTGAACTTTGGTATTTGACTTTATAAATAAAAATTGCTTGAATTTTAGACCAGCGATATAAAATATGCAGCTTCCCGATTAACGGAAGGTGTAAATGGTACATGTTAATGAGGACTGATGAAAAGACGTTGATAGATAAGTGGCGGTATTTACATAGATAAAAATGCTCTAGGTGATGACATAAAAAGTAATAGTTTAAAATAAAGGTTTACTTTCAGAAAAAACTAAAATACAAGTGATATATAAAATATCAGTTATTTCGTTCAAGTTCAAAAAATCACCAGTAGTTCAGAAACTTCCTTGCTGAGCTAAATCTCGAAGACAAACCAGATGACCTTTCATTCCATTGTGATGTTAGTGGTTGTCTACCAGCAATGTTTTAAACAGATTTATAGACTTGCTTTATCCCATTGCTGCTTTCCTTTCAGAAAAAGACAAGTCTTATCCACAGCTGGCAAACGAAGATTGGATGTAATGTTTGATGTTTATAACTGACATTATGCAGCATCTACAGCATCTGAACCTGTCGTTGCAAAGAAAGGATAAGCTTATTTCGGATCTTATACAGACTTTTTAGCTTTCAGGTAAAAATAGATTCTTCAAAGAGATATCCTATCAAGGGAGTTTAAGCACTTTCCTGGTCTTCAGAATAATTAGCTCATACTCTGATGGTGGAATTCAACTTAGAAAACTTGGGACATATAGAGATAGATTACAAGGATTACTGGAAGATTTTCCAAGCCAGGTTTAATGACTTGCGGCAACTAAAATCCTGTTCCGCTTTTCTCATAAATCCATTCAAGATAGACGTAATCAAAGATGGTTTCTAGCTTCCCAAGAACATTGTTATGAAAATTTCTGCTGCAGAAATGGAACTGTTGGAGTTGCAGGAAGATCAGGGTTTGTCGATGATACACAAGTCACAATCTGTGATGGATTTCTGTTAGCTCGTGCCAGAAGTAAAGTATCCTCAACTTATGAAAGCTAGTTGCCGACTTGTATCCATTTTCGGTACAACCTACTGCTGTGAATCTTTGTACTCCACAATGAAGTTCATAAAATCAAAGCATCGAGCAGTAACTAGTAACCAACATCCGACTTCTTCGCACCACAACTACAAGCTACCAAACAGATTTAAAGAAACTTGCTAGTTCAAAGGCTTCTCAGCAGAACCATAACAATTAATGTTCTCTACAAGTTTTAGTCTTATATGCAGTGTTTTATTCATAAATTTTACATATTGAAACATTTGTTAATTGTGAAACGCATATTTTTTTCAACATACGGTTAAGGTTACAACAATTAAAATCTTTAAAATCATTAAATTAGAATAAAAAATAATTTTTAAAAATAAATCAATTTTTTTTCATTGCGAGTGAGCTCGTGACCCATAGTGCTTCAATGCGGCTCTCAACAATAAAAATAAAATTCAAAAATGGCTCTCGGTTAATATATCTTTTGCCACCCCAGATATATATGTTGAAAAATACTTCATTTAATTTAGTATGTGGGAGTGGGTTATGTATGACCGATTTTGATTCCTGTAATGACTACCTCCTCCCTACGGATGTGAAAGAGTCCATTCTCCCAGCAGGCCCGCACCTAGGAAATTATGGGTCCCAGGCAGCTGACAAGAGTTCGGGCCCCTTTCGTGTTTCAAATATGTGCGTATATGTGCCTATTTAGCTCGGGCCCCTGACAAGTGCCATGGTTTCCCACCCACCACCCACCCCCTAGGTGCGGACCTGCTCCCAGTGTTGGTTTCATGGCGTATATTTTGTTATTCACTGCACCATTCCACAATGCCTGCCATGTATGGGGCTGTGCACAAAGAAAAAAAAACTCAGCCCACAACCAAAGGATATGTTTATGTCGATTAACATGCCTAGCCTATTATAATACGCGTGTTGCTTCTCCATTTGGGAGATCCAGAGCCTGGCATCGCTAAACGTGCTTTTAGCAGTTATCCATCTAACAAGAATATTGAACCCGTATAGTGTACAAATTGTGATTTTAGATTTTAGTCTGTTTTAATTTGTATGTCCAAGCTGACTGTACCATATCTGCTATCGGTGTTTTGGGTTTCATAACGCTCAGTTTCTTACTTCAGTTCGGTTAAAATCTATAGCTTTGGTTTAACATCTTTGAAGACTTTTTGCCAAAATTACGATCGACACCCGCCCACTCACCCACCAAGCAGCAGAATACAATGTTCATCTTATTTCACCAATATTAAATGGAAGCTCAAACAAACCACAAACAGTTGCGCGTGAAACTAATCCACTAGGCTTAGATATTGCATTTTTCGGATATAAATGAATGCATATTTAATGCGTACAACGTACAATTCGCTGTTACAAAATGAGTGACCTTTGACGACCGCTGTGCCATCTACATTACGCTATTAACCAATCGCAAATGCATTCCCCATTTGTACATCCCGGATGAACTATACGCAACAATACATGTCAAAAATTGTTAACTGATATATTGGTGAATGGTGAGTGCATATTTTAAGAGAATTAACCTTCCTTTATTTATTTATTTAATTTTTGGGGGTTGTCTTATTTTTCAATAAGTACAATGGAAAACCTATCTATAATTGGTTTTATATTTATTTGGTACTCTTCTAGTACACACATACAGGCCACAGAGACATAAATGGACGTTTTCATTTGGGTGTGCGGATTTAAGGACCCATTAATACAATGCTGCTTAAATAATACCCGTAAATGTTACCTTGTGCAAATATAAATTATATAATCTATATATTACTCAAAATCACACGCACGCACGCACACACACATAGTTCATGCAAGACAAACCTTTAAAAATAATCACAAGTGAACCACTACAAAATAATGGATACAAGTTTAAGTTTTACAATTAATATAATATAAATGAGGAAAACAGTATAAACTCCTTACAAAACGTAACCGACATTTGTTATATTAACTGCGTTTGGCTTCGACTGTTTAATCTTCTCTTAAATAACCTTGACATCATTGGGACAAGGCAACCAACATTACAAAATTGTCTTTTATAACTTGACTGAGCAAATAACGTTTCTGTATATCCCAAGAATGTATAATGTTGTTATATTTATTTTTTTCACGGCTTTCAGCGCAGAAAAGTACAGAAAAAAAGATGATTAAATTGGCGGGGGGAAGGATTCACTGTAATGCAAAGACTTTGCACTGGCTACAATTTCTAGAAAAGTTACCAAATGTTGTTGCAACGGTATATCAATCTTAGTCTCCATAATTTGAACAAAACGCATACTGTTGTGAATGTCGTTAACTCTCAGGCATTAAGAGGTATTATATACGGTTTTTCATCGTGTACACGCCTTCTTAAGGTAAGCCGTCAAATATGTGAAATACAGGCAGTTGACTAGGCTTATCAAGGTTCACAATCGTTCATAATTTATCGCTGACGAAATTGTTGTTTTCACACAGGGTCATTCAAACATAATTGGATCATAATCATTCAAACATAATTGGATCACCCTTGCGTAATTGGATCACCCTACTGGCGGTCAAACATAATTGGATCACCCTTGCGTATTAATGGAGCCTAAACTACTGGAGGTCAAAATATTGGAGTTCCAAAATGTGGACATAACTGTCGATATAGATTTCTAAACAGAACTAAAATACGCAACTTGGAGAAAATTAATTGACTACGTTGGCGTTTAAAACATTTATATAGCTATTTAAATTTTTCAGTTGTTTAACATGATCACGTGCGAGTTGTCGGTAGCAAATCTATAGGAAAGCAAAATGTTTTTTTCTCGTATTTAACATCATAATATTATCAAAATTAATACAGAACACGTTTCCACCAATTTTGTTTAAAGGTACAATTTAGAAAAAGAAGGCCACAATTAAACATTTATATTAAAACAATGCGAATACAATCATTGGCATGGAATCTGAAGACACAAAATTGCATTACTTAAATACCACGCTTAACAAATTTAGCAATATGTATATATACCGATCTAGCGTCACATTGTATTGATATGGCTATGACATGCTAAAGACAGTGGTGTGCATAAGAAAATAATAATAACGACTTTATTCACCATTTCACCTTTTGACTGGCAAAGTTAAGGGAAATGTATTGCGATTAATCTTTGCTTAATATTTGGTCGTTCGCACTGGGGACACTGAACAAACGTATACAAACACAAGTTAACAAACTAGAATGCTAACCTCTGTTAGCAACTATATTTCAAAAGAAACTAAATAAAACATGATTCATAATTTGGATTAATTAGAAGCAACAGAGTCGAAAGAGCTATTTAGCGTATGACACTAGACCAATTAACCAAAGCATATAATAAGACAGGAAACTCCAACAATGTGTTTATTGCAAGTAATTCAAAGCACAGAATGTATGTACTGATCATTACTAACATGTATTGTCAACTGTCTAGTAAAAAGGGCTTTAATTAAGAAAGGAACACATACCCGCAGCAATCAAAATAGAGGAACCTTCTGCTCGTGTGTCCGCTTTTAGACGATGCACATACTTTGGAGAATCCGAATACTTACAGGGTCCACGCTTCACGCCATAAAAATAACTCTGTGAGAATCGATATCTTCCTACAGAACCATCCGTAGGTAGGAGGTAGTCATTGCAAGAATCACAATTGGTCATACGTACATAACCCACTCCAACATACTAAAAGGTGAAAATCCACAAGAGTGCGTTACTTGTAATGAACCATTCACTGTTGAGCACTTTATGACAGAATGTCTCGACCTGCAACCTACGCGTGATAGGTTTTATAAAGGAAATTTTTGATACTATATATTTATTTTAGATTTCTTGAAGGAAGTAAACCTTTATTTTAAACAATAACTTGTATGTCATGACCTAGAGCACTTTCTATCTGATGTAAATAACGCCACTTAGTTTCAACGTCTTTTCATCTGTACTCATTAACATACACCATTTACATCTCCCGTTGATTGGGAAGCTTCATATTTTACTGTTACTACCGCCTTACCATTTTAATTTGAACTAATTGGTTTTTATATCGCTGGTCGATATTAAACCTTTTAATATTTTTAAACATGTATACATACAACCTATTGTATGGCGCTAAATAGCCTTTAAGTGCTGGTGCGCCGATAAAAAACAAACAAACAAACAAACGATGACAGTGAGAGTCTTATCGAGATATTATGTATGACAATTGGCAGTGGGAGTCGTATCGAAAGGAGACTATGACAATGACAGTGAGAATCTTATAGAAATTAGACGCATGACGATGACAGTGAGTCTTATCGAAATGAGACGTATGACAATTGACAGTAAGAGTCTTATCGAAATGAGACGTATGACAATTGACAGTGAGAGTCTTATCGAAATGAGACATATGACAATTGACAGTGAGAATCTTATCGAAATGAGACGTATGACAATTGACAGTAAGAGTCTTATAGAAATGAGACGTATGACAATGACAGTGGGAGTCGTATCGAAATGAGACGTATGACAATTGACAGTAAGAGTCTTATCGAAATGAGACGTATGACAATTGACAGTGAGAATCTTATCGAAATGAGACGTATGACAATTGACAGTAAGAGTCTTATCGAAATGAGACGTATGACAATTGACAGTAAGAGTATTATCGAAATGAGACGTATGACAATTGACAGTGAGAGTCTTATCGAAATGAGACGTATGACAATTGACAGTAAGAGTCTTATCGAAATGAGACGTATGACAATTGACAGTAAGAGTCTTATCGAAATGAGACGTATGACAATTGACAGTAAGAGTCTTATAGAAATGAGACGTATGACAATGACAGTGAGAGTCGTATCGAAATGAGACGTATGACAATTGACAGTAAGAGTCTTATAGAAATGAGACGTATGACAATGACAGTGGGAGTCGTATCGAAATGAGACGTATGACAATTGACAGTAAGAGTCTTATCGAAATGAGACGTATGACAATTGACAGTGAGAATCTTATCGAAATGAGACGTATGACAATTGACAGTAAGAGTCTTATCGAAATGAGACGTATGACAATTGACAGTAAGAGTATTATCGAAATGAGACGTATGACAATTGACAGTGAGAGTCTTATCGAAATGAGACGTATGACAATTGACAGTAAGAGTCTTATCGAAATGAGACGTATGACAATTGACAGTAAGAGTCTTATCGAAATGAGACGTATGACAATTGACAGTGAGAGTCTTATCGAAATGAGACGTATGACAATTGACAGTAAGAGTCTTATCGAAATGAGACTTATGACAACTGACAGTGAGAATCTTATCGAAATGAGACGTATGACAATGACAGTGAGAATCTTATCGAAATGAGACGTATGACAATGACAGTGGGAGTCGTATCGAAATGAGACGTATGACAACTGACAGTGAGAATCTTATCGAAATGAGACGTATGACAACTGACAGTGAGAATCTTATCGAAATGAGACGTATGACAATTGACAGTAAGAGTCTTATCGAAATGAGACGTATGACAATTGACAGTAAGAGTCTTATCGAAATGAGACGTATGACAATTGACAGTGAGAATCTTATCGAAATGAGACGTATGACAATTGACAGTAAGAGTCTTATCGAAATGAGACGTATGACAATTGACAGTAAGAGTCTTATCGAAATGAGACGTATGACAATTGACAGTGAGAATCTTATCGAAATGAGACGCATGACAATTGACAGTAAGAGTCTTATCGAAATGAGACGTATGACAACTGACAGTGAGAATCTTATCGAAATGAGACGTATGACAATTGACAGTAAGAGTCTTATCGAAATGAGACGTATGACAATTGACAGTGAGAGTCTTATCGAAATGAGACATATGACAATGACAGTGGGAGTCTTATCGAAATGAGACGTATGACAATTGACAGTAAGAGTCTTATCGAAATGAGACGTATGACAATTGACAGTAAGAGTCTTATCGAAATGAGACGTATGACAATTGACAGTAAGAGTCTTATAGAAATGAGACGTATGACAATTGACAGTGAGAGTCTTATCGAAATGAGACGTATGACAATTGACAGTGAGAATCTTATAGAAATGAGACGTATGACAATTGACAGTGAGAGTCTTATCGAAATGAGACGTATGACAATTGACAGTGAGAGTCTTATCGAAATGAGACGTATGACAATTGACAGTAAGAGTCTTATCGAAATGAGACGTATGACAACTGACAGTGAGAATCTTATCGAAATGAGACGTATGACAATTGACAGTAAGAGTCTTATCGAAATGAGACGTATGACAATTGACAGTGAGAATCTTATCGAAATGAGACGTATGACAATTGACAGTAAGAGTCTTATCGAAATGAGACGTATGACAATGACAGTGAGAATCTTATCGAAATGAGACGTATGACAATTGACAGTAAGAGTCTTATCGAAATGAGACGTATGACAATTGACAGTAAGAGTCTTATCGAAATGAGACGTATGACAATTGACAGTGAGAATCTTATCGAAATGAGACGTATGACAATTGACAGTAAGAGTCTTATCGAAATGAGACGTATGACAATTGACAGTAAGAGTCTTATCGAAATGAGACGTATGACAATGACAGTGAGAATCTTATCGAAATGAGACGTATGACAATTGACAGTAAGAATCTTATAGAAATGAGACGTATGACAATGACAGTGAGAGTCTTATCGAAATGAGACGTATGACAATTGACAGTGAGAGTCTTATCGAAATGAGACATATGACAATGACAGTGGGAGTCTTATCGAAATGAGACGTATGACAATTGACAGTAAGAGTCTTATAGAAATGAGACGTATGACAATTGACAGTGAGAGTCTTATCGAAATGAGACGTATGACAATTGACAGTAAGAGTCTTATAGAAATGAGACGTATGACAATTGACAGTGAGAGTCTTATAGAAATGAGACGTATGACAATTGACAGTGAGAGTCTTATAGAAATGAGACGTATGACAATTGACAGTAAGAGTCGTATCGAAATGAGACGTATGACAATTGACAGTGAGAGTCTTATCGAAATGAGACGTATGACAATTGACAGTAAGAGTCTTATAGAAATGAGACGTATGACAATTGACAGTGAGAGTCGTATAGAAATGAGACGTATGACAACTGACAGTGAGAGTCTTATCGAAATGAGACGTATGACAATTGACAGTAAGAGTCTTATCGAAATGAGACGTATGACAATTGACAGTAAGAGTCTTATCGAAATGAGACGTATGACAATTGACAGTAAGAGTCTTATCGAAATGAGACGTATGACAATTGACAGTAAGAGTCTTATCGAAATGAGACGTATGACAATGACAGTGAGAATCTTATAGAAATGAGACGTATGACAATGACAGTGAGAGTCTTATCGAAATGAGACGTATGACAATTGACAGTGAGAGTCTTATCGAAATGAGACATATGACAATGACAGTGGGAGTCTTATCGAAATGAGACGTATGACAATTGACAGTAAGAGTCTTATAGAAATGAGACGTATGACAATTGACAGTGGGAGTCGTATCGAAATGAGACGTATGACAACTGACAGTGAGAGTCTTATCGAAATGAGACGTATGACAATTGACAGTAAGAGTCTTATCGAAATGAGACGTATGACAATTGACAGTAAGAGTCTTATAGAAATGAGACGTATGACAATTGACAGTAAGAGTCTTATCGAAATGAGACGTATGACAATTGACAGTGAGAATCTTATAGAAATGAGACGTATGACAATTGACAGTGAGAGTCTTATCGAAATGAGACGTATGACAATTGACAGTAAGAGTCTTATCGAAATGAGACGTATGACAATTGACAGTAAGAGTCTTATCGAAATGAGACGTATGACAATTGACAGTAAGAGTCTTATCGAAATGAGACGTATGACAATTGACAGTAAGAGTCTTATAGAAATGAGACGTATGACAATTGACAGTAAGAGTCTTATAGAAATGAGACGTATGACAATTGACAGTGAGAGTCTTATAGAAATGAGACGTATGACAATTGACAGTAAGAGTCTTATCGAAAAGAGACGTATGACAATTGACAGTAAGAGTCTTATAGAAATGAGACGTATGACAACTGACAGTGAGAGTCTTATCGAAATGAGACGTATGACAATTGACAGTAAGAGTCTTATCGAAATGAGACGTATGACAATTGACAGTAAGAGTCTTATAGAAATGAGACGTATGACAATTGACAGTAAGAGTCTTATCGAAATGAGACGTATGACAATTGACAGTGAGAATCTTATAGAAATGAAACGTATGACAATTGACAGTGAGAGTCTTATCGAAATGAGACGTATGACAATTGACAGTGAGAATCTTATCGAAATGAGACGTATGACAATTGACAGTAAGAGTCTTATCGAAATGAGACGTATGACAATTGACAGTAAGAGTCTTATCGAAATGAGACGTATGACAATTGACAGTAAGAGTCTTATCGAAATGAGACGTATGACAATTGACAGTAAGAGTCTTATCGAAATGAGACGTATGACAACTGACAGTGAGAGTCTTATCGAAATGAGACGTATGACAATTGACAGTAAGAGTCTTATCGAAATGAGACGTATGACAATTGACAGTGAGAATCTTATAGAAATGAGACGTATGACAATGACAGTGGGAGTCGTATCGAAATGAGACGTATGACAATTGACAGTAAGAGTCTTATCGAAATGAGACGTATGACAATTGACAGTGAGAATCTTATAGAAATGAGACGTATGACAATGACAGTGGGAGTCGTATCGAAATGAGACATATGACAATGACAGTGAGAGTCTTATCGAAATGAGACGTATGACAACTGACAGTGAGAATCTTATCGAAATGAGACGTATGACAATTGACAGTAAGAATCTTATCGAAATGAGACGTATGACAATGACAGTGGGAGTCGTATCGAAATGAGACATATGACAATGACAGTGAGAGTCTTATCGAAATGAGACGTATGACAACTGACAGTGAGAATCTTATCGAAATGAGACGTATGACAATTGACAGTGAGAATCTTATCGAAATGAGACGTATGACAATTGACAGTAAGAGTCTTATCGAAATGAGACGTATGACAATTGACAGTAAGAGTCTTATCGAAATGAGACGTATGACAATTGACAGTAAGAGTCTTATCGAAATGAGACGTATGACAATTGACAGTAAGAGTCTTATCGAAATGAGACGTATGACAATTGACAGTAAGAGTCTTATCGAAATGAGACGTATGACAATTGACAGTAAGAGTCTTATCGAAATGAGACGTATGACAATTGACAGTAAGAGTCTTATCGAAATGAGACGTATGACAATGACAGTGAGAATCTTATAGAAATGAGACGTATGACAATGACAGTGGGAGTCGTATTCCATCTGTTGCATTAATAAAGGAAAAAAATAGTCATAATTTTTAGTTAGATACTAGGGTTTATTAATGTCATAAGCACGTTTATTCCATTGTAAGAAAATCATCCTATGAATTTCAAGAGAGCGGCTGTTTAATGCTGAAATATATAATTTCGCTAATCCACGACTGCTTCGGTGACCTAGTGGTTAGAACGTCCGACTCGGATGCGGATTCTAAACTCGTCCAGGTCATACCAGGGACTTATAATAACGATACTAACAGCTGTCTCGTTTGGCGCTCAGCATTAAGAGGTTAGTGTTAGGATTGGTCAGCATAGTGTCGGGATTATGTGACTGGGTGGGACATCATGCGACATGTATGTGGCATGATGCTCAATGCTAGACACCGCTATAAATTGCCACACTGCAGACATCGTAGCATTACAACTGAAACAGTGTTAAGGCTACGTTAAAAATCCAAATCATACACATACACACTAATTCACTAACTTTGTTTCCCATTTGTTGTTGTTGTTTGGTTAATGCCATTTTTTTAGGCTATACATGGCGGTCAATATTAATGGTGGAGGAAGAGTCCGGGGGGAAAAAATCACGAAAGAACCACCGACTCACGAGAATCTACTGGCAAGCTTTCTCACATGCCTACATTAGCCGAATCTGAGACTCGAACCCACGCAGACAGATGTGATTCTCGTTTGTTGAGTCATTTATGTTTTTTTTTAATGTTCAAATACGCTCTAGGGGCCCCGAGTGGCAAAGTGGTCTAAAGCGCTCTTCGTTATGGATCACTGCCATATCACCTCTGTCTGCGTGGGTTCGAGTCTCGGATTCAGCCAATACGGATATATAAGAAAGCTTGCCAGTAGCTTCTCGTGGATCGGTGGTTCCTTCCGGGGTTTTCTGGGTTCTTCCTCCACCATTAATAATGTCCGCCATGTATTGCCTATCTTGTGCTGAAACATGGCGTTTAACCAAACAACAACAACAAACGCGCTTTCTAAAAAGTATAGTGCCAGAGTGTTTGCATCCCATTTAAAGTTTCCCTAGTTATTCAATTATGTACCTGCATAATGTTCAGTGTCAATACTTCCGGTTGTAATCTAATTTACATACAATATCTTTACAGGGTGTCGGCCAAAATGTAAGCTTCAGTGTCAATACTTCCGGTTGTAATCTAATTTATATACAATATCTTTACAAGGTGTCGACCATAATGTAAGCTTCAGTGTCAATACTTCCGGTTGTAATCTAATTTATATACAATATCTTTACAAGGTGTCGGCCATAATGTAAACTTCAGTGTCAATGCTTCCGGTTGTAATCTAATTTATATACAATATCTTTACAAGGTGTCGGCCATAATGTAAGCTTCAGTGTCAATACTTCCGGTTGTAATCTAATTTATATACAATATCTTTACAAGGTGTCGACCATAATGTAAGCTTCAGTGTCAATACTTCCGGTTGTAATCTAATTTATATACAATATCTTTACAAGGTGTCAGCCATAATGTAAACTTCAGTGTCAATGCTTCCGGTTGTAATCTAATTTATATACAATATCTTTACAAGGTGTCAGCCATAATGTAAGCTTCAGTGTCAATACTTCCGGTTGTAATCTAATTTATATACAATATCTTTACAAGGTGTCGGCCATAATGTAAGCTTCAGTGTCAATACTTCCGGTTGTAATCTAATTTATATACAATATCTTTACAAGGTGTCGGCCATAATGTAAGCTTCAGTGTCAATACTTCCGGTTGTAATCTAATTTATATACAATATCTTTACAAGGTGTCAGCCATAATGTAAACTTCAGTGTCAATGCTTCCAGTTGTAATCTAATTTATATACAATATCTTTACAAGGTGTCGGCCATAATGTAAGCTTCAGTGTCAATACTTCCGGTTGTAATCTAATTTATATACAATATCTTTACAAGATGTCAGCCATAATGTAAACTTAATGTCAATTTCGTCTTTGGATGACAACTTATGCAACAATTAAAAAAAATCTTAAAGTAAGGTACACGCCATAGAATTTAGGTAAAAGGCGTGATATTTTCTTTAGTGCCTAGATATTTTATTCTTTCATCACAAACTAATATTTTTTTCCCAATAATAAAGCCTAAACGGATGTAATATTGTGCTCTTTTGCTATAAATCAGAACAAAATATGTTTTCACTATTTGAAATCCAGAAATTTTATTTAAAGCAAACAGACCCCTGCCCCATCTGTCATATTGATGGTCTGTAATATAATCGCAGTATACAGTGGTACAATATTTTCCTAGTACCAATCTCAAATAGCAATGGATATATACGTTGCATATTATATATTAGGGATCCTTTTCATCATTTTATGTGGGTTCGAGTTTCAGATTCAGCCAATGTTGAATATGTCTACATTACTTGGAAAAGAAAAATAAATCCCACATGTTTAAAGTATTGATTGTATTGTGATTTCATTTATGAAAATTGAAACCAAAATACAAGTTTTTGTCTATGTTTATTTTGTAAAAACGTTTCCATAATTTATTATCAGCAAATATGTAATTTATTTTTCTGTGTAAAATTCGTCACAAACAATTAGTTTAAATGCAAAAAAAAAAAAAAAAAGACAATTTTATACAAGATAAATGGTTAATATATATATATATATATATATATATATATATATATATATATATATATATATATATATATATATATATATATGTGTGTGTGTGTGTGTGTGTGTGTGTGTGTATGTGTATGTATTTATGTATCTGCATCTGGCTCCCTCTCTATGCAGAACAGCAGACTGGTCACCCTCTACACATTATTCGTGCAGATGTATGTCTATAACATGGACAAAAGCGATAAGTACTGTAATTCGTAGGCCAGTCTCAACTGTTGATGGGACCAATGAAACATGCAGCCTGGAAATGAGGCATCGCAGTTTTACAGAGCACTTTATACAAATGATACGAATGGAGATTCTACAAAGAATTTAGTGTTCTTCCAATTAAAAATGACATTTATGAGTAAGCTCTTACATTATTATTTATTATAGGTTTAATTATTCAGTTTAAGGTTCTCTTTTGATATTGTATTGTCCTTTCTAAATATCACAATAAGCTACATATTAAAATCATCGTAATCAGGTAGAAAAATGAGACCTGTAATCTTTTTGCATTTAGAAATTATTTTAACACAATTATCTTTCTAGCTTGCATTTTGGAAGTGACATAGACATTTTAAAATTAGCCTATCTAAATAATGCGTGATCTTATTCAAGACGTGTCTTTTTTAAATTAGCATACCTAAAACATTGTGTAATCTTATAAAGACGTCAATTTTTAAATAAGTCTACCTAATGCACATGCAGTCTAAGACGTGTATTTGTTCAATTAGCCAATCGAAAGCATGTTTCATATTACTGGTGCATGACTTTTAAATTAACCTAACTAAATCATGGATCCTGTTGCCGAGACGCCTATTTTTTTCAATTAGCGTTCCTAATTCATATAAAATATTATCGAGACGTGTCTACATTAGCTTACCTAAGTAAGGAATCTTATTACTGAGCCGTGTATTTTTTATTTCGACTATATTAATCACAGGTCATATATTCAAGACGTTTAGTTTTAAATTAACATTCCTAAAGCATGGAAACTACTACTCAGGCTTTAAATTTTAAATCAAGCTAAATAAACCATGGATCGTATTACTGAGACGTGTAGTTTTAAATTAGCCCACCTAGGTCATGTATCTTTTTACCCAAAGTACAGTTTTCAATTACCTGTCCAAGTCATGGATCTTATTACGGAGTCATGCAGTTTCAAATAAGCCCACCTAAGTATATTACCCAGACGTATAATTTTAAATTAGCATACCTAAATAGCCTTTCATATTACCGACACGTGTCGCTTCAAATTAGCTGACCTGAATCACGGATCCTACTACCAAGACGTATGGTTTTAAATTAGCCCACCTAAGTCATGGATAATATTACCGAGACGAGTGGTTTTTAATTTACCCACTTAAATAGTAATACTGAGACGTGTAGTTTTAAATTAGCCCACCTAAGTCATGCTTTCGTCTACCCAAATGTGTAGTTTAAATTAGCCCACATAAGGTTTATGGATACTTTTACCGAGACAAGTTGTATTTAATTTACCCACTTAAATCACGGATAGTATTAATGAGACGTGTAGTTTTAAATTAGCCCACCTAAATCATGCTTCCGTCTACCCAAATGTGTAGTTTTAAATTAGCCCACATAAGTTACGGATACTTTTACCGAGACGAGTTGTATTTAATTTACCTACTTAAATCATGGATCGTATTACTGAGATGTGTAGTTTTAAATTAGCCCACCTAAGTCATGGATCCGTCAACCCAAACATGTAGTTTTAAATTAGCCCACATAAGTCATGGATCCGTCTACCCAAACGTGTAGTTTTAAATTAGACTGCTTGAGTCATAGATACTATTAGGCATGCATGTAGTTTTAGATTAGCCCACCTAAGTCTTGGATCGTATTACCCAGACGTGTAAATTTAAATTAGCCTATTGAAATCATGGATCGTATTATTGTAGATTTTACTGATCACACAGAACAGGGCTCTCAAACGTTTGGGAAGTGTAATTATTAACATGGCCTGTGGAGTTATTCCCTGCTGCCTGCAGTGACACCTGGAATTTAAAATAATGCCGATTTTTTCTTTACAGCAAGCCAGTTTGTTTTTATAAAAATTTTATTGCTATCATTCACTTCTTGTTTGCAACTGGCTAATATACAAGAAACGTTTGGTGTTGTAAAGGTTTCAGAGATGTGACCCTTGCACCAATGTAATCCATTTGTGGCCCTTATGGGGATTTTAGTTTCAAAACAACTGGCAATGGAAATACAGTAAACAAGTATATTGATAGCGGAATAAACTAATGATGATGTAGAACACCTACTGGCAAGATCTAAAATATAGAACTGAAAGCAAAATGTGGGTTTGCTTAGATTTGTTAGTTTAATGCCCTTGAATCACATGGTGGCCAGTACATTTGAGTGTGCGTGCGATTAGGATTTTTGAAGTAGCTTTAGAAATATTAGTCATATCGCTACAATGTCTGCAGTGATTCAGTTTTCTGGCTATATCCTGCACTGGGGCACATTATTCTGACACCATGCTAGCCAGTCCTAACACTAACCTCTTAATGCTGAACACTAAATGATGCAGCTGTTAGTATCATTTTTGTTAAGTATTTTGCATCACTTGGCCAGGGTTAAAATTCAAGACCTCCCAGTTCCAAGGGAGATGCTCTAACCACTTGACCACCCAAGTGGTGCCAAGACCTATGGTGGAGGAAGAACCCAAGAAAGCCCCTTGAAGAGTCACCAACCCACAAGAAGATACTAGCAAGCTTTCTCCCATACTCATGTTGGCCAAATAAAAACTCTAACCCACATGAAATGTGTTGCAGTGCCTAAGACCACCCAGCCATCAGGGGCCCCATAACATGTGGTCCATCATTCAGCAGCCATCACTCCGTTAAAACAAGATGCAGAAAGCTAATAATAAATTCCATAGACTTTATAAGAATACAGAGCTATATAAAAAGTTTACTTCAAATCTGAGACTAATTATGTGATTACAGAAAACAGAATTAAGATGATGATCATGGCAATCATGGTGTCATGAAAATCAAGGCACATGTAAATACTAAATTATACAGAAATCAATAATACTGGAGTTGAGATTTCTTCACGAATTGAAATAAATGGGTCCAAATATAAGGGGCAATAACCCTAAATAAATGATGATGCAAAGCACGGGTAGTCAAACTCTGCCTAACTTACACAGCTGACATTTAAATTCAGCAATTCAACTCATCCGCATCAAATTATTTCAATCTATCAGTACAGAGACCATAACATTGTGACAACATTCATTAGATTTCCATAAGTGCCTCCCACAATTATAGAGCTGAAAAGGAGGGGATATTTCTACAAATCCATTTGCTCAAGTTCTTTGTATTTGTAAAACGTTTGACCATTTTTTTGCTCATTGCAACAAAAACAATAATAATGGCCACCATGTATAGCCTATCATGTGCTGAAATATGGCATTAAATCCTACAACATCAACAACACTAGAATCAGTCGGATCTAGAAAGCATGTTCAACAAGAAAAATAAAAATAAATTCAAATAAAATATTTATTCCTTAACCAATTTATACATCAAAATCTGATCTACTCACTAATATAAACAAAAACTACATTTCATGTAGACCTAATCCAATTGTAAAATCAAGAAGTATATTTAGCAGACTTTTGTCGCAACTGATAGCTTATGGTGCTCCTGCAGATCATCAAATATATCTCTGGAAAATAAAAATAAAAAGAGTTCATATTACAAAGTATCACCAAGAAAAAAAAATCAAAACAGAAGTTATTATAACAGACAATAACTACAGTATTTACTATAGAACAGAAGAGACCTACGTCTTCCACTGCATAGCACACCAAAATATAATGGTCAATGCCGTTTGCTTTAAATTAAAAGCATAACAATCTATGCAAAACTTGATCTGTTGCCAAAAATTATGCAAGAATGCAGATGAAGGTCTAACTTGTCTCATCTGAGTGCAGCGTCTCCGTTCAAAATATTTTTATACACGAAATCCCTACCCTTGTTGAAAAAAAAAAAGAGGCATAATGTCTCTAAATGAAGGAGGAATTTGATGAAAAATGAATGGCAGGAATTACAAATGCGGAGCATGATTGTTTTCCATTATGTTGATCATATGGTATGATAGGAGTTGCAAATAAAAAGCAAGATTGTTTTGCATTATGTTAATCATATGGCATGATATTTCACAAGTCAGAACCCTGCAATGATGCATCCTCAATCTTGAAGACAGGACATTACCAAGTAATTTACATGGACAGTCATATTTGCATAGGTATTAGGGTACAAATCATTAAACAAAAGACTGAACAGTTTGCTCAGTTAAACAAGTTGGGCTGAATGAATCTGACAATACTGCACTAAATCTACAGTTTATGACATTTAATACGTTCATAAAAAGCATGTGCCTGGCAAATGCACGGCAAGCAAAACATAAAAATGTTCCACTTTTCTAAACAAACATGGACTGCCACAAAAACATTTCATATTTGTCAAACAACATAACATTTTTACTTGCCCTAACGTACAACGATCAGTTTAATGATGTTTGGACTTTTATAACTTACTTGCTGATGTAAAAGAAAATGTATCCTGTACGCTCTCGTTTACTTTGGACCTCCTGCTCAGTAGTGCGGGTAACGTGAGAGTCATCAAAGCTAAACCACGACCTTTTCTTTATGTCATATACATCACTAACGTAATGCCCTGAAAAAAAAAGAATAGATAATTTACAGCTGTTGTATCATATCGCTATGTAGTAAGATTCCAAAAATTACAACCATTTTCTAAAGTTAAACTGGAAAAGGTTTGTGTTTGTGTGTAATTTGGATTCTGAATGTAGCTCTAACAATTGTTGTCATATCGCTATGATGTTTGTAACATAAAGCACTGAGGCATATTGCCACAGATATGTAGCATCATGTCAAACCCCGTCACATTATCCTGACACCAGGCTGACCAGTCCTAACACTAACCTCTTAATCCTAAGCTATAAGCAAGGCAGCTGTTAGTAAACTGGAAAAAGAATACATGTATGCCCCAACTCATGGAGCCTGAATTGTCAAAATCCAACCAAATTTAATAAATTCAATTATCCATGCATATAAGTTTTAACTTAATCATGCTAAAAAGGTTTCTCATCCAGAAAATGGCTAAGTCTGAAACTGTAAAAAGTTTAAAAACTGCTGCAATGACCTGAAAATCTAATCATGTTATCTATATATAAACCTTAAGATTTCTTAATCATGTAAAACACATTCTCACCAATACTTCACAACAGTTTAAGGCAAGTGACTAATGCTTTAGTTATTAAAGTTTTACTCTGTGTGTGTGTGTGTGTGTATACACTATCAACACACACACTTACACACTTACCAATGACAGATGATGTTCCAACATGGTTGACAATGCTGATCAGTCTGTAGGAGTAAGGCAGCTCACCTTTCTAAAAAAGAAATTGGTACACATTCCTTTAATTAACAAAGTTCCAAGCAATATGCTTCAAGCATCAACAAGGTAAATACACTCTGCCTTCAAATTTTGGAAAAACACTACAAAATAAATTACACTATACTGAAAGATAGGTTCAACTACACTATTATAAGTTACTAACACAATGACCTATCTTTAAATTATGCTAGCTAGCTAGCTAGCTAGATAGATAGATAGATAGATAGATAGATAGATAGATAGATAGATAGATAGATAATAATAATGAAGAATTTGTATAGCGCCTAATCTTTAGAAGCTCTAAGCGCTTTACAACATCTATAATGATATGACACCAAAAAACAAAAACAAAAAACATGAAACTAGAAAACATAAAAAATGTTGAAAATATTTAAGGTAGGAATCATTATTAGGTTTTTTAGTTTGTTCCTGCAGTAGAAAAAGGTGGATTTTACGAACACTCTTGAAAGGGATCACCATGTCTTTGTGTCTAATTTTAACACTTTTTCATATGCCACAAGATCCCATTCCTTTTTTTTTTAATTACAAAAGAAGACAGTGCTGTAAGAGGCATCTTTTGACTGTATGACCATGAAGTGTCAGAATGACTCCACACTATTAAGGTTCATCGTCTGAATCAGACCGAGTTCATTTAAGTTGATTTTTTAAAAAACAATTTTCATGACGATTTGTTAAAATCTCAGCACCCATGCTCCCCGCTCACCATAAAGCTCAAATGAGAAAATTTTTCAAAAATTTACCTATGACTGACCTGTGAAGTTACCACCTTCGTGAGTCAGTAATATTACTTCCTGATTAACCCATTAAGCCACCACCTTCTAGGAAGTCTTCTAAACTTGGGAAAGGGAAAGCTTAAGGGACAGACTACGGGGCAACAGTAATATCAAAAGAGATACAAGGAGAAAGATAAAGGTGACCAAGTAAATAAAGACTTCCTAGGGCTCGGAATGACCAGCCGATTTGTCGAGACCAGGCCCATCCCGACCACCCGTCTAGGAGAAGTAGACGCTAAAGCAGTGAAGTGCATTGGAAAGCCTCTGCGAAACTAACAGAATCCTTTCCTCCACCAACAAAGGATGCAACCCATGGCAAACAGGTTGCCCAATCAGGCTGTGTTGTAACTATCATTACCTCACTAATCAAGTATGTACCCCAATTAGGTTGTGTCCTAACTATCATTACCTCATTATTGATGACTTCAGGATGAAGTTCTTCATCATCATCATCAGGTGGATAAACTAAAAAAAAAGGTAATTAATTAAATTATGATTTTTTTCCAACAAATGCATTGTATTTTGGGGAATTGTTAGTGATGATTTGTTTTAATAATGTTAAACAGTCTGTAATCTTTACAAGGTTTTTAAACTAGCGATGGATATCAAGACAAATATTCCTAATTGCTGATCCTCTCTCCGATCATCCCAACCTCTGACAAACAAATGGATGCATGGACACATGGATGTGAAAATGCAAGGGCATGAAGTCTGGCAAACAAATGGATGTGGCCAATAATATAATAAAATATCCACAAATGTGCAGATAAAAACATATATCATTCAGGTATTTGTTTAAATATTGCCTTTCCACTAAAGCTTTTGCCTTAAAAATCATAGAAAACAAATTTCACAGGAAGATAGAATCAAGGGTGGTAATTGTATGCAAACATCACTTATTGTTTAAAACAAGAATGTTCAAACTACGGTCCATGACTTTTAGTTTTTACGCCTTAGTTAAATCAAAAGGTGTGGCATTAAAAAAACAATTATCTCAACCATGCCCTGGACATTTAAAAGATAACAAATTCCACAGTTCTATGCCCTTTCTCAATCAGAATTTTGTTAATTCTATTTACAAAATTTTATGTTCAGAAAAACAATGCTGAATTTTGGAAATGGACTCCACTCTAGGCAAAGAAAATGAAAAACCCTCTTTGGCAAAAATTATTTTGACATTTGCATCAATTTGGGCAAAAGTATTCTAGGGTGTCCCAAAACCTATAATGCATGAAAAATTACGATGACTTTGTATCCCTACTTCATACAGCAAGAAATTTTTCATAAGAAATAACTGTCTTATAACTTCTGTTCATATACAAATGATTTACAACATAGTGCTACCTTTCAGCAGCTTGACTATCACACTAAAGCTACTGCTGTACACATCTACCATAAAAGAAATGTTATACTGTTTCCATACATTAGTTCATTATCACCAACATCCCATGGTTTAAGAAAAAAGAAACATCATAAAATTTTCCCATATAAAAGTAACAATACAAATTTATTTGCCTAGATTAACTTTTCTGCTCAACTAACAGCAATAAATATAAAAGTTGACAATGTTAACAACCAAAAATGAGATTGGTTCAAGTGTTTGTTTGGTATTATTATTGTCACTTCTGACAGACCAAAATAAAATGTCAAGGTCTTTGCCAGGTGTCTTTCCTGATGAAATTACATTTTTCAAGGTTCATTTATGACATACTTATTTTGATAGGTTTTTTTTTACAAAGTCAAAAGATGACTAGATGATTGGGCCCAACCATAGTTAATACCAGGCCACCAGTGTAAAAGTCCTTCGTGAAACAAATTATGGATGTTTACTGATTATAAGTAAGGTGCAGAGGAAAAGATAATCAGAATGAATAGTTTCATTAGACTATATCAGTATTCAATTTTAGAACCATATTAATATTGAAGACGTGTATAATGCCCCTAAATGACCATGACAAGCACAATAGAACTGATCAAGAACTTGTAAAAGTTAGGTTATAACAATGGAAAACAAACCTCCAATAGAAAGTATGGGCTTTCAAAGAATAAAGTCTGCAATATTCTCACATTAACTTCCTTTTCATTAAGAAGAAACATTGGTCAACCAATTAGCACTATCGGGCAAGTGATTTGAAATTAATCTGACCATCAAAAAAAAAATTGTTCCAGTTTGAGCTGGGCAAGTGGATTTTCAACCCCCACACCCCTTTACCAAAACAAGTTCCCAGTGGTCATAATCAAAGATTCATAATCTTTTAGGACCATCCTATAATGAATGTATATATCAAGTTTGAGGAACTAAATTTTAGTGTTTCAGCAATTTATATTTAACTACATCCAGTGTTTCTCTTTACCCTCATTTGCGCTTCAGAGACCCCTACATTTTTAATTTGACCCCCAGTTTCGATACAAACGTTTGGTTTTTACTCAGTCTGACCCCAAGTTTTGACACCAAGGAAACTTTGGACTCCCAGTCTTGCACCCCTAGGGGATACATTGTTAACATCTGACCTTTGAACTCCTTACTGGGTGGGAATCCCTTGCTCATGGTTAAGATGTTGACAACTGTTACCAAGTCTGGTTAAGGGATAGACCAATGGATGGATAAACAGAGTACAAGACAATATTAGGATCATCAGCATACCATCAACTTCTTGACAAGTGAGATCAATATCTGGAATCCCACCATCTATTTTTCTTTCTGTGCAGGTTAACTCTACTGACTGGGTTGCTTTCTCTTTCTTCATATCCACTTGTTCTGACTTAAGGTCAAATTCCACTGAATGTGTACCATTCTCTTTCTCTTGTTCACACTGAATGTTAAATTCCTTATCAACTTCAAAACAATGAGGCTTATTTTCAAAAAAACTTTGGTCCCTTTCAGATTTATTCTTATCAGATTCAATTTCTGCCACATTTCCATTCAGAATTGTATTTGAGATCGGGTACAACAGTTTCTCATGATCGTCACTGGCATAATCAAGACAGATGCCATCTTTGACAGACTTGGGGGTAAGCTTGGTAAGTCTATTTTTAACATCACTGACACCACTTTCATGGAATTGTTCTTTGCCATTTACGAATCCTACTTTTTCTGTTTTCCTGCCAACACTGTAAGAGTCATGATCACTAAGTCCTATGCCATTCCCAGAGGGCTGGATATTGCAGAATTCATTGAAGTTTGCAAAACCTGGCTCCATCAAACTCTGCTGAATGGCTAAGTTGATCTGTTCCTCTTCCGTCATACTATAAACTAATGAATCTGAAGGTAAATAAACTCATCAGTTGAAGGCTTACAGTGTGTGCATGTGTAATTGCTATATCTTGTAGTGTATACATGTGTAATTGCTATATCTTGTAGTGTATACATGTGTAATTGCTATATCTTATAGTGTGTGCATGTGTAATTGCTATATCTTATAGTGTGTGCATGTGTAATTGCTATATCTTGCAGTGTATACATTTGTAATTGTCATATCTTATAGTGTATACATGTGTAATTGCTATATCTTGTAGTGTATACATGTGTAATTGCTATATCTTATAGTGTGTGCATGTGTAATTGCTATATCTTATAGTGTGTGCATGTGTAATTGCTATATCTTGCAGTGTATACATTTGTAATTGTCATATCTTATAGTGTAAGCATGAGTAACTACCATGTCTTTTAGTGTTTATGTAATTGCCATGTCTTACTGTGTATGCATGTGTAACTGCCAGGTCTTGAAGTATATGCATGTATAAACCCCATGTCCTATAGTGTATGCATATGTAATTGTCATGTCCTATAGTGTATGCATCTGTAATTGCCATATCTTATAGTGTATGCATGTGTAATTGCCATATCTTATAGTGTATGCATGTGTAATTGTCATGTCCTATAGTGTATGCATGTGTAATTGTCAATCAAATCAAACTATGATTAAAACTAAAAAAAATCACTTTTATTCCAGTGGCACCACTATAACAATTTTGTTAAATAATCTTAAAATCTAGTCCAATACTTTTTAGGCTAGAACTTAATTGAAATGGGGGGGGGGGGGGAGGAGGAGAGATGGTCTAAAATGAAGAACATGTGGAAACCATTCATCTAGTTTCCGACATAATGACCCTAATGTTTGACCTTTTGACCCCTACATCAAAAGGCTTCTGCTTTACCCCAATTGACCTTATGCCAGATGATAGATCACTCTGACTACCAATCACGTGACATGACAATATGTTAACCTCTAACAGACATGCAGTATTTGGCACAGAAATAGGTTTCAATTTGAGTGATTAGTTTATTAAAAATAATTGGTATTATTCTTAAAAATGTAAAATTACAAAGTTACATAAATTATACTGCAGAAGACAATATTTATATTTGTAGTTCAAGTTCGTATAGTAATAACATAAGTGTATTATTTCAGTAAATAAGAAGAATCAACTTAAAAGCTGCTCGAGAACTTATTTAAAAAAAACGGAAACTCGCTGCAAAAGATGCTAATGTATTTAGTAAATAATCTTATCCTTATTTATTTTATTTGGCTTGTGTTTATGCTGCCTTGGAAGTAAATTACTTAAAAATTGATAACAAAATCCTAAATAATTACTGTATAGAAGTATACTGTTGTACATAAATGTAAATGTGTGCTTAATGTATCGGATGATATTTATCTGAAACCATTGTTTTGGTATTTCTTATCATACATGTCTATATCCTCACCCATCCTTCAGCGCCATGAGAAAGTAAAGAGGTACTCAAGCGTTTGAAAGAGACAATATATAATTATTTTTGGGACAATCAAGCATCAAAATGCACATTTTCAAACATTAAAATAATGCAGTCTGGGGTTCACCACACATCTTATAGAAACGTATATCTTTACATATATTTTTCAACTTCAATTTTATTTGTTTTCTTCAAGCTGTGGACGGGAAGTACTTTCTACATACGTTTATGCAAACAAACATGTTGTAATTGCAATCGTTTCCATATTCAGACGACCACAATGAAGGCAAATTTTGTCTCTGTTGCAGGAAAGGAATAAATATAATTTTTTCATTTAAACGATCTGAGTATCGACTGTCAGTATTACCAGATTCTCACCGACTTATTTTCACCCTTTTCTATCGAGAAATCAACAAATCATTGCAAAATTTGTAAATATTTATCATAATCAATTCATTATTGCCACAAGCATCTTGTCAGAGGAAAATGATGGACAAAAGCAATACTCATAGGTGTGTTTAATTTACGTTCACTGATAAGTTAATTGATCAGCATGATTGACAAGTGGCAGCAGGCAACTGCTAACCTATTTAGTTTGGTCCAGGTCTATGATTTCTGAGATAATGTCATTAGTCTGGATACAATTAAAGCCACAAGCCCTCCAAAGTTAAGTAAATGCAGATAGTGTAAAGCGAGAAACAAACGGTAATAGATGTATGGACAAATGGTTTAATGGATATATAAGAAAAGATGCTTCAAATTTTATTCGGACATAAAGAACTAAACCAATAATTTTAAATGACATTGACTTTGAGTGGACAAAACATGGTTTGGCAAATGTTGATCTGTAAGGGTACTGCTCCTGATTCCCAGTTTAAAAGCTAACCCTCTGTGGGTTTGAAACTTGTGCCAATAAAAAGAAAACTTCAACCCAAAACTTGAACAAGATTTGCAATGACTATGACATTGAGCATGGACAGAATCAAGCCATACCAACCAGTTTGATCAGGAATTCCATCTGACCTCTGACCCTACCATCAATTTGTAGTTAAGTGAATACGTAAGAGATAAGAAATAGCATACTGCCAGATAAGGACTAACTAAATTAAGTACTTTACTATGTGGATTAAAAATAACTGCTTCGTTTAATTCATTTATCGGGTATTTTGATTAAGAAATAAATCTGTTTAAAACAAGTTAGTCCCCAAAAAAATTCCACAATATTAAAAAGATCTAACTGAAGTTCATAATTTTTTTTAAAAAGTAATGCTTTCTATCCAGATTTAAATATACTTCATGGCTCCTTGGCAATGGTTCTATTAATTCTTCAAACATTAAAAAAATAAACAAGTGTTTGATACCACTGTCATTTCTGGTAGTTTTTCCTTTGTCCGGTTTACTCGTTGCACCAACTTTTTGGAAGTCCTCATCATCACCTCCGTCTGTATTGAAGTTCTCATTCATCTATACATAGCAAACAAAAGTAAAGATAATCATATCTTATATTCATAAATATGCATATAAGTTTATTCTCAAGTCCAAAGGGGAATTTTACCAATATGTGCTGCATGGGTTCAGGTCTCATTTTCAGCCATTGTGGGTCCATGAGAAAGCTTACCAATAGTTTCTCTTGGGTCAGTGGTTCTTTCCGAGGTTTTCCTGGAATTTTCTTCCACCATTTATACTGGCCACCATGTATAGCCTATCTTGTGCTGAAAAATGGTATTGAACCCTAAAACAACAACCAAGATGTGTATTTATTATGTTGTTGCACAAATAATGATCAAAGGAATGTGAGAATGGCAGGAGTTAATTCCCCTTGACTTTTCATTTCAATTCTTTGGCATATAAGCATTAGTGCAGTGTGGAATACTGAGCAAATAACGTTGCATTCCAATGTCCCCCAAGGAGTGGTTTTTAAAAAAAAATATAAAATCTTCTAATCCACAAAATTATCTGTCCCTCAGAAGGGGTGAGCATTGTAACACAGTGTCCCTTTTCCAAAGGATCACAGATGCAAAACTGGAATGGAAACTGGAAACAAGCTGTGAATAGAGTATAGGAAAGCTCGAGGATTTGAAGCTCGTGTGAACTCGAGCTCAACAATTTTTTCGAACTTTCGAGCTTGAGTAGTACGAGAAATAATTTTCTTTAAAATTTATTTAAACATCATTCTTGTTAATATAATAGTATTTTTAAAAAAAAAAGAGCATGCAGAAATGTATCCGATAACTTTGATCGCAATTTTGTACAGAAATTAGTCGCATCTGAAATGTCCAAACACTTATTTCTTATTTTTTGGCATCGCAACTACTTTTAGAAATAAAATATAAGTAAAAATTAACAAACAAAGAGCAGATACAATTTGAAAAATCACTGAAAAATCCCTCGGGCATCAGTTGTGCACCTGCTGCACCTCAGGCACCACTTATTGTCAGGCCAAACTCTTGAGAAGTTCACCAGTTCTCTCACTTGCAGAAGTTGAAAAACCCCTTCTCCCTGTCAGCGGCTATCATAATAGTCGGAATTATTATCTTAGGAGCCCCCAGCCATGACCATTGCAAGGTAACAACCACCCATTGGTCGACCAACACATGGGGAAGGCCGTGTGAATCTGTAAAGCTGCTCATTCACACAGTCAATAATCATACGGGTTTATCCGGTCCGATAATATAAAAAAGCAAAGAATTTTTCTAGGCTTCGATCTCGAGCTTTGTGCCCCCGAAAATGCTCCAAAATTATCGAGCATCGAGCTGGAGCCTAGGCTCATCCCAAACTCTAGCTGTGAACAGGTAGATACAACCCCTAATTATGTCAAGGGTGTGCTATAATTGAGCCAGATTGGGCTGGAGAAATTAGGTTGTCAGAGACAGTGGATGTTCCTGGAAATAAAAAAAGTTACTTATCCCTTAAGGTGGAATGAACACACATTGTTGATTATGCTGACAATGTGAGTACGCTGTGACCTCTTACTAGTCTCAAACAACCTGCAATCAATCATTCCTCCATAAAGAGACTGAAGGAGGAGTCCATTGAAAAGAGATCAGCTTGCAAACACACCTTTAGCTCCCTAGGTGTAACCAGAAAGTGAGTCAAGGCTCCAGCCAATATCCCCACTTGTGCTGCCACTGTGCCCAGTTTCTGAGATGGGGGGTGGGCTTAGGAGGTCACATAAAAACAGAGGGTAGTAACAACACAATCCATGTCCCAAACATATAATCAAACTAAAGTGACCAGTGACTGGTGTACGAAGCTCCATGACCAGTAAACCCAGTGACCAGCACCTGTGACCAAACACCACAAACGCAACAAAGATCCTATTAGATTCATCCTTGACTGCACTTCCAACATGAATTTCTTGCAAGAGTAAAGATCTAGAGAAACAATTTCCCAACATCTTTCAAATTAGAAAAATCTGGGAATAAACTCCCACACTTATGTAATCAACCCTTTCTACTGCACTCCTCATTAGCAGGGAGTACACCTCTTACCACAGGCATACCGGTTCAAACTCGTAGTACAAAATCAGTGTTCTTTTAAAAAGGGTGAGGTTCATAAATGACCCATGCAAGTGAAAGTGCCTATGCATTGTCCAATTAGTTGAACCAAGCTTCTGCAAAAAATGCATACGTAATGTGAAACTGAGAAGAGGGAGATTTGACAGGAAAGGGTGTGACTCCCTTGGATTGCCTCTCTTCTTACGGCAGGTGAGAGGGTCAAGAGTCTTCCTTCCTGGAAATTTCCAGAGACCATGTCATGAGGATGGCTGAAGGAAAGTGGTTCTACGCAAGTTATCATTTGAGTTGTTTTCCTATTTAAAATACCAAGAGTTGTGGACTGTTCAGGATACAAACAGTTCTTAGACTTGACCTTTCTGCAATGGAAATGCCTCATCCATACAAGATTCACCAACTCAAGAGATGTTTTTAAAAATTGTGCATGAGATACATCATTGGCCAATACACTATTATGCATCTTACCTCTTTTCTGGACAACACTGAATTAGTTCATATAATGAAGACACTAATATCTACAAGTGAATGTTTTTCTAAATACCAGGGCAGATTAAAAATTCTTTTTTGTGAAATTATCCCCAGTCCATATCTATACAAACATTTTATTTTTTATAAGATAACTTAATTTTCAATTAGTAATTAAATTAGCATTTTGTATGACATTTTATTTTTTATAAGATAACTTAATTTTCAATTAGTAATTAAATTAGCATTTTGTATGACATTTTATTTTTTATAAGATAACTTAATTTTCAATTAGTAATTAAATTAGCATTTTGTATGACAAGACACCTACTCCTCCAGCTCCAATGTAAAAACTTGGGACACTGTGGTAGGAATATTTAAGGGTCATCAAACACTGTCCATTCATAGTTTACACAAAATGTTTACAAGCTGGATGGGGATTCCAATATTATTGTCATTACTATTATCAATGCCATAGCGTTATCACAACACAAAATCGCCTACTGTTTATTTGTAGTAGATCCCATGTGGCACACATGTTCTTGTAGCTATAAATCACTTCTGGAATGACATGAAGAAACTATGACATTTTGGGTTTTTTCTACAAATAAGTGGTAAAGAACACACACAAACAACAAGTCAATGCACCAAAATCAATGACAGGTAAGGTATATTGATAACAGTGACAGGTACTGATATTAAAACTTCATTTAAAGAAAGCATACAAGACATGACATTACAAAAATGGTGCTTAAATGACAATCAATGTAAAATGCATGATAGAAGTTCTAACAGATCCAATCACATATACATATATATTTCTACCCTGTATATTAAATCAATCTTGATAGTAAGATAAGCAGACAGACAGACAGACAATATTTATTAATTTTTTTTGACAAGATCTTAAATAGACAATGACTGACTTGTTTCCTCTCTTCTGCCTCTCTTCGGCTCAGCTCAAGAATGTTTTCCAGTTCTGTATCTTCATCTGTAATTCCTGTAGACTTTTCAGATAACTGGATGAAAAACAGATATAAGGGAATGAATACCTTGGGCTGAAGACATTTAAAACAAGAGGCCCAAGAATAGGTGGCAAGTATGATAAAACTGTTCCGAAATATGGTCCCAAGAGTGTTCACGTGTAATGCCAGTAAGATGCAGGATCGCTTCATTAATCTGCATGGATCTTGCTTATAATCATACACAACTGATCCTTGCTTATAACCATACACAACTGATCCTTGCTTATAACCATACACAACTGATCCTTGCTTATAATCATACACAACTGATCCTTGCTTATAACAATACACAACTGATCCTTGCTTATAACCATACACAACTGATCCTTGCGTATAACCATACACAACTGATCCTTGCTTATAACAATACACAAATGATCCTTGCTTATAACCATAAACAACTGATCCTTGCTTATAACCATACACAACTGATCCTTGCTTATAACCATACACAACTAATCCTTGCTTATAACCATACACAACTAATCCTTGCTTATAACCATACACAACTGATCCTTGCTTATAACCATACACAACTGATCCTTGCTTATAACCATACACAACTGATCCTTGCTTATAACCATACACAACTCATCCTTTCTTATAACCATACACAACTGATCCTTGATGATATAAGCTACTTATCAAGTTTGATCAAAATCCAAGTACGATATAAGATATCTACAAAAGTTTTATCAAAATATAATTCCAATGTAAGCTATCTACAAACTTTTATAAAAATATAATTCCAATGTAAGCTATCTACCAAGTTTTATCAAAATATAATTCCAATTTAAGCTATCTACCAAGTTTTATCAAAACATAATTCCAATGTAAGCTATCAAGTTTGATCAAAATAAAAGTCTGATGTACGTAATCTACCAAGTTTTATCAAAACATAATTCCAATGTAAGCTATCAAGTTTGATCAAAATAAAAGTCTGATGTACGTAATCTACCAAGTTTTTTCACAAGACACATCTGATATAAGCCATCTACTAAATCTGGTCAAATATAGGTCTGATGTAAGCTATTTACCAAATCTGGTCAAATACAGGTCTGATGTAAGCTATTTACCAAATCTGG
This sequence comes from Unio pictorum, assembly GCA_030141615.1. Taxonomy (NCBI): domain Eukaryota; kingdom Metazoa; phylum Mollusca; class Bivalvia; order Unionida; family Unionidae; genus Unio; species Unio pictorum. Next base: position 148,299 of record JARLTB010000145.1, on the reverse strand, counting down.
TAAAATACAGGTCTGATGTAAGCTATTTACCAAATCTGGTCAAATACAGGTCTGATGTAAGCTATTTACCAAATCTGGTAAAATACAGGTCTGATGTAAGCTATTTACCAAATCTGGTCAAATACAGGTCTGATTTAAGCTATTTACCAAATCTGGTCAAATACAGGTCTGATGTAAGCTATTTACCAAATCTGGTCAAATACAGGTCTGATGTAAGCTATTTACCAAGTTTGATTGAAAATTATCTTGATAGAAGCTAACTATCAAGTTTGATCAAAATCCAATCAAAAATACAATTTCTTGAGAATTAAAAATAGTTATCAGATGTAGGATAACCTCATAAATGTGTGAAGTCCTGCTCATGATAAACACGTCCAAAATATGTTTGCAAAAATTATGATGTAGTATCATTTAGCAACACCTCAGCACAGTAACGGCTATATAGTACCAATTAAAAGTTTTAAAATGTGAAATGAGCTGCACAAAAGTTAAACACATAAACTCTTTGAAAATAGAAAGCAGGCTGAGATATTAAAATTCTGTAGAATGTATATAAAATTTATTTAAACAAAAGATACATCTAAAATCAATAAAAATATTGGGTCAAATTAGCTTAAATAAACCAGATTTCTTTAGTCCAAGATTTTCTCGGGTGGTATATTATCATCAAAAATCCTAAGTTCACAAATTAAAAAAACTTTGGTCTCGCAAGGTGGAAGTCGATATATTAAAATAATGTTTCTCGCTGTCAGGTATTACACTCCAGTCAAGATTCATCTGTCAGGATGCATACAGATGTGAGTTACCTGTGTCTACACGTAACTGGTACAATACAACCACAACTCCGTGATTTGTGCTATATTAGGTATGCCACTTTCCAATAATGGATATATTATAAAGCTTGACTGAGGAGTTTTTATTCCAAATAAATTATTATTATTATACATGCTTGTTGATCATTAACCACTTTTCATACACAAATCATATATTATATAACCGTTTTTGTGGCGCTATATAACCTAATAGTGCTGATGAACCATGTATGGTTCCCATACTTTTCTAAATATAAATTTCAGGGTTTTTTTCCAGAAAGAAATTAATTTTTTCAAGGTCTATATATATAACCATAACTGAATGGAATTAAAGAACATTTTGGATAATAAAAAATGCATTTTCTAACTCTGAAAATGTTCCTCTTACAAGACTCACCAAAACAAATATGTCAGAAAAGATGAACATGTACAAAACCACAAAATGAGTCGCACAAAACAAACTTGACTATATTCCATCATTGGCGTTTAAAGCCATTTCAATCTAAAGAACACAAATTCTAACTTTACTTTGCTGACCTGCATTATGTTGCTACGTGTAAACAACATAAGGAGCATAAACTTTTTTCTTTCCTTTCAAACTTTTTATTCTAAAGAATTCTAAAGCAATATAGGTGCATGTTATACAAAATAAACATAAAAACAAACTTTTTAATGTTTTGTAAAAAGTTTAAATTATATTAAATGAAAGTCTGATACATTTGTGTAAAATCCAGAAAGAACATATAATTCTCAACATATTTATTTTGAGAACTACAAGAAACTTGGCAAGTCTGAGTCATCAAGCAGAGTAGTCTGGTTCCTTGCTTTGTATGCTCCCTGCGTGAGAGAGCACATGGTAGTCACATGATACAACAAAACTTTGAAAGTTGGTATTGGAATAAATATAGAGAATTCTGTGCTTTTTCGTTTTTGTATTCTTATTACAACCAGTCTGTGACATTCATTTAATTTTTTTTCTACAATATTTCAAAGAGATTGTTGTGAAATTACGTGTGCTTGTGCGACTAGCAATCAAAATCACTGTACCATCTCAAATTTCATCAACACATTAGTTGTATCATATTTCAGTAAATTATAGACATAAATATTTTAATGCTTGCAACTTCTGAGAAAATAAATAATTTTCATATTGATTTCAAGCAGGTATAACTCAATTTAACATTTAAGTTTACTAGTCAATCCGCTAAGTGACTATATGCTAACGACACCATGGTGGTGTAATGCTAGACTGGTTTTTATATACCTTCCATAAAAGAAAAGAAATAGATATTGCGCTGTCTCTGGCAAAAAATGTCTAGATGAATCTAATCCATTGAAGTATACTGCAATTTCCTAATATTCTGGTAAGAACTCAATAAATTTAACTCACGATCAGTTCAGTTATGACTCAATTATGTAATAGTTTGGGGCCAAAAGTTGTTAAGGAAAATGTATGGGTTTTTCCACACTTTCGTCAATATTTGCATACTTCAAGGAGTTTCATGGTCAGGGAAAAAAAATTATCATTTGTCCTGACTCTTTCCCGGTAGCGTGGGAACCCTGACCATAGAATCCCAATCAATCATGCCAATACTGCAACAATTAATTAATCAATTAAGCCATCACAGTGGTAAGAAACTATAAAAGTAATCTATGAAGATAAAGCTTTTCAAAACAGATCTAAACATTAAATACTACCAACAAAATGATAATGATGTGGGTCTTAATGATTATCTAACTCATCAGAAATCATGATAATATAACCAAATTAATTGAAGTCAAATAAGAAATATGATTCCAGAACATTGTACATGTGATCTAGATTTTTAATCTAGATTTTTAAAAAATTCAGTCATATCACTACGATGTCTGCAGCGTGACAGTTTATAGTGATATCCAGCACTGGGACATCTTGCTGCAGATATGTAGCATGATGTCGAACCCAGTCACATTATTCTGACAACCAGCCAACCAGTCCTAACACAAACCTCTTAATGCCAAGCGCCTAGCAAGGCAGCTGTTTAGGCACCATTTTTACAAGTCTTTGGTCTGGCACAGCTGTTGTTTGAACCTGAAACTTTCCACATCCAAAATGGATGCTCTAATCACTAGGCCAGACCTACCAACCCTAAAGCAACATTTTCAGTAAGTCAGCCAAAAATTTTCAGTAAGTTAGACCAGTTTTCAGTAAGGTGTGAAAACTTGAGTTCTGGCAACAAGTAAAATTGTAATAACCATTACAGTTTATATCATGTTGTAACTTAACAATAAATAGCTACTGATGCTTCAATATTTTTCTCTGTTCTTTCCCACAAAGAGTCTGAAGATCTTTCAGTTCCATTCGTCTATTCACACTTTTATCCAAATAATATATGTCCACTAATAAGTCATCAAAACTAATAGGCAGCACATCAGTCCCCTTTTTAGCTGCTAAATGTCCCAAATGGCATGAACATCCACTCAGATACACTGAGGGATTCACCTTAGTTATATGTCCAAATACACCTTTATTGCAACCTGTCATCACTGAAGCATTATCTGATTCAAAGGCAATACAGTTATTCCAACTTATGTTTCTCCTTTTCAAATCATCATCCAATAATGTGAAAATATTTTCCCCAGTAGAGGCTCCATCACATGTTGGAACTGACAAAAGTGCTTCAGTTACAACCCCATCTGTGTTATCAAAATATCTAACATCAACTGGGTACAGCTTCTCAGAATCATTGCTACCATCAGTTGCTATACTGAAAGGTTGGGATGAAATATTGTAAGCAATGTCTTCCTGTACTGACTTGCACTGTTGTAATACAATAGCAGTAGTTTTCTTTCTGCCACACTAATAACTATTTGCTACTGACGATTTGGGAAACATGCACTTGAATAGTTTAGAAGCATGTTAGACGCAGCAATTGCAACATTATGCTCAACCAAAAAGTTTGTAAAATATACTTCAGCCTTAATGACCTCCAATTCAGTTTTTGACACTGCAGATCCAAATCCCATAGAAGTCAGCGACTTACAACTTGATTTCATTGCAATGTATTCTGTATGTTTTTTAGAATTCATGTGGCGGTGACAATCATCTTGCCCACCGTGGGAAATGTTAAAGTCAACACAACATAACGTGCAATAAATGTAATGGACACCTTTTTCACAGCATGACCAGGCATCTGATTAATCCGTTTTATACTTTTGCAACCACTCTTTCAGCTTTTTGCATGGCTGGTTGTCCTCTCCACCTTTGGCACATTTTCGTTTGGAAAACATTTTCAGATGACCTGATGACAAAATGATAAAACTCCAAATCCAAACACAGAGTCTAATACAAAAATTTGGATCCTAAACAAACCAGTACAAAAAATATCCGGAACAGAAAAAAAACATTCATATTTCTGTACTTTTTGCAATTGTTCTGTAGGTCTGGGTTTTTTTTTAAGACTTAAAGCAAAATCATAAGAGTTGTCAGGTCTGCTAGGCCACCAAAGCGGTCAATGACTTTAGAACTGTTACAAGCACTTGTTGATGAATGGATTTCAAACAGCACATGACGAATGATGGACAAAGGACCGTGCTATAATTCAACTGACTATCTATCGATCAGGTGAACTTAATATAAACCTGAAGAAATTATGAAATAGCGATACCCGTTGTATAGACATAAGATTGGAGAAATACAAGGATACCTATAAGACTCAACTTATCCATTTAAACAGCACAGTTACATGTATATTTCTATCTGCATATCAAACCATCAATCAATCCAAGGACATGTAATTAATCAAAACATTTTTGATGACAAGATCATACTTGACAAACAAGAACTGACCTGTTTTCTCTCTTCTGCTTCTCTTCGGCTCAGTTCAAGAACCTTTTCCAATTCTGAATCTTCATCTGTAATAATATCTAAAGGCTTCTCTGATAACTGAAAGAAAAATAAATTAAAGGGGAATGAATACCCTGAACTGATGAAAATAGATCTTAAAAGAAGAGACCCAAGACCACATATATCATTGACATCTACACCTATAAGCCAAATTCATGGGACAAAACAATAGCTATATTGAACAGTAGATCAGTAATTATTGACAGATGACTGTTTTCTGAACTCAGGACCATGCCTTTAGCTAATTTGGTCTTGTGGCATAGCAAGATAAAATACAAAACCTAAACACAACAATACAGTACAGTTGATTCAAGATGTAATGGCAAAACTGGTTTAATTTTCAAACCTCCTCTTTATGGGATAGTACATATTATGAGAATAAAGTAATAATTATTAGTTTAGTCAAATACAGAAAACTCTTTCACAAACTCGATTATATGTCTTCTGAAATTAGTTTTTCTTATGCCAATGATTACATAGTTTAACTCTACAAAGTTTAAGGTAGTCTCAAGTAGCCACAGTAAACATTAATTATCATGCAGAAAATTCAGATCAAAGTGATGTAAATTATCATCAAATCGGAACTATAAAGCCAGTGCTGAGGTGTCATGCCAGACAATCACATACATACGATTGGAACTATACAACCAGTACCGAGGTGTCATGCCAATCCATCATAAACATACACACATACATCTAAGGTTACAGGGCATAAACAAAATAAGAAAAAAACACAACAGAAAGAGAAAAAAATCCATTATATCAAAGTATAACATACTTCCTATGATGGAACAGCATCAATTTGTGAAAAAGTTTAGATACAATTAAACTATTCAGTTTTTACATCAGCCTCTGATATGAGTAACTGACATGTAATACTTGTTTTGCTCTAAAAGTATTACTATAATATTCTCAGTACATCAAATTTTTTGATGGACCCTTAATTTGTCAGATGGCCCATTGCTTTCTATAATTTTACAATGGACAGTGGTCCATTTGAACTATCAAAAGGATATATTGGTTTTCTTATGGAAATGACTTAAAGACAAAAATGAACTCGTATAACAGTCATAACAGTCTTTATGTTCATTTTAAGAAAACAATTGTTCTTAAAATCTAACAAGTTATGATGGTAAACCCCAATAAGTCGCACATTACTAGGTGAAAGTCACAGCTTTGAGTGTCACTTTATTCAGTCACATTTCTAATTCCTAAGTTTAATAAATTATATTTGACATGTCTAAATTGACTACATTTTGTGTTAAAGTTAACATGCTTCTCCTGATGGACTGACCCCACCCCCCTTATCCCATAATTACTATTTTTGCAACGATGGTACACATGGTCAGTTGCATTATTAAGTGCCACATGAACAGCAATCACAATAACAATTCTCTTGCAGAGAAACAAATGCAATCTACTATTATGAAAGATCTGAATTTGTGTGCGTCATTCAAGATGAAATCTAACGAGTTACTTAAGGAAATTTTATTGGGGTGTGGGGTGGTTTTTGGTGTTTTCAACACCTCAGCACCTTAAGGTTATATCACTCATGTAAAGTGCTTTAAGCAGATACAATCCATGACAACCAATATTGTCAGAATCGGAACTCTTGGCTGAATGTCCAAGACACCAATTACTCTGGTACCACAGCTTTAATGTTATGGGGGAAAAAAATGTTGGATCCAATCAAGACTGTCAAACCTCAAGTCAAAAGTAAAGTACAGCTTTGAAAATAGTCTTTTTTAAAAAAGAATGGCATTTGAGAATCATGGATTACCTTGGGAATCTTGTTCAATGTCCCATCTTTCACAGCATGTTCAAGAGTCAGCTTCTTGGTTGGACTATGTTTACTGTCTTCATCACTGTCTACAGAAGATCTAATTCTCTTGAATTTAAACCTACACAAGAAAGAATATTAGGAATAATGCTTACTTCAAAGAATGAACCCTGTTTTTACTTTTTGTACTGACCCCTGCTGGTTCAAAGCATTTTCTTTAGTCTATCAGCATCTATCAGCAAAATTTTGTACTGTGAAATCTATACAACTATTATAATTACAGAATTCAATACAAACTAAATAAAGTTAATTTTAAAATAACATTGCACAAATCTAGATCTTCAAGTAAAGCTAAAATCACAAAATCAAATGATACTGAAATACAGCTGAGAACAAAAATTATCGACTACAAAACCGTCATTACGATGATAATGATGCAGTATATCAAGACAGTACAATATCAGGATTCAAACACCTGTAACAATATTAAACAAGGACTTTATTCATTTTTTTCAAGGAAAGTCACAAATCATGGGAAATGAATTACCAGTATTCTTGTTTTTGACGCCAATTGGGGTTGAACATAACATTTGGCTCCAAGTGAAATGAGGAAGCTAATGCTTACGTATTCTCAATGCCACATACACGTTTATCATTTGACGAGTGTGAATGCAGCTTCCTGAATATTCAGCAGTGATCAGAGTTTACTCAGATTGCCAAAGCCCATCTTCTCTTTTCGACACACTTAATAAAAACATATTGGCTGACCTTGTATATAGCGACTTGTAAAATTTATGTGTACTGTACCTGAAGTTGTCCATGGCAGACAAATCTATTCAGGAATAACTTTTATGCAAGATATGATGCATTCACAAAGCATCTTAAAATCATCTACACAGACCTGCCTACCTGACCATAAGGGAAAAGCATAATCCAAGAGCCTAAAAAGAGGAATTTGTAACTTGAAAGTGTAATAATATGCACGACATACGACAACTCAAAACGACCAAAGATACAAAGAAAAAAGTTGTAATATCTTTATTATAATGCCAAAATGAACCATATTGTATACATGAAAAAAAAATATTAGCACAGAGGAACTTGCTTTATGGTTATATATTGTATACATTTAAAAAAAAAAAAAAAAAAACTTAGCACAAAGTAACTTGCTCTATGATGTCAAACTACTTTTATATGCAGATTTAACTGCTTTCAGCTGCTCTTGAGAGTAGTTTCGCTGCCCAAAGATGCCTGTCCTGGATTTCAGTACTAGAAGACTTTCCAGAATATCATTCGACAGAGAAGACCTCTCGTCTGTCTTATTTTTGCGAACGCAGGAGAAAACCCGCTCATAGTGAGCACTGGAGTGTGGCACAACTAAGATCCCCAGCATCACTTGGCTAAGTTCCTTAAAGGCAAGTTCTCCAGTTTCATCCCGCTGCTGTCCAATCGCTGTCCAGGTCTCATCAACTCTGATTTTCTTGCAGGATGACAAGTCACAGCACTGGTATTCATTGAACTGTTGCATTATTTGCTGTTTCTTGGCTCCTGGTGGCAGCAGGCAGGGATATTGCTCTTTGCAATAAATAAAACTGCTATGGTTTCAATAAAAGTGGTTCCCCAAAACAGCATAAGCAGAAAAAGTAGGAAATAAAAATTAAAAAATTTACATGCCAAAAAAGCTGCAGTCAAATTATATTATTATCTAATGACACTTTTGTTTCCACTGTTTCTAAATAAAAGATATTAAAATAAACTAAATAAAATATCAAAGCATTACTTTTGCCCTCTTAATCATATATAATGAATAGTCAATACTGACAATACCAATATCTAGCCTAAGGCCTATTTCTCAATTCTGGCAGTGCATAATTAATAATTGATATTATTTACACTGTCACAGCTTAATCATAAAGATGATAGATCATCCAATTTAGTGGAATAAACAAAGTGAAACTAAAAACTATGTGAATGAGTGAAAAAAACTGTCTATTATTATTATTATTATTATTATTATTATTATTATTATTATTATTATTATTATTATTATTATTATTATTATTATTATTATTATTATTATGTGAGACAAGACCGGTCCACCATGGAAGTGATATCAGACCAGGGTGTCTTAATCAAGATACATTACTTTACATATACAACAATTAAAAAACATCCCACTGTGGCCACATATTAAAAGCAATAAAAGAGAAGCTACAATTTCATAAAATGATTAAAATTCATCAAACAACTACAAGTCATCAAGCAAAGATAAGGTCTACATTTTGTCAAAAATATTACTTAGTACTGTGTTTCAAGAAGTTAATTATACTAACAACAGGTACTTGAATGAACAAGAATTTCAGACTATCTAAGGCATAGTGTTAGTGACTGAGATATAGGCCTAGACCTATTAAAATCTTACTCAATATTAAATAGGCCTATAAATTAAAGAAAGCTGAAAATGTTTGACTATTTTTTAAATTAAAAGCCAGTCATCTATAATAATAATAATATAGTGGAAAATAAAATATATAAAAAATAACATTACCTTGTGCGATTTTTGAATCGGGAAATGAATTCTTAAAAAAATGTACCATTGCATCAGCAGTGGAGAGTGGCAGATTTAATTCTGCTATCATTTCTGCCATGCCAATTTCTGCGTTCATAATGCTGTCTGCTTGCTTGACAGCATCACTCTGCTGTGTCTGAGCAAAATGTGCTGCAATAGTCTTGCATGGCATCCCGTCTTTTGCATTTCCTTTATGCACTGCCGTTGCAATATGCCGCTCGCAATCATAGGCCCCGCCGTGTCTTATTGAAAAATGGCGATCACATATCTTGCAGTCATGCCTTCTCCTTTCGTAGAAGGTTTCAAAAAAGGCCAATTTTGAAAATACTCATCTCGGCACTTTTGAAAGGCTGATTTCTTGAGAGCCTTGCCTCTTTTTTCAACACCAGCTGTTACACAAACTTCACTCTCTTCATCAGTTTCATGATCGCGATCAGTGACAGTCACACGTGCACGCTTGGATGCTGACGCCATGTTTGACATTCATTGAGAGTGAGACCGGAAACCGGATACGAAATACTGGTCTATATTTAGACCATTGCATCATTGTCGGAGGAAAAAAAAAAAACTCGCAAAAAGCGTAATTTTGACGCATAAGGCGGAATAGCGTAATGAAGGGTCAAAAAGCGTAGAAAATTACGCAAAAGCGTAAGGGTAGGCAGGTCTGTCTACAGCAAATGGATGCTGCCTCGATTGTACATTTGTTTGTCTATTAATTTTATATTTTCGGAGGACCAAGGTTTATTTTCAAGCACTTTTCCAGTAATTTTCAAGGTAAAAATGATTTTCATGTACTTTTCAAGGATAAATAGAAATTCAAGTACTTGTCAAGTTATTGTGCAAACCCTGAATATTGTCTTTACAATGATAATAGAACAAAAAATCATATGACATGTATCTCACTGATGTGTTATATAGATGTACAGAGTAAAACCCCATGTGATAATTCTCCCAAAAGTCCAAACTAATGAAGTGCAAGACAAACTACTTCTCACAGCCTCAAACAAATTATATGGCCTTCCTTTGTATATAAAGTGTAGGTCATCAACAAAGTTTGATCAAGGAAAGTACACTAGAACAAAGATTTTCTGCAAAATCCATTTTTCTTTAGGTCACAACAGCCATAACATGACCTCTGGACTCCCAAACTCAAAAGAGCTTTTTCCATAGCCCTTCATAAATTCTGGTACAAGTTTGTGGCTTAATACTCAAGTTGCTAACTTAGTGACTTCATCCTTGTTCGTTCTGATCTCAAAGACTATTGCTCCTTACCCAAGCACAAACAATCCACAAAGTTTGGTCCAGGTGCGTGATGTCAAACTAATGTTATTGTGAAGAAACCATCTCACTTTGTTCTGTCACACTGATAAGACTTCTTTCTTACACCAAGCATACAAAATGTCCAGGTATGTGCTGTAGAACTAATAGCAACATACGTCTTCCTCAACTCAAATACAAGCCATGCAAAATATCTTCAGTTACTTTGCAGAAAATATTGTTATTTTAGTCTATGTGACCTTGAACTCTGACCTATCATCTAAAAAAAATTGTGTTTTTAGGTCTCACATGTGATCCATCTACAAAGCTTTGTCACAGCTTGTGGCATATGATGCGAGTTCTTTTGCGGAAGCCGTTATCTTCTCGAGATCAGACCTTGACCTTTCACTGTTTAACCCCAAAATCAATATGCCTTACATCAACATGTTTGGTCAAGTCATGGAATACACAATGAGTATTATTTTGAGGAAAATTTTTCCTGTGTTCAGAACTTGACCCTTGGTACCAAAATAAATAGGTTTCTTACTTGTCCCAAATACATTATACTTTAAATGTTGGTAAATGGTAAAAGTGCAATCACTATATTACGATGCTATCAAATTATGTTACTTTATTTCAGAGCAAGTTTTTAAATGTTCTATTTCTAGTAACAGCTGCCCTACTTAAAGGTGAATCAACATCTGAAAAAAATCTGACAACCCATTATACCACTTCAAATTTGTCAAACTCTAACAAGTAGTTTTGAGATTATCATTTGAAGTTTTAGGTTTTATTATTTTTTTGCAATTAGATCCACGTTTAACAGTGGATAGGTGTCATTGCAAAAACAAGCTACCTTCCAAATTCAGGTGAAATTGGTCAAGTAGTTTTTGAGTTGAAAATAGCAGCTGAAGCATGTGGAAAGATGCATTACAATAACTGATTACAATGCACTGGGTCATACCATAAACTAAATTGGCCTAATGGCTGGATGTGTTTATAAACAAGCACAACACGAAGATGATCCCAATTATTTTAGGACAGGAGTAGATCTTAAATTTGATTTACCCTGAGGTCTGGTAATCCAATTTTCTCCTTGTCGTGTCGTCTGTTCTATTCTCAAAGAAACTGCATGACTTCAAAGGACTGAGAAGAAGAAAAAAAGAAAAAATGTAAGTAATTTCCCAAGAGAGAAACATGAAGCCTCGGTATGACTAAGATTGCTCACCTGTGTGGCCTAGGCCAATTATGAAACAAGTTGGCCAAGAAATCTGGGCCAGATGGATGCTTCCTGTTGAAATTTGTTCCCCATGCTGTAGATTGCATGTTATGGAAACAGTTACTGCATGGTTTCTCTGGTTTTTGTTTGTTTTGTCCATATTTGATAGAAAAACTGTCTAATAATGAAAGGTTTCTATGTCATGATGATTTGTGTCAATGGTAATCAAATTCCGTTTATTTGTATATTTTGATATAAACATGCAACCATTCTTTATACAATGAGTAACAACTGCCATATTTAATAGCAAAGTAGCGTAATTTCTATAAATCTGGAATGTGTGCAAGACACTTTGTCATATCTCATCAATAGCGTAATTTGTATAAATCTGGAATGTGTGCAAGACACTTTCTGTCATATCTCATCAATAGCATAATTTCTATAAATCTGGAATGTGTGTGCAACATACTTTCTGTCATATCTCATCAATAGCGTAATTTCTATAAATCTGGAATGTGTGCAAGACACTTTGTCATATCTCATCAATAGCGTAATTTCTATAAATCTGGAATGTGTGTGCAAGACACTTTCTGTCATATCTCATCAATAGCGTAACTTTTAAAAATCTGGAATGTGTGCAACACACTTTCTGTCATATCTCATCAATAGCGTAATTTTTAAAAATCTGGAATGTGTGCAAGACACTTTCTGTCATATCTCATCAAGTCCATTATAGCAGTTTTTAGAACTTAATAAAGGTTTTCTATTTTTAGTAACATCAGCCATACTTTATTACTGATATAATTTATAACACATGAAGGTGATTCATGCCAGAAATGCTTTCTGAAAAACGCTTATCAATTCTGTTGAGTGTTTTTTCTATTAAAGAAGTTATTGAAATGATTTTTTCACATTTTTGGTACTGGCAGCCATACCAGATAGCAGATTAATTATCACAAGTGCAAATCTGACAATGCTTTACGGCAGTTTTTCATAAGTCATTTAATTGTTTTTCTATTTTTACCAATGTGGCCATATTGGATGGCAAACTGGCATCATTTGCAAACTATTAAGACCCTTTTACGCCAGGATAATTTCTATCAAAATTTTCTTATGGTTTTTATGAAGAATTAGTTACAAGATTTTTCTATAACTGCGGTTATATTTGATGGCAGGTCTGATAGACCCCAATGCTTTCTGTCAAATTTGGTCTAATTCTAATCTGAGGTTTTTCTTAAGTTGTTAAAAAGTTTTTTTTCCCCAAGTTGTGGCATTTACATTTGATGGCAAATTGGTATCATTTGAACAATCTTTTTGCAATGCATGTTACATGGCCCAATGTGCCAATCAAACTATGACAAAATGCTTGTTACAAGGCCCAATGTGCCAATCAAACTATGACAAAATGCTTGTTACAGGGCCCAATGTGCCAATCAAACTATGACAAAATGCTTGTTACAAGGCCCAATGTGCCAATCAAACTATGACAAAATGCTTGTTACAGGGCCCAATATGCGAATCAAAGTATGACAAAATGCTCCTTACAGGGAACAATATGCCAATCAAACTATGATAGAATGTTTTTACGGGGCCCAATATGCCAATCAAACTATGACAGAATGCTTGTCACAGGGCATAATGTGCCAATCAAATTTAGTTCAACCATTCATGGCAAGCCAACAAAACCAAATGTGAAAACATTTGCAAAAAAGGACACGCTGTAACAAGCCTAAATAATTTCAACCATATCGACTTACATTGCGACAAGCACTTCAAGGGCAAACAGCCAAATTAAACTGCATACTGTGCTGAGTTCATTTTCATGTGTGAAATAAAACTAATTTGCAGAGTTCTCGTTCATCACCGCTTATGGAGTGCATGAATTTGTACAAAGTTTGCGCAAATAACTAATCTCTGTTAATACGCACAACATCTTGCTCATGATGGGAGTCATCCAAGATTTATTGTTTGTTTGTTTGTTTAGGATTTTTAACGTAGCTTTAACAATTTTCCAGTCATATCGCTACGATGTCTGCAGTGAGGCAGTTTATAGTGATGTCTAGCACTGAGACATCATGCCGCAGACATGTAGTATGATGTCTCACCCAGTCACATTATCCTGGCACCAGGCCGACCAGTCCTAACACTAACCTCTTAATGCTGAGCGTCAAGCGAGGCAGCTGTTAGTACCATTTTTGTAAGTCTTTTGGTATGACTCGGCCGGGGATCGAACCGACGACCTCCCGCTTCCGGGGCTGACGCTCTAACCACTAGACCACCGGAGCGGTCATCCAAGATTTACATATGCTACTTGAGAATAACGGTCAAAAAGGCAAGATAATATAGTTTGTAAGTGATGTCTGATCAAAATCAAATAAAAATATACAGCATAAAAAAATTTGCAACAAGATCAGCCAATCAGATGCAAGATCACCTCATTAATATGCATTGCCCCTTCTATCTTTCAAAACCAATAAAAATTATGATACTCTAAGCCCATACATGGTTGCATCTAGGATTTGATAAATATGGGTACTTGCACACACTGAATCTGAAAAAGGGGCGGGGGAAGGGGGGGCAACATAACCATATGCAGGGCCTTCCAGTATGGTGCAGTAAAACCTCAATGTATTCAAAAAGATCTATAGCAAGTATAATGAGTGCATTAAATGCATATAATGTTTTCTGTATATTATAGTATAACAGTTAAAACTGAAATCAAAGTCTTATGTCTTCTAATAACAATATTCTATCGATTCACTAACCATTAAAGATTCAAACCATAGCTGCCAACCCCTGAGTGCAAAAATACTGATTACTTGTGACAAAAATACTGATTTTCAGGACCAAATACTGATTTTTAAATTTCAATGCATATGTATCTATTTACAACCTATACAACCATCAGTAAAGTTGGACAGTGCCTTACACAATTAATTAATGTCAAAGATGCACATGTTGCACAAAATGTACCTTCTGTAGTTGCGCGTGTTCCATATGGGTGCTCATTCAAAAGGTGCAAGAGTGCAACACACTCAAACACAAGCTATTTACAGGAGCCCTTTCTATGCCTTATTTTTTTTTTAATCATTGATTCCAATGTACCAATTTTCATTTATTATCTCAATTCTGTAATTTTCTTATTGAAATGTTTTCATTCAAGCATAAGAATTATCTTTTGCGATTTTAATGTCTAAAAAACTTGTGCAAAATAAATCGCCAACAACATTAGTAACTGAAAAAGGAAGGTTTATTTCTAAAAGAAATTTAAAAATTATAGTTTGATCGATGTACATTAAGGTTCTCTCTGTCATTTATCTACGTCGTAAGTTCAGGCTGAGTTGTTTGTGATGAAGCAGGAAGCTGATGTTTATTAGCTTTTTCGAGCTCTTGTATTTCATGGGCGCCTCCGTACCCAATAGCGAAATCACGTTACACAATTACAAAACGTCAGTTTTTCTCCTTTACTATATGGTTTTACAAATCTATACAAGACGGCACAAATATCCTTCCAGTCGTCTCCTATTTCTTCTGGAGAAAATTCTGAATATTCTGCCTTCGAATTTATCATGATTAGAAGCTGAATATTACGAAGACTAGATACAGCAACAGCGGTAACTATTGCGAAATCCAATATGGCGGTTAACGACTGGCTTGGTAGCCTCGATTTCGAATGAACCAATCGTATTGTAGAACTGTATTTGTATATACATGTTATATATTCTGTCAAAATAGAACCGAGAGCGCGTTCTAAACTGGCAATTCCAAAGAAATTTTATTATTATTTTTAAAAATAAAAAACGTATTTTTTTGCCAAAAAAACATACACCCGTATTCAGGTCCAAAATACGGGACAAATACGGAAAAAACGGGACAGTTGGCAGCTATGTCAAACCATAGACTGCAAATAGTGTCACTCCTCTGGCCAATCTTAAAAATCACTGTCATGTACTTTCTGCGGGTCAAATGCTAAATTCTAATTGGATACAAATCCATAAGAAAGATCAGAAGGATATATATTTTGCTTTAATGGATGACAAAAATAATTATTAAGGAAAAGTCCAAAGCTCAAAATGAATTAAGAAAAGTATATATGCAGTTCTATAAAAGTTAATTCTTAACTGGAACATATATACATCTCAGGTCTGCATCTAGACTGACTGTAATTGTGACTGCATTATTCGGCAAATATGATAACTATTTCCTAAATAGCTGTCTGTCCTTCCTCATCCTCCACTCTACCAATGCCTTGTCAAAGTTGAAGTATCTCAGAGGAGGTCCTGCAATTGAAATCGTCACGAGTCTGTTGAGAACCCTTGCTTCTATACAGCTTCTTCCTGCAGTTTTGGTTCAATTTTGAATTCTCAGTCAGCGGTTTGGTATGGCATTACCATGGCCACTGATGCTAACTGAAGATTTGGAAATGCTTCTGCATGATGATGATGTACAATCTGCCAGAGTCCACACATTTTGTCTCTAGGAAAAATCTCTTTTAATGACAGTCTTAGCAAGAGTCCATTCTGTAAAAACGTGTTTTGGGCCACACAAAGTGGGTCTGATAACTTCTTTTGATTTCTTCTCTTGACCAAATGATCACAGAGATTTTGTATCTGGTCATAACCATACATTAAATTCTTGTTCTTCAGACTATTGGAATGTGAGGTCATGAAGACCAAGAACCTCAAATGCTGTTGCCACATGTGTGCTGCTCTTTGGAAATCTTGCAGCCATCTCCACCTGCAAATTTGTAACAAACTCAAAGCGAAGGTTAGACACATCATCTGAAACTTTTTTTCAAATGTGCTCCTATGTAACTTGAGTTTAACACCATTGTAAATGATTTTAGATTTGTCTTCCTCAATGATTTCAATTTTTCAGACATATGGGTCTGGTGAAAGGATTTTCCCATGTCTGCTTTCTGTAAGGTAGAATTCAAAATATCAAGTGCCGGTGACACAGCTGCTATATCCAGTCCGATTTCTGTGAAAGCATTTTTAGCTATGCTAAGTGAGGTATGATATCCATCACAATATTCAAGCATGCCACAAATCTGTAGTCCATGAGTTTATTCAACAAGTCTTTTGTCTTGTCATTCTTTCTAAAATAATTCACAAGATCCCCCCAGCTGTGAATTAATTGCATATAGTGCATCAATAAATGACAGCCATCTTATTTCATGCACCTCTCTGATTTTTAGTTGAGGAATGTCCAGAATGATCTGGCATTTCTTCAATTCAGCTGTTTTGTTGGCAGATTTTTTTTTAAAGTACAGGTTATTAACTTCAAAGGTTTCCTTGAGGTATGAGCCATACAATGAGTACTGATCAATTGAAAGCTTTTCTCCTTGAACTGTGTTGCTATACCACTCTGGACAACTGTCATCACTGATGCTCCATCATACTCAAGAGGAATCTCCTTTTTCAAGAACTGGACAACGTCTTTGAAAAGAACTGGACAACTTCTTTGAAAAGAACTGGACAACTTCTTTGAAAAGGACTGGACAACTTCTTTGAAAAGAACTGGACAACTTCTTTGAAAAGAACTGGACAACTTCTTTGAAAAGAACTGGACAACTTTGAAAAGAACTGGACAACTTCTTTGAAAAGAACTTCAGCAGTGTATGACTGTCCTTCCACTGACACATTAACAAGAAAATGTGTTGTAGAAATAAACATGGTTGGTTCAATGATTCTGGTATAAATGACCAGCTTCTTGGTATTTGAAATGTCTGTACTCTCATCAATTAAGATGCTAATGAATGGACTAGATCATACTTTCTGCATTAACTCGGATTCTATCACTGTTGCTATGCAATCATGGAAGAAGAAAAAAAGCTTGATAATAACTCAGAGTATAAAAGTATTTTGTTATCAATATTAATATTTTTAATTTTATTAAAGTATTTGAGAAATTTTATTAAAGTATTTGAGAAATGTGAAACAAATATTTTTTTTTTTAAACCAAAGTAAATTGTGCATTAGCATCTCATTTTTTTCATTCATTTCCAGCCATGGTCGATTTTTTTCCAGTCTGAATTGCAAGACTACTTTTCTTCTTGGCATTGGATGGACCCATAGTTTCATCACCGCTGTCTTTAAGCACATTACTAGCTTCGTCTGATATGAGATTAGCTTGAGGAAGTGTTTGTTCACCGTCATTATGCCTACTGACAGAAACTTTGCACCCTGACTGTTATTAAAAGTGTTACTGCTAAAATAACGAAAAAGTGTCAGAGTTTTAACCGATTTTATCATTTAACATGTTATGCCAAGCCAGCCTCTGTATCAAATGTGTTCTTCTGACCTTTCTTAATATCCAATCAGAATTGAGCACATGACATATAGATATAAGTGACGTATCTATAATTATACAAGTACAGCATAATCGCCACGAGTGATAACAGGGAATTTTATAGCAAAAAATAAAATAACGCATTCTTCACCCAAAAAAATGTGCACAATGCTTCTTTTAGATGCAATTCTGCCCCGCATAGGATTAAAAAATTTTTTGGAAATCTTGAATTTGGGGTGTTTTACATGATGAACACTCCACCACTGAGCCTGAAAAGTGATCCAAACACAAAACTTAACCATGATTTTATGGATGGATGGACAGAAGTACAGTTGGATAAACAAGTCATGCCTATCATGATGGTTCATAAAAGGAAAAAGTGGATGGAGAGAAAAAGAGCGAGAGAGCATTGTGGCTTACCTTGCATAAACTAGCTGCAGCTGTGGAGGTAGGGGTGGTATGGTCAACTCTTCACAGTGGGGCTGTAACGTCAAGTAAATGGGGATACCAATGCTCTGTCCCCGCTTCATGTTTTGTGAAATTTGGCAGTTATAGCTGTACCTCTTCAGGTGCAGAATAAAAACTCTATAAAAGTTTCAAATAATATAAATATTTATCTTAATTGATAGAGTAAGTGTCGCTGTTATATTAAAAGTTATAAAGGTCATGTAGGCATTCAGAACTAATTATTTCATTATACATATTTGTCTGGAAGGTCATAATTTACATGTCCAAAGAAGTACATACAGCAAAAAAAATCAGTGTTACATTACTTGGACATTTGAACAAGCTTGACTTAATGATGTGATCCAGTAGTACAAGTCAACTGTTGTAATGTCACAATGAAAGCAGCTTTGTGTTAAATACTAATTTATATGACAGTGATTTTGCTCATGATAGGCACAACGTCTATTCTTGACCCTGATTAGAACCTGACTGCCATTGTAAAAAATAAAGCAATTAATAATTTTTGTCTGAAACTATTCTGATGATATTTAAGGTGGAGATTATTCAATAATTTGGATAAACTATGGTTTAACTATTTTCAGGGTTAGAAGAGAAACTAAATTTTAAATATTAGGCGGTTTAATTTTTTTCCCAAGGTTTTACAGTTTTCTACATAAAATGTAACTAATAAAAAGTAAAAATAAATATTTAAAAATCAAATATGCAAATACTTAATAAGTTTTTAAGAAATGTCCACTAAAACGACTTTCTGCACACTTGCCCGCAAATAATTCTTTCAACAAATCTAAAAAATTAATCAATGTCATATTTTCAGTTGATACACAATACGCTGTATACTATAGACAATGTCTCAGGACCAATACATTTTCTTAATATCAAATTTTCATGTGCCTGCCTTGCATGCTTTCTAATTGCATCGTACATAAAAAAAAAATGCTAGTGTCCCTTTCCAACCACAATGTATTGAAAGTCAACTTAGTTGGAAACAAATTTTACTATTGTTACTATGCTCCAGGTATCTTGACAATAATTTTTAAGGAATAACATCACCATGCTTGGATTTACCAGGTTTTGTTTTTACATATTTGTGTTTTCTCCCCCAATAAACCAAAAGATGTTACATCAGAAGCTCATCAAAAGTTGAAATCTAAATGTAGCATTTGATTGATTGATTGATTGATATTTAACGGCGCACCAGTAATTTTAGGCTATTTAGCGCCATACAACAGGTTGTACTTAAACATGGTTAAAAATACTAAAGGTTTAATATCGACCAGCGATATAAAAAAAACCCAAATAGTTCAATATAAAATTGTAAGTTGTTGGTAACAGTAAATTATGAAGCTTCCCAATCAACGGGAGATGTAAATGGTGTATGTTGATGAAAATATGTTGTAAATAAGAGGTGATATTTGCATTAAATAAAAATGCACTAGGTGATGACATACAAGTTAAAGTTTAAGATAAAGATTTACTTCCTTCAGGAAATCTAAAATACAAGTGATAGATACAGTATCAAAAAGTTCCTTCATGTCATGTACATTATAGTACTTAGCACGTGAAGGTTGCAGGTCGAAACACTCGGTCATGAAGTGTTTAACAGTGAATGGTTCATTGCAAGAGACGCACTCTGGTGGATCTTCACCTTTTAGTATGTGGGAGTGGGTTATGTATGAATGACCGATTCTGAGTCTTGCAATGGCAGTCTCCTCCCTACGGATAGTTCTGTAGGAAGGAGTCCATTCCCCCAGGGTTGGTTTGATGGCATGAAGTTTGTTGTTGACTGTATGATCCCATGACGTCTGCCACTTCTGACGCAGGTACCTTTTGATACAAGGTTTAAAATCAGTAAACGGTAATTTAAAATCTGATGGTTCTTGGGATAGAGCCATCTTAGCAGCACGGTCTGCTTCTTCATTACCTCTAATACCAATATGGCTAGGTAACCAACAGTATACTATATTGCTAGAGGTACTAAGCTCTGTATTTTTGACGAGGAGATGGACTAATAATGGATTATCCAGTTTTCTATTGTGTAGCGACTGAAGCACTGATAAAGAGTCACAGAAGATAATGCTATTTAAGACGCGTTTCTGTTCGATAAATTTGAGAGCAAGGTCTATTGCTCTGATTTCCGCTGAAAATATGGACGCATCGTTTGGCAAACGCACTTTGGTTATGTGCTTGCCACTAACGAAGGCTGCAGCAGCCTTTTCATCAACCTTTGATCCATCAGTATAAAATTTAGTGTAATTTGTAAAATAGTTGAGAAGTTCATGATAAGAGTTCAGGAATATGACAGGGTTGGTCTCAGATTTATTCTCATCGTGTAACGTAAAAATCACTTTGGGTTGCTTCAGGAGCCAAGGTGGTGTTTTCGAGACAAACGTTTTCTGAACTGTGGAGAGATTACTTTTGATATTGTCAAGGCTGGATGATATTCTAATGCCAAATGAAGGTATGGCATTTGGTTTATTACCATATAAAGTTTTGTATTTTGGCTGAAAAACAGCCGAAAAAGCAGGGTTCCGAGGGTTTGATCTTAACTTAAGAGCGTATTGTGCAAAAAGCATTTCTCTGCGATGCGATAAAGGTGGTTAATTCGCTTCCGCGAATTGTCTTAAATGCTCCTAGAGCGAGTCTTATTCCCTGGTGATGAATTGGATCAAGCATTTTCAAATAGGACTTCCTAGCTGAACCATAAACAATGCATCCATAGTCTAGTATGGAGCGGATAAATGTTCTATACAAATTAAGGAGGACTTTTTTATCAGCACCCCAGTCAGTGTGCGCAATTACTTTAAGTAGATTTAAAGCTTTTAAGCATTTAGCTTTTAAATTTTTTATGTGTGGTATAAAAGTCAGCTTTCTGTCGAAGATAATACCCAAAAATTTTGTTTCCTCAACGACTGGAATAAGTGTTCCATCCAGCGTGAGTTTAGGGTCATCATGATGTCTTCGCAATTGACAGAAATGCATGCATACTGTTTTCGATTTAGAAAATTTGAAACCGTTATTACTGGCCCAACTTTGGATCTTACTGATATTTTGCTGGAGTTGCCTTTCAATTGTATGCATGTGCTTTGATCGATAACAAATTAAAAAATCGTCTACATATAAAGAGCAATCCACACCGGGAGCTAAGCACTTGGTGATGCTATTGATTTTGATATTAAATAGCGTCACAGATAGAATACTGCCCTGGGGCACACCCATCTCTTGCTGGTGCATATCGGAGAGGGTAGAGCCCACTCGTACTTTGAATTCTCTGTCGGAGAGAAAACTGGAAATGAAAGAAGGCAGACAGCCTTTTAGGCCTAGATCGTGCAGGTCATTTAGTATCCCGTACTTCCATGTTGTGTCATAGGCCTTTTCTAAATCAAAGAAGACTGCTACTAAATGTTCTTTCTTGATAAATGCATCGTGAATAAATGTTTCCAGTCTAACCAGATGATCGTTTGTACTACGACCAGAATGGAAGCCACTTTGGAAAGGGGATATTAAATTGTTACTTTCCAAGTACCATATAAGCCGAGAATTAATCATTCATTCCATTGTTTTGCACACGCAGCTTGTCAGTGCAATGGGCCGATAGTTGTTAGGATCTTCGATGTCTTTGCCTGGTTTGGGAATCGGTATTACTATTGCTTCTCTCCAGCTCTTAGGTACATTACCAGCAATCCATAAATCATTGAAGATTTTCAGAAGTAATGTCAGAGAAGATTCTGGGAGGTGTTTCAAAAACTGGTAATGTACTTCGTCAGGCCCAGCTGATGTATCATGGGCCTTGTCTAAAGCCTCCCTAAGTTCCAATAAAGAAAACAGCTGGTTATAGCTTTCAGAGTTGTTAGATGTGAACTTTAAACGTGACTTTTCTTTTTGATATTTTAATCTTTGAAAGGTTTCTGAATAATTAGATGATGATGAGTTTTTTGAGAAACTGTCGGCAAGAATATTTGCTATGTCACGTTTCGAACTAAAATTGTTATTGTTTGTTTTCAGTTGTCGAATAGAATTATGTTTCCTCTTTCCATTTATTTTGCGAATAGTATCCCAAACTTGTTTCATTGAGGTACGAGAGTTTATAGTAGAAACATATTTCTTCCAGGATGTACGTTTACATTCTTTGATTGTGCGTCGTGTTTTAGCCCGCGCAATTCGATATTTGTTTAAATTTTCGGGCGTAGGACGAGTGTTGAATTGTTTTAATGCTTCTCGGCGTTGTCTAATGGCTTCTTTGCATTCCTTGGTTACCCAAGGTTTTTGCGGTTTTTTACTGTTCGGTGAGGACTTAGGAATAGATTCATCTGCAATTGAGATTAGAATTGAAGTAAAATGCTGTATAGGATTAACAGCGTTGAATATTGTATTATTATTTAGTCTAGTTTGACATAGTGTTTCAAAGGAAGCCCAGTCGGCTTTCTTTATATTCCATTGTGGAATTGAGTCATCAATTTTAGAGTTATTTTCAAGAATGATTGGAAAATGATCACTGCTGTGAAGGTCATCAGCGACCTTCCATTCATAGTCCAAAAGCAATGAAGGAGAGCAAATTGTCAAATCAATGGACGTGTACGTACCCGATCCTGGGTGTAAATATGTCGGTGAGTTGGTATTATATAGACACAAATCGTGTCTAGAAATGAAATCTTCTATTTTATGGCCTCTGTCGTTTATGTGATTCGATCCCCATAGAATGTTATGGGCATTAAAATCCCCGAGTAGAACGAAGGGTGTGGGAAGTTGTTGAACAATATTGTCTAAATCATTTGGTACTAGTTTGGCGTTTGGTGGTAAGTAAATGGAACAAAAAGTAATCACTCGATGTAAAGTGACACTTACAGCAATAGCTTGTAAATTTGTATTTAAAGGAATGACTCTGTGCGGGGCTCTATTGTTCACAACAACAGAGACTCCTCCTGAGGCCCTGTCAACGTTTTGAAAGTACTTGTTGAATAGGGAAAAGTTTTTAAATGTAATTTTATCTGTGTCTTTCAGGAATGTTTCCTGTAAACATAGTACAGCAGGATCATGTTCATTTAAAAGCAGAAGAATATCATTGTAGTTTGCTTTAAGTCCTCGACAGTTCCATTGTATGATGGTGTTCTTCATTATAAAATTTTAATGGAGATTCTGGATCTAGGTAAGACTATTCGCGGCGAAAATGTGTGTTATTATTTGTCTGGAGGAAGTACGGGAGTATATCTGGTTTTACTAGGTTTGGAGGAACCTTGAGTACATGGAGCAGTTTCTTCTGCATCCATGCTTTCAAGTTCTCCAAACATATTGTAAAGTTTAATGGGGTCATCTGACCCCTTTTGCTGCTTCTTTGTTTGTGGTTTTTGATTTCTTGGAGCTTTTGGTGGTGGGTTGTTATTAAATGTCGTCTGAGTAGATGCTGTGCTTTGCTGTGGTTGGTAATGAGGGATGTTGGCACTTGTTCTTGAATCGGGCTGATCTGTCTGTGTTTGAGCGTCCTTCGTGATTTTTGGGCTGTGTTTCACAACTGTGGAGAAGGATGGGCCAGGAAGGGATGTTTTTGCCTGGACAAGTTTTCTGGCCTCTGGGTAGGGTATGTTGGAGGTAAACTTTACCCTCTGAATTTCCTTCTCCAGTTTCCAAGTATCACAATCCTTAGAATTGGCGTGATGTTCTTTGCCACAGTTGACACAATTCGGAGTTGCTCTACAATCAGCTTCCTGATGAGAATGGTCTCCGCATCGGCCACAGACCTTGACTCTGGAGCATCGGTCTTCGTGATGGCCGTATTTTTGACACTTATAGCATCGAAGGGGGTTTGGAATATAGATCTCAACCTTTACTTGCAAAAACCCAACCTTGACCACTTTGGGCACAATTGGTTTATTAAAGGTGAGTACAAACGTGTTGGTGTCCTGCAGGTTGTTTTTACGTTTAATACGTATTCTACGCACTGCAGTGACACCTTCATGTTTCATCCCTTCGATGATATCTGCGTCGTTGACTCCAGCCAAGTCACGACACCGCATCACGCCTTTGGACGTATTTAAGGAAGTGTGAGCGAATGAGGTCACTGGAATGTCAAAGAATGTTTTCATCTTTTTGAGATTTTCTGATTGACCCCTTCGCTCACATTCAACGAGAAGACAGCCCGATTTCAATTTCTTGACACCTTTTGGTGTGCCGATCAAACCCATTAAAGTTTTTTCAATAACAAAAGGAGATAGTGCAGCAATTTGTTTTTCAGCATCTGTTGACTGTATGACCATGAAGCGTGGGAATGACTCCACACCACATGGTTCTTCATCAGAGTCGGATAGTGATTTCGTTCGTTTGTTTTGATTTTTTTTTGAATTTTCCATGATTTAGTTTTAAAGTTTCAGCACCCATGCTCCCCGCCCACCATGGAGCCCAACAAAGGGACACTTTTCAAGTGCCAGGGATACACAGATGCTATACTCATTAGATAAAATTACCTAGGATCAGCAAAATTACCTCTTGATTGACCCGTTAAGCCACCGCTATCTGGAAGGTCCTCTAGTACTTTTTGAAAATGAAAGCTAGAAAGATAGAATGAAGGGGCAACGGTGGTATCAAGAGAGATACAATAAAGATATAGAAGGTAAGCCAGTAAAAAGAGACCTCCCAGTGCTCGGCGTGACCAGCCGATTTGTCGAGACCGGGCCCATCTCGACCACCCGTCTAAGAGAAGTAGAGGCCAAAGTAGTGTATTGCATCGGAAAAGCCTCCGCTCAACTACCAGGATCCTTTCCTCCTCCGACACGGGTCGCAACCCACGGCAAACAGGTCGCGCCTCTACTTAGTCGCCTTTTACAACACGTGGCGAGGCACGTCAGGCCAATTCTCCAACCCCGAACCCGCAGGGGGCTGTAGCATTTAGTCAAAATTTCCATCAATTGGATTGGAGACAGCAGTTTATTTGTCAAAAGGGAAATTTGACAATTAAAACAAAATAAACATTACAGTTCCTTAAACAAAGTAAATGTTGTGATATTCCATATTTCTTTCATATATATTCCAAGTGACTTAAAAAGATAGTGACATTAATAGTGACATTATGTATAACCATGTTTTTCTTATCTGGGTAATTTTGGGGTAAATCAGCCTCGATTTTAAATGTTAATTCATATTGCATTAACTCTGAAAAACAGAGAATGTAAATGTATCCTACTGTTCATTGTTTCAACTGTTCACATATTCTTGTACCTGAAAAATGAGTAGTACATTTAAAGTCAAGACGTTACTAAACATTACTCCTCCGTTTCTAAGTCTAACAAGTGCTAACAATGGTACAGCCCAGAATTCTATTCTCCTTCAACTGGTTTGTTTTGTTTTGTTTTTTAGGGTTTAACGCCATTTTTCAGCACATGATACACATGGCGGCCAGTATTATTGGTGGAGGAAGAACCCGGGAAAACCCCCGAAAAGAACCACCGACCCATGAGAAGCTACTGGCAAGCTTTCTCACATAACTACATTAGCCGAATCTTAGACTCGAACCCACACAGTCAGAGGTGAGACGGCAGTGATCCAAAACGGAGAGCGCTTTAGACCATTCGACCACTCGGGGCACCCCCTTCAGCTGGTGAACAGTCTTTTTAAAATTACATATCTGGTCATTGTGAAGTCGGTTACCTGGTTTTATTAGCTTAGTCCTATCATAGGATGTGGTTTTAATAATCACTTATCCAGTCAATACCCAGGATTAAGTTGCACATCGGCTCAAATCACCATGACATTCAATTATCGAAATTGACATTCAAGATCAATAAATTATTCTTTTTGTTTATTTGAAGAAAAAAAAGTGTAACATTTTTCAGTTTTACCACCCCAAAAAAAAAAAAATACAAAGCAAGTACGTATCTACTGAGGCACCCAATGCTTATCAAATTGCTTTAAAGCCGCCATATCCCATCTTTCATTTTAAATTTCCACCTCAATTAAATTGTATGTCACATTGTTATAGTGACATCCCATACGGCTGATTATTTTGTTACAACTCAAGCTTACTTCACACCCTTATCTCTTTTAACTACGACAAATGACAAGGTCACAAACTCAACATTATCTCAAGCAGGTCAGATTGCACAATGATACTCGTTACCCATACAGAAATTAACAGGGTTTATCCTTACTCCTAGCAGCAGGGAGGGCGAACCCATCTTTCTATAAAGACCTTGTTTCGTTAATCTAATGATATGTATTGGAAAAAAATTTTTTTAAAATAAGGCTCTATTTTGAAAACAAAACCTTCCTTTCCCGCTAACTCACCTCTTTAATAGAAACCTTATTTTGTTAATCTACTGGAAAAATATCATTTTTTAAAAATAAAGATCTAATTTGAAAATAAAGACTTCCTTCCTTTCTGAAATAAAGTGAAAATATTACAATTTTTGTCACTTTTTAAGGTGTTTGCCCTCCCAGCTGCAGCGAATTGAATCATTAATTGATATCAATATGGCACCAGTTATGAAATCTCATGCAGCTGGATTAGCTCGAGAAAGATTAGAAGCAATAAAAAAATGTCTTCCTGTTCGTGATTCTGTAAATCTTCAAAATCGGCAAGAATCTAAAATTGAATTTACAGAAGGAGCAGAAAAAATATTCAACCCTGTTACAAAGGTTACTGAAAGAGTTGCCGAAACTACTTAAGGTCTTCTTAAAACAAACAAAAAAGATTTTACGAGATCTTCCAACTGAAACAGCTGATGTTCAACCTCCACTGTAGGTGAAGAAATACTAGAATATTGGTAAAATTCATGCTGAAATAGGTGATACAAAAAGTCATATTATTGAACCAGAACAAGCAAGAATCAGAACTAAATCAAGCAATAAATTCATCGATACAAGTATATTTCAAATAGAAAATACTGAAGAGGAAAGATTACCTGAGGTTGCCGTGAGTAGTTATGATAGTAAAAAAATATTTATGAAACCGTGAGTACGCTAATAATTACGTAAATCGTGAATCCTGGTACAAGTGGATTTTAAAACATATTACAAAACAAATAATGTCAAACATAATGATTCAAGATATACTGCACCCACGACAACCATTACAAACAAAAAGTCGGGCAACAAGAGCCCAAGTGGTCTAAGGCGCTCTCCATTACGGATCACTGCCATTTCACCACTGTCTGCGTGGGTTCGAGTCTAGGATTCGGCCAAAGTGGGTATGTGAGAAAGCTTGCCAGTAGCTTTTCATGGGTCGGTGGTTCTTTCCGGGGGGTTTTCCTGGGTTCTTCCTTCACCATTAATACTGGGCACCATGTATAGCCTATCATGTGCTGAAAAATGGCGTTAAACCTCACAATAACAACAAACAATAAGTGAAAAAGGAAAGATTTGGAATTTTAAGAACTTATATGATGGAGGGAATTAATATCACCAAGAAAATCGCCGTTCAGATCATCTTGTATTGAGAAAAAAGAAACAATCAGAAGTGGTATTACCACTCAAGGAAGTGGTCTTATTACTTGTCCTTACAACATTCTCACTGATGTGGATAGACTGGAAATTCTAACTGGATGAAAACGTGCTGGAAATTATTCTCCAGAAATTATTAATGGAAGTTTCTGATATTTGTCAAAGATTAATACTGGTGGTATCATGGACATTAATGTTTACCGGCATCTCATTAATGAAATTGTTGATGATTATCACAGTGATCACAATTAAATAAATATATTTTTAAAAAATGATTGTACATAATTCTCAATGTAGACCAATTATGGTTAGAGTAGTAAATTTACGATTACCAATATATGAAGCAATGTATGGAGATGGACTTGGTGATACTGTTCATGGTTTATTTAGTGGAAAGGCCCCAAATGCAATACCAATTGCAAAACGAGGAATGAATGCTATTAATTTTGATAGTCATAAAGCTCCCGGTGTAATTGTTAATCTTACCGGTAAAATGTTTTTCGGCAATTAAGAATATACTAGCACGGTTAATTAGATGAAAAACACCACCGGTTAAATTACCAAGCACAGAAATTATGTCTGCAAATGAAAGTAAAACAATAAATCAAGCCATAAATACAAAACTAGCGGACTTGGCTGATGAAGCAGAAGAAAATTTAAGTGCAAATTTGATAGCAGGATGTGGTCTTCATGTTAGATGTAACAAATTATAATAAAATGTTCAAACGTATATCCAATACAACATTCGATATGGAAGCACCAATTTGCAAAGATAAATAGAAAAGTGATTTTCAATTTTATTCTTGTGATGCACGAAATCCAGATCAGCGGGGGAGAATCGAATTACAATTTCAGGTTACAAGATATTTCTTACCTGCTGAAGCATCTATCTAAGTAGAAGGTGAAATTATAAGAACGAATAATACTGTATTTGATGATGATTTTAGAGACGGTTTTGTTAATAAAGGTATTATGGCGTTGTTTGATAGCGCTATGTATATGATTGATGGAAGAAATATTGAAATGATTCAAAAAGATGTTGATGTAGCTACAACAGTAATAGGTCTAGCAAGATATTCAGATGATTATACAAGATCAGCTGGTTCATCAATGATGTTTTTCAAAAGATATTACTGACCATCCTGACTATAAACCATATCTTTCAGTGCACAACCAATTCAAGCAATAGCCTGACCATCCACAGCATTTTTGATGTTACAGTCTGCTAACCCAAATCATAATCTAAAATTTGGATCACGTTTATCAGTATTAATTGGTAATCGTAGAATATTTTCATGTGCAATTCTATTATCTCATATATTTGCATTTTGTAGAGATGTTGCACTCGCGAGAAAGGCTACCAATCATGATATAATTTGGCGTGTTGCTGGTGGTGACGATGTTGGTAAAGTACTACTAACAAAACTTTCACTGTGGATGCCTGTGATGACTGTCGCTTGTTGAAGAACAAAGGTTACTTTCTTTTATGGATAAAAGCGGTAAATAATTGTTATCATGGTTAACATTAACAGTATTCAGAGTAATGTTACTGGATTTTTTACATGGCATATAACATTACGTTTCTGCACCACAATATTTTTGTTACTTTTCAAACTATTGAACGATTGAAATCACAATTACAAAATCATATGGCATTAAATAATTCTAATGTTTCTGAAGTTTTGTTAAGAATAAACAGACATCAAGAACCATCCAAAGATATTTTACTGAATTTTACTGAAAATCGTGTAGTACGTGTATATCGTTTGATGACATTTTTGGGGCGCAATATATAGATACTGGTTTATAAATATAGATACTGGTTTATAAATATCACAGAAAGATTTTACAACATTATATCCAGTTTTTTACTTTTTGCTGGAACATCTTGATTTAGCTTGACAATAAGTTTATATATATATATTCATTTGTTTAAATTTTAATAAAAAGATACCAGTTGATTGAACGTTACTGAACTTATGTGGATGTTAAAATATTTAGGAGCTGCATACATTGATTTAAATTCTATTTCCTCGCATTCGATAACAGCAACATCAGGTCTAACAAATCTTCCAGTTCTATCACATTTGCTATTCTTCCCATAATTACAATTCTGACCTCTGCATAACAGATCTTAAATTTATTAGTCTATTATCTGTTTACTTCCATTGATGTGATCAATAACAAACCCATCCTTGATTGATCAGTGAAAATATTCAAATATAAATCGATGTGAACATATTGGTGATCTTTTGTTAGCATTGAAAATTATATAACCAGTATTATTAATGCAACCAATTGGTTTCTTCAGTCTGCAGTGTCTAATAATGCTATCACGAGATGCTTCATAATTTTCAATGATAGGATGTTTTATAAATCATTTTTCTCCATTTGTATATAAAGTATTATTTATTCAAATAATACACTTGTTGAAACTTCAATATATAATCCACAGATTTTATGATTTTATCATTGTTATTAATTTTTTTAACATAATGTAATTTTAATTCTCTATCTTTTACAGCCACATTTCAAAATATTTGTTAATAATAATGGAAATAATTTCGAATTAATGAATGGAAATAAATTCGGTACGATTGTAAGTTATCCTGATAGTGAATCACCGTAATTTTCTCAATTTCAGATCCTCAATGCTCACAGATGTTGCAAAAAATGCACTATCAATCATAAATTGATTTCCTGAATATGCTGTTAGAGTTTCCAAAGACTAATTCTACATCGATAAAAAAGATTCATTAAAATAATTATTAACAAAATCAAACATTAGCGATTGTGCATCATGGGGTAAATGGAGAATAAAACAAGAAAATATCCTTGATTACAGTCCTACCTGTTTATATCGACATCGCTATCTCGACAAGCCGCCTATGTCAACAAAAAAGCAAAGTCCCGGTCCCATGGTCTACTATTACTATCAAATTGTCATGCTTATATCGACGTCGAGATAAAGAAAAACGTACATGTCGACAGAAGCCCTTGGTCCCAGCTTGAACAAATCTTTTGTTTTCAAAATATTTATGTCGACAAGCTGCCAATTAAGACCAATACTTTGTTCAACAATTAGTTGATCTTGCCGTCAGTCTTTTGATGTCGTGGTCGGATAAAAAAACATAGCAGCACATTTTCTCACCACTCTGCAACTAGTTAAGTCTTTGATCTTGCCGCCTAGCTTGTGGGTCATGTTCTTCAGATGTACTCTAACAATGACAACATGTACATCTGTAGGTCTTTCAGTCACTGAATATTCTGATTGTAAATATCAGCACAGCTAAAAGGATCAATTGATGAACACAATTTTCACATCAACAGGTGGTCGAAGCAGGACTAGCAAGCCGTCCAGGAAATTGATGCATACAGAGGACTCCTGTACATGTGATTTTCTGAATCCCATATAAAAATTGCATGAAAATACGGATTACGTGTTTTCGAGACCTTTGAAAGTGATCGGTGATTAAAACAAGTTTTTTTGGGGGATGTGAAAGTTTCGTTTTTAACTTTATTTACATTTACGATGCAGGGTAAAATGCAAATTAAATTTACAGTCTTTGGAAACTAAATATCTGGCTGTTAAGGAAGTTAAGGGATGAACATCTTGCAAATAGGTCTGTGAAATTTTTTCACTTAAAAATAACACACGTCCAGGAAGGATGAAAGCTGCTGAGTCTATAAAGAAAGACTCCGTTGAAGGTAACTGCGCTCCCAAAGGAAGAAGCTAGACAGCTACATTTAAAGACGTGGAGGAAGCATCAAAATGGTTCAATGAAGCATTATCGAAAAAACCATGTGGAGAACTTCGCTGCAACAAATGGTTGGTTCAGTCGTTTTAAAGTTTGTCATAACATCGGATACAAAAGTATTTGTTGAGAATACATGTACTGTTGACAGTTTTTCACTTCCCTGTGAATAGCCCCATCCCCTCGGTATCCTCAATAAGATGGGTACAGACCGACCAAAATCGAGGCCAATTTACGTACATGTACATGAAGCATGTAACTGACAACTTCTCAACCACGTGCTAATGCCGACGATGAATATCGTAATGTTGTTCGTATCAGGATGTGATCAATGCAATATTTTAATTTGGATTTTATTACACAAAGGTAACCAAAATGTAATTTGTCAATATATAAGTGTATTTCACACTGATTCTGTCTTCATGAACTCTAAATTTTTTCATTTTCCTTTCTCAAAGTGTAAATGCTATTCACTGACGACAGGTCTCCCTTTGCTGACGAATTTTAAATTATTTTTTTTCAGCCCCCCCCCCCCCTTATCTTGACATCCGCCTATGTCGACAAAATTTCCTCGGGCCCGAGGATGTCGAGATAAACAGGTAGGACTGTACTGTAAATTCGCTGATGTTCCAATTGAAGATACTTACTTTAAAAATAGTCAAATATCAAAATTATCATCTGCACCATCTGTACATGATCCCGTAGCTAGACATAAATTACTTTCTATCTTAAAAGACCAGGAGGTTCTGGTAAAAGAACTCGTGTAATTGAATTATTTCAGAATTGTGTTGATACGATTGTTTTAGCTACAACACATAGACTTGCAAGAGAAATGAGAAAAAGAAATGTTAAATCATGTACTTTTCACAGTTTTTGTCGATGGGATGGAGACACGTGGATTCCTTCAAGGATGGGTTAAAAATATATTCAAAAAATTATCATTTGGGATAAAATATGTACAGTATCGCTAGAAAATCTAAAAAATTTCTAGATTGGTTATTAACAAAAAATACTGCTATAATAATGTGCAGCAATCATGGACAACCACCACCTATATTTGGACAATCTTCACATGAACGGTTAAAAACATTTGTAGATTATTATGAAGAAATAAATGATGATCAAGGACCAACTGATCCAGTATTAAAAGAATTTTAAAAATTAATTAGATTAGAATCAAACAAAACTATATGTAAAGTAGCACGCATAATAATTCCAGAAACTCCTTATAATGATTTTGGGAATTTGTGGAAACCAAATGATTTATTAGTTGCAAATAGAAAAATAGTTCATGATAAAAGTTTTTAAAATATTATTTTAGATACACAAAGAAAAATTTATAGAATTACTTGTACTGGTTTGTTATCAACCAGCGGATACACGAAAACAAAATATTTCCTTTGATATACCAGGATCATCAGAACAACAAATTCTTGTATAAAATGACATTGTTTTAGTTGATATTAACACTGCTGAAAGTGTATTACATTTAAACAGATCTCCATGGAAGTTAGGATTCACAATGACAATTCATTCATCACAAGGATTAACTATTTCTGATACAACTATTTGGATTATTGATGAAAGTATTGAATGGTCAAATTTTATTTCTCTTACAATATCTAGAGTTAGACAAATATCTCAATTACGAAGAATTATCCATGTGGAAGAAAGAATTCCCGTTGACAATGATGAAGTTGTTGATGATAATAAAATTATGAGAAAATTCACTAGTTATAAACAACCTGATAAGAAAAATATATTTAATTTTGATCTTGATGTTGGATTTATTTTGATATTAAAACAACAGGACAATCATTGTGTAATCTGCAACACAATAATGTTGTGGAATAATATTAACAATAATCCAAGACAATTTACCATGGATAGAATTGATAATAATCTTGGTCATACATGCGAAATGTAATGTTGACTTCCCTAGAATGTAATCAAAATGAAAGCTAGTTAAGTGAAGCAGGTGATAATTGCGTATTTTTGAGAATTACTTGCAATTGTTCACGCACAAATCCTCGCTATCTGTAGATTGCAGGTCTACCTGTAGATCTTATCACGATGGAAATTTTAGGCGTCGTTACACCCCAAATAGGATCAGTCTCTCTTATTTTACCACCTTCAAGTTCACCAGGTTTATATAAATATCTGACAGTCACATTACCTAATACTGGTTGTTTTGAAAATTCATATTGTTGTACAAATATGTTTTTTAGTAATTGCATTAATAGGTTTCATGGCAGTTGTTATAGAGTAATTTCATCATTTAATGCAGCTATTACACTTGGTAATCATGTATTCTGAATTATTTCCTTCGCATACTGATACCCAAATAACCGCTCGGCAAGCATTAGATTAAATCATTCAACAATTGCCTGATCACGATAAATTGTAGTATGTCTTTGTCGTATATTCAAATTGTGTTTTTTCCATCAGAGATGATACTACGCCATCATAGACCACCTTATGATCCAAGTCCTCGCTGATAAATTCATCCAAAAGCAGAAAAAAACTCCATCAGCTGTTTAGTTAATAATGGTTCTGCTTCTTTATATCTACTTGCAACATCAATGATAGTTAATATGTACTTAAATGTTATTTGATGTTTTTATAGTATCATTTGATACAAACAAAATATCGGCCTGATGAACTTCATTAGGAACGCCAACATCAAAATATGCGTATCTGATTCATTTAGGCAGTGATTGATAAATTTGCCACATTACCTGTCGTGCTAGCCACACTGCAGCAGTAGAATGTGTTACGTTTGCTGCATCAGCAACTTTACTAATCGCTGCTCTACCTTTCCAATATCCCCTTGTGCTATAATAAATCGATTCCATTATTTTATAATTGGATGATTAATTACCAGTACCAAATGCTAGTTTACTTTTCATCGCAGATCTAACTGACAAATTAGCTAACTTTTCTCCCAAAGATTTATTTTTTAATGGAATTTAACACATGAATCAACTTCACATCTGCAATACTGTAGTATCATTTATTTTCGTTGGGCTCAGTTTTTGTGGTTTTGTAAAAAAAAGGCATTTTCGTGGGGACATAAATTCGTGGTTTTGCCTGTCAAATTTTGCATATTATAAGGTAGTTAATTTCATGGTTTAACCTCTACAAGTACCCCAAATAAAGAATACAAAAGAATAAAACGATGCCGACGCAAATGGTGGTCACATTAATGTTTAAAACAATACTACCACCTGTATGAGTGCATATCTAAGACCCGGCAAGTTCAATACTTACGTATTTTTGACCAAGTGATTAACATCTGTCAAAGCAGACTCAGCCAACAACACTAAAACAATACTTCCACCTATGTGAGCACATATCAAACACCCGTCAGGATAAATCAGTTTCGCCATGTTTTCGTTTGAGTGTTCAAGATCAAAGGAAGCCGACGCCGCCAACAAAACCAGACCAATCAGTTATTAAAGTACATTTGAATGATCTCTTACTTAAACCACTGTCCATAAAGTTGCAATATCAGTACTTTATGACTATCATGGCGTTAACACAGTGGCTTAAGAGTGGTAAAATTGTTTAAACAACAGCTGCACTAGATTGAAGGATCGACTTGAATAAGTATTAAATCTAATTTTCATATGCAGTTATTTTGTATTACTAGTATTTTTTCTTTCTTTCTTTCTTTCTGTTTAGTATTACTATTGTTTGAATATGTTATGCTTTTTCTATATTTTCTCTCTATCCTTACTTAAATGAAACACTGTAAAAAAAATATAAAAAAAACGGGTCGGGAATTGGGGGGGGGGGGATCATCAACCTATGTGGCTCATTTTTCGTTGGGGATTTAAATTCGTGGTTTGTGGCAACCACGAAAAACACGAAAATTGACCCCCACGAATATTGATGATACTACAGTATGTCGTTGCTCTAAATCTTTACTTTTATATGCAACATCATGAATGTGACATGCTTTATCAATCGCATTTATCAGATATTCACCAGGGTTTGGTTGATCTTGTTCATCAAGTCCAATATCAAGTAGAGTTCCAGGACCACAATAATTATATCTGGGTAAATGTTTTTCTCCTGGATATTTAGCCCATGGAGTTCCTGGAAATGCTGACATTAATGTTGCAATATCACCAATGTCTTTACGCTGAATTTTAGGTAAAAACGAAAATTTCTTTCTGTCACATACTGTATTTTCCAATGTATATTCAAATAATTTTCTTTTGTTGAAACGGTAACTAAATCAGTAGCTAGAGTTTTAAATTGACAACATAAACAATATAAATCCATATAATTATAATATGGATGTATTTGACTTTTCAGCGACACAAAAGCAAGAACCAGTAAAACATCCAGCATGACATCACATCAAGATATCATGTAGGTATCGATAAAATATTTGCTTAAAATACAGATATCAATTAATGATTAATTCGCAGCATCAGGAAGGGTGAACACATCTTAAAAGTGACCAAAATTGTAATATTTTCACTTTATTTCAAGAAGGAAGTTTTTATTTTCAAATTAGATCTTTATTTTTTTAAAATCTTTTTCCAGTCGATTAAATGAATAAGGTTTCTATTAAAGAGGTGAGTTCACGGGAAGGAAAGTTTTGTTTTTAAAAAAGAACCTTTTTAAAATATATATATATTTTTCCAATACATATCATTCGATTAATGAAACGAGATCTCTATAAAAAGGTGTGTTCGCCCTCCCTGCTGCTCCCCTAGTGCAAGCAATCCACAGTTTGATTCAGGTCTAATGTTAATGTGCACAAACTACTGATGTATTCTTTCAAACTGAAATCTTGGCATTTGACATTTTCAGCCCATATTTATGAGGGTTCTTTCTTACCCAAAGTGAAAACAGCCACAAAAGTTAGCACGTGTAGGAGAACTTGAATTATTGTGCATAAACCATGTCTTTTTGAGTCAGTGACCTTGACATATCACCTTTGATCCATAAATTTATAGGGAACTTTCTTACCCCAAGTTTAAGTCAAATGCAAAGTTTGGATACTGTAGACCAACTTTAGTTATTATGCAGAAATGTGTATATATGATGGGGTTTTTTTTTAACTTGGCTTCAAAAACATTTCAGTCATATTGCTATAATGTCTGCAATTTGACAGTGAATAGTGATATCTAGAACTGGGGCATCATACAGCAAACAAGTAGTATTATGTCACATCCTGAAACCAGGCCAACCAGTCCTAACGCTAATCTCTTAATGCTGAGTGCCAAGAGAGGTATCTGCTAGTCAAATTTTTTACAAGTATTATGTATGACAGCTGGGGTTCCAAACAGGCTACCTCCTGCATCCAAGGTGGATGCTTTAACCACTAGGGCACTGGAGCAATAATGTGCAGAAATGAAATCAAAAACAAACTGACAGACAGATGGACATCATCAGAACACTCTGCCTTACAGCAGGCATATAACAACTACAAAGCCACAACATACCTTGGCAACCTGACAAACTTGTGGGCTACTTCAGACTTTGTGTGTCCACATTTCTCACATGTGTATTCAATACACTCTTTTCTAAAGAATTTATCCAAAGCCTGCTGTAGATTTGCAGGATGCAGAGGGTCTCTGTAACAAGAAATTAAAATGCCTGTACAACAAAAGATTCACAGAATGTAGCATCTTGCCTAAGAATGGCATCGTATAAACAGTTTTGCAGACAACACACAACACTATATTTATCAGGTATAGACTTGAGACAAGCAATACAATCAAATCAAACTTTAAAAGAGCAACTGATGTAGAAATATTTAAACTACTTACAAAATTGTAAAAAAATATCTCAGTCATACAAGACAACACACCTCCGCCAGAGGTAAAAGCATAATTATGATTATTACAAGTGGCAAAAAAGCACAATTTGGGCATAAAGAGTGTAAACTTGATATTACATTCCAGAATTCAGCAGCTGGTCAAATTTATTGTCACAAAGGGCATAATCCATATGTATTAGAACCAGAATTAGCATTTTTTTTTGTAAGTCTTTGGTATGACTCAGCCTGGGATCGAGCCCATGACCTCCCACATCTGAGGCAGACACTCTAACCACTAGGCCACCTAAGATGTAGGAATGTGATTGTTGCTGCTGCTGTGTCAGATATACTGGAACTAGTAACTTCACCAAATGGTTTCGGTTCGTCACTCATCCATTTAAAAAAATTGTCAATACTGTAGTGCAAGTAATTATTTTAAAAGTGACACAATCTGTTGATCTGATGTGGTCTTCTAGAGACATGATTGCTGTAATTTATTTGCTTTTTGTACACAAACTACATAACGCTTGTCACACTTGATAAAAGTGTTATCTATTTTGACCGATACCAGATAATCTGAACCCATCTCCAATTCTACATAATTTTCAAACCATTCGTAAGGAAAAATGATTCTTAATGTCTTTGTCAAGTACCTTTACTCTGGATTCATTAAAATACTTATTTTTCAGTGTGTTTTAACCCTTAAAGTGCTAGTTACGACATTAGCCTTGCTGATGGTTGATGTCGCGTAGTGCTTGTCGTGACTTAAGTCATTTTCTAGGTAAGCAACAATGTACACATCATATTACTTCAACTAGCCATGACTGCTTGTAACACTATATTTGATTTGCTTATACTTTACTATGCATTTAACAAAGAATTTATGGTACCTGGAAAAAATTAAAATGGTTGACACTGAATATGATGGTGATTTCTTGCAACAAATATTGGCTTCTGACAGTGATGATAATGATTTTAAAGAATTTGAGGAGGATGAAATTATTAGTGTGCAACGTGTTGATGGAAATAACCATGAGCGATTGAGAGCCAGAAATTGATGTGGAACTGGAGTAGTCTGATGTACATATTCGCTTGACCTGAAAAGATGGCATGCCTGTCAACCCCTAATTCACTGGTAAGTCAAAATTAACTGTTAAGATGGTGAATGCTGAACTTATGGACTATTTAAAACTTTTTCTTCATTATGACAAGTTATTGCATCTGATAGTAGATCAAATCAGAGTTCATGGGGGAGACTTGAAGGAGAACAGTCACATTAAGAAATGGCAGCTGGTCACACCTCAGCATATAAAACTCTTTTTTTTTACATTGATGATAGCAATGGGTTTGGTAGATAAATCTGATCGCGATTTCTACTGGGCTACTGATGATGTAATATCATCCCCATACTTAAGCAAAACACGAGTGTGGGATAGATTTCTAGCTATTCTAAGTAATTACACCTGGCAGACGAGAAAAATCAAGGTGACCCTTTACACAAGATCTGCCCAATGATTGAAAAAACAAATAATGAAGCATTTGCTGCAGTTTATTCACCAGATATGAACCTCAGTTTTGATGATATTACAATAAATAACAGGTGAGAAGTTTTATGAACATTTATTACTGAGTCTGTGGGTCTAAACTTACCTCGGATATTCATGGAGTGGATGTTTACAAAACTGCTACCTTTTCTTTACCTATGATTTTCACCATTTAGATATAACATTGTGATAGACATCACTTGTACTTAGTTGAACTACTAAAGAATATAATATTTCTAAGATATATTTGAACTTTTCCATTAAAGCAAACAAAAATACAGATGAAATACAATTGTAACTGATATTTTTCCTGTATTTGCACCTGTACCTGTACATGCAAATATGTTAAGCTTGTACATGTCTTGATGCTAATCTTAAAGTTTAGACATCCACCATCATTTTTCATAAAGGGTTTGTGTATCTATTGTGTATATTTATTGAAATACATCCAATTAAAAAACGATGGCGTTTTCTTCTTTTTTTATCTCAGACAATTCAGCACTGAGTGATATCATACTGAAAAACACTATAGCACTTTAAGGGTTAAACCATCAAAATATATTCAGCCGCAATCTTTTTCTAATTCTTTGTTTTTCTCCCAAAAAGACGAATAAAAAGCGTTGCTTGAAAAGTGGAATGTTACTAAACATGCTTGGTGACTGGTTAATAATTAAGTAATAAACTGTCTAATTTAGACTAATGATTATGTCATTATTACCATTGTTGATGGCGATCTCAAAAATAACAATAGGGATGAATAAATATACAAAGAATTTACAGCCTGAATAAAAGGTCAAATGATACAAATCAAACAAGAATATAAACAAAAAATTTAAGTTCTATACACTTTACATTTTTTTCCAAATCACTCTGACTTGTTAATAACCTTTTGGCACATCAATAACTGCTTCAATTCTCTTTAGTGAAAGATGGCTAAAGTCTGAAGAAAGTCACCATAGCAAGAAAAAGAAGTTCATTTAATAAACATTGTTAAAGATATACATGATGGGACTAATTAATTTGATGACAATGCATACAACAGATTTGAGGTTCATCGCAAAATAACTTTCTAGTCACAGCAGCCAGATGATTACTATGATCAACATTTGCAAGCAAAATATTAATTTATGGATAAAGTTATTTAACTCTTCATAAAGCCTTTTCAGAGAATGGAACTAAATGCAAATATTGTGATCTAACAAGTATAGGCAAAACTATAACCATGATGATTCTGTCCAATACTCGTATCCAGCCTTTGCTCAGAAAGTAAACTGACAAACACAGGATATAAAACTTTGAAGCAAACTTCAATGCCGTGTACACGGACAAATGTACAAAATGGTCACTGATGTGCCTTAGTCCGACCACATTTATCACAGATTAGGCAAAATCATGCTCGCTTCTTCCACTACTTACCTTGTTTTAAGTAGATCCACTGAAATATCATTATACTGTTCTGTCTTTGTAACCTCTTCTCCACACCTATATTATAGAGAGAATTTCTGACTTAATTCTGATTTTTACAAGAAATTCATAACAAGATAATTTCAGTTTTGCAAACCTTGGAATGCAATAAAGAATATCATAAAACTTGATTAATATACTGCAGACGTGAACATACGATTAGTTTCTTAATTTCCCAAAAGATGTGACAATCTAAATATCTAATACTAAACATGATTTTTGTTTTAAGCTTAGGTCCAAACAGTTGAACTATATAATTTAAATTAAACAAATATATAAAAATGTAATGTATGAATCTGAATGTTAATAATAAAAAATAAGCAACACCAAGATCTATCAATATTTCTGACAGTAATATTTTAGTATAAAAGTAAATATACATTAATTGCACTCAGTACAGGAACAAGTTAAAATTAATCAAAGACTGATCTGCCACGGAGCAAAAAGAATTTTCAGGAATTCACGTCAAGACTTATTTTTCTTTTTTGCTAATGAAAACAATCTTTAACATTCTTTAATACAGCAAGATGTTCTAATTAATTGCTGTGGAGCACATAATGGACTTTAGATTGGCACCATTTTCATTTAGAATAAAGCAGACATCATGAAAAGTCTTTAGGTTATAAACCCATGTCAATATGTCCAGCCCATACATGCCAACCGCTGACGAGGAAAATGCGTAATCCAAGTGGTCAAAAAGCAGAATCCAGGCAGAAAAAGTGTAATCCACATACAACATGCTAATTTTCAATAAACAATGATTTATTTGCCCTTCTCGTCTTTTAACATCCTTTACTGTTTCAAGTTTTCATATGGATAACTTTTAGCTTTACACATATCAACTAGAAACCATCTTAAGACTTAGCACCAAATATTAAAATTCTTTACACACGGCCGGAAATAGATGTCATGTGATGCTGTACTCTTGTCTTAATATTTAGAGGATTCAGTTATTTTTTTTATTCGTTTTTTTTTTGACTGCATTTTTCTAATTTATCTGGGAAATTTTTTAAAGGAGATATTTTTTGCTCATAAATGCATACAATAAAATAAAATATACTTTTTAGTGCCAAATATCTTTAGACTGGTTCTGCAGCAAATATGAATTAGAACATGGAATCTGCACACAAAGTTAAATTTAGAAAACCAGTCTGCTATCTCCTCACTAAGCATACAGATGCTATAAATGGAATTTGAGGTCCACAGTAGAACCAGGTTAGCTATAAATAGAACATGATACTGTTAGGAAAATCCAGTCACGCGTCCTCTTATATTGTATACGTAAAAGCAGTCTTTTCTAAAATATGGTCTGTGGGATTAATGGAATGTTAACAATAATGAGAAAACGAATTATTGATTTTTTGGGGAGGTGGATATACCAAAAAAGCGTAATCCATATACATTTAAGCGTAACGTGTAATTTAGGGAAAAAACGCGTAATGATTATGCCAAAAGCATAATGGTTGGCATGTATGCCAGCCATTGACAGCAAAACTTTTATTAAGACCATTGTGGAAGCCATAATGGATGTACAGCAGGCACCATCTTCATTCAGTACCAACTAGATATCATAAGGCGTCTACTGGCGGAAGTCCCATGTTAATATG
Organism: Unio pictorum; assembly: GCA_030141615.1. Classification (NCBI taxonomy): domain Eukaryota; kingdom Metazoa; phylum Mollusca; class Bivalvia; order Unionida; family Unionidae; genus Unio; species Unio pictorum. Next base: position 106,442 of record JARLTB010000145.1, on the reverse strand, counting down.
GCTATGTTAATATGGTTATCCATATAGAAGAAGATACATTTCATTACAGGTAAATTTTCATACTCTGGTTCAGTTTGCATTATTTTAAATTAAAACCAACTTAAAACCACAAGAACTATTCTGATCAAATTCCAAAATGACTTTCCATTTAAAAAGAATAGTAAAACCTGGTGACAATACCGGATGTCAATTAGCACATGACATGATTTTAACTTTTGAGAAAAAAAACCTGAAAATGTGAAAAGGGAGTATGGGGGTACTCCTCCAACGGGGTCTCAAGGGGCAGAGCACCTGATCAGGGGAACCCCTGACAAAAAATGCATTTTACACTCATGAAAATCTGCTCCTGGTGCAACTTGTGACCATAATATCATAATATGTAACAAAAAAATCATTTGAAAAACTAAAAAACTTACCAAAAATTTTAATAATTTTATAATATTTATTGTCACGAATTAGTTCTCCAATACTATTGGTACTTAAGTTATTTCATGAGCATGTCTGTGTTCACATCGTAATTAAGTCAATAATTTGGCATTTTTTACTGCAAACATATTACACTTCTATCTTTTCATAATAAATATGTAAAATAAACACCCAAATACATCATCTATATACAAATAATCCCATATTTTCACTTGTCTTTTTGTCCACTGAACACAACCTGTTGATATGCCAGTTGAGCTCTTTTTGCGGGTTTAAGAAAGATTTCTTTCGTCTTCCGTTTTGTCATCAATGATTTTGCTGGCTCAATGTGCAATCGTTTCTTTTCATTCTCAACTAGAGCCTTTTTCCTTTCAAGCTCCAGCGTGTATTGGCGATATGCAGTGCACATATTCTGACAAAGGGCTTCACTTTTTTTCCGTATGCATCTTCATATGTAGGTGCGGTTTCAGACTCTTTCAACCACGAGTTCTGTAATGTATATACTGCACAAAATGCCAGTCCTTCGAGCATTCAGTTTTCTTATAAATTGACCAACTAAATTTCCGTCAACAATTCATTCCAGCCATTCACTTCCGTTTTTAAAAAACCTTTATCTAAACTTTTCGTTTCATCGTCTCTCTCAACAATACAGCACGCTTCTTCTTTCCATTGCCATCAGTTTCCTTTACACGAAGATTCATTGGATGAATTTAAACTTTTAACCAATCAGAATACTCTTTACGAGAGTCGTGGGCTAACTAATATATGGAGTGAATACATTACAAGGGTTGTTGCGGAATGGGACTGAAAAGAATGGTTAAAAACCGGAAAAAAATGGATCGGACATTTTTTTATATAAAAACAGACTATATCAAGAAAAATATCAGAAAAATCGGATTCAAGTCAGGAGAAAAGTGGGATTCTGTTTTAAAACGGAGAAAAATCATGCATGCACTATTTTAATTTAGGACCAACAAGACTTTATAAGTCATTTGGTGAAAAATCCATGTTGATATATCTTTCCATTTGGAGATTTTTATGGTTGCTACCATGGTGTCCGTATCGGATATCAAATGTCCATTACAGCTAGACATCATAATAAGGTGAAACCATGTTGTCAATATGACCAGCCATCTTGAAGAAGTAGCAGTAGTACGATTTTCCAGATGGTTACTATGTTGGCCATATTGAACGACAGATAAGATCTAAAAAGACATAATAAAAAGTCTTTTGATGAAAACTCCATGTCATTTTGACTTTCCATTCAGACGTACTACCAATAACAAGATGTTCAAGATGGCTGATATATCTACCACATCAGAAGTCAGATCAGCACAATTTTCATTTAGGCCCAACTAGACATAAGATGTCTTTCAGCAAAATCCCATGTTGATATGATCATCCATTTAAACGGAGGAACAATAACAAGATTTTCAAGATGGCATCTATAGCTACCACATCAGAAGTCAGATAACAAAAACAAGATGGCTCTTGCGGTGATGTCCACCCTTTTCATTTTGGGCCAATTAGAACGAAATGAATGCATGTGTAGTTTCACAGCAATCCTCCAAGTAGTTTAGAGTTTAGTTTAGTAGCGATAGCATACTTGTGTTAATAGACGACGGTAGTTGTTGTACGGAGTTTAACGCCATTTCTCAGCACATAATAAAGCTATACATGACAGCCATTATATCTGCCGGAGGAAGAGACCCAAGAAGAACCACCAATCCATGGGAAATTACTGGCAAGCTTTTTCATATACTCATATTGACCAAACACAAGCTTCAAAACCATACATACAGAGGTGAGATGCAAATGACCTGTAAACACAAGCACTTAGACCGCTTAGGCACTCAGACCCCATATGGACTATAGACTAAAGACCAATAAGCTTTCCTAGTTTATGCCCAATAGAGCGAAACTTTGCACAGATTTATGAACAGACATCTCATTTTTGTCTTTGATTTCAAGTATGAAAGGGTCTTAAAAAAACTGTAAAGGTGATACAGTCCTTTTCAAGCCCAATATGGGACACGTTAAGAAGAACAAAACAGAGACAGATGGACCGAGACAGATGTCTAAAGGTGGACCAAATGAATTTGTTAATACAGCTGAAATTCTTACTGGAAGCAAGTTATAGAATGCCGGACTTCAAACTCAAAGTTAGTGACAGTTGGGTTTACATAATCCTGTTTAACATTGGCACTGGACATTGCTGCACCGCCCTCTGAACTTGACGGACTTGGACTGGGTGTAGCCTTCCCCACCTTAATGACCTCCTCTTTCAACTGGTCCAATACCTGACACAGAAACTCATGGGCATCCTGAAATTGATGAACATAACAATATCATCAGCAACAAATTCATTCACATACCAATTCGCCTAACCATCCCGTCAGATGAAATTATTTAGTGTTCAATTTGCCACACATGGGTAGTAATGATATTTCAATTCATCAATAGCCAATCAATCTTTATGTTCCTTCAGCCAATCATTTTCGAATTTTTGAAAAATCTCCACATGGCAGTAATACGTATACATTCTACAAATGATTAAATTTGACCAAAATGGAGACAAATTACTTGATAATAGATTTTTGTACACGTCTTTATGGATTTAGAATGGGCTCCTGGCCTAAGGAGGATGGTTTCCAAATCATGCAGAATTCCCCCATTTATCAATTTACTCCTGAAAATGTTCCTTCCCAATCGATCTCATTCTTAAACTAAATGACAGGCAGACACCCTGTTTCTGCTTACCTAAGGAAAATCACTGTTGCACAAATGGCTAGAGATGCCATAATTTTGACTTTCACTCATACCACACCGATATAATAATTTACAGAGATAAACGAAGATGTGATTTGCCATGTCTGTCATAACAGGGAAATGTATAAAGCTACAGGGAGCTTTGGACAATAAAAAAATACAAGTAAATTCTGTCCTGAAACACACCACTGTTGTGTGAGACCACCTGTCTTGAGAGACCTTATTCTCAATGCACAGATTTATTGATGGCAGTAATCAGTAACAGTAAGCATTTAAGGCCACTTGGGGCCCCACAACCTGAAGTAAAACTCACAATTTTCCAATGGACCCAGAAAATCTTTAAACAGACCCACCCATTTTGCCTCGTACAGAGAGTCCAAATCTTTTGGTTTACCAAATGTCATAAATTCCATGCTGCTATCATCTTTTTTTATTGACATTCCAATGACAGGCACACTTGAAAAAGTTAAGACCACACTGAAAATACAGACATTAATAATTACATGTTGCTGATATCCGGAAAATCTCTTGGCCGTGCTGGATATTGCTGTCTTCACATTCCTAAGCAAGTCACGACGAATAGTGTCTGGTATATTTGTCCTCCGAGAGTTCAACAACTTGGCGAGGGAACTAAAAGAAATTGGTGATTATAAATATCTTATTACAGTTTCTCAGCAATTTTTATACAATAGTTATCAAAATTACCTATATAAACAAAAAGGGCCTTTACTTCTCACTTTTCTACAGAACAGGTAACATAAATGTATACATTCCAACCGCTGACGAGGAAAAGATGTAATCCAAGTGGTCAAAAAGCGGAATCCAGGCAGAAAAAGCGTAATCCACATAAAACGTGCTAAAATTGCAATTAACAATGATTTATTTGCCCCTCTCGTCTTTTAATATCCTTTACTGTTTCAAGTTTTCATATGTAGCACTTTTAGCTTTACACACATCGAATAGAATCCATCTTAAGACTTTTTGCGACAAATATTAAAATTCTTTCCATACAGCCTGAAATATATGTCATGTGACAGAATTCGAGAAAGTTTGAAAGTAGAAGAAGGCTTGCTATAAATAGAATATGATACTGTTAGGAAAGTGCACACAAGCCCACGGACAAGCATACTCGTATACTGTAGTTACGTAAAAGCAGTCTTTTCTAAAATACGTCTGTGTGATTAATGGAATGCTAATAAAAATTAGTAAATATAAAATTGATTTTTTTGGAAGGAGGATATACCAAAAAAAGCATAGTCCATATATGTTTATGCATAATTTAGTGAAAAAAGCGTAATCATTACTCCAACAGCGTAATGGTTGGCATTGTATGCATAATGTGTGATGGAATAGCATCTACATTGGAAGGGTAAAATACTTAATTGATATTCCAATAATTTTCCATCCTGATACCCTTATTGATACAAGAGTTGGTGAATTGATACAGAATGATACATGTCCTATACAAGCTAGTTTAATCTTAAAAATATTGACAACACCTACTTGCCTTCTATAATTAGCACAAGGTGACTAATTCACATGGTTTGAGATCTGCCACACCACCATCCAGCATGCACTGATAAAATATATCAACATCAAGGTGACATTCCAGACATTTTCGTGAATGTTTTAAATTACTCATTTAATACCAACTTTTATGCAAAGCTTCTGTCTATGTATCTTGAAGTTTACATTCTGATGTCACACAGCTAACAATGTTACATTCAATTCCAATCGGTGGCTTTCAATCAGAACTGTGGCCTAATCACCATGCATCCAAAACTCAATCCAAATACAAAACAAGAGATAGGCTTCTTGCAAAAGACGGCGTTAAATGATCTGCACAGTAAATCTGGGCTGTTTTTAAAATCTTGTACTAAGACCAACCTTTAGAAGTTAATGTGTGTGTGGGTGAGGTATGGATAACCCATCTCTGGCTGAATTCTAATTTTGCATTTTGGAACACTGAAATCTGTCATTTTCTCATTGCTCTCCGCTGTCTTTCTGTAACTGAGCTAAGTACCACACAAAAAAATGTGTACCAGGTAGACCATGGTATTTCTGAACATATCTTGCATGGTATACTGCAATTGTACTAAGACCAAAAATTTATTTTGGTGGGGCTGGGGAATGAAATTTTAAATTTTAAAAATTCTGTTTATCAATAGATGGAACAAATATTTTACTTTGATTTATAGCAAAATAACAGCATATTACATCCATTGCACTTGTTATTTTGAGATTTTAACCTTTAACCCCACATAGTGTATGGCTTTTTAGCCCTTCAACATACTTGAAGCAAAGTTACCCAGTACAGTGCACTACAAACAGAACACCTGTTACCTATTCAACTCCATACACACAGACATGCCTGTTAACTGTTAAGAAATGTAGTAGTCTATGTGATGTTTAACACCAATTTTAACCATTTTACATTTTTGGTACACATTTATTATGTACAGACAGATTTAAAACTCAAATATGATTGTTATAACTGTATAATTATTTGTCATGGAAGAATTTTTCATGTGCTTTAAAATCTTGAGAGAACTCATTCACCATCACATCAATTAACTGTATAATTATTTGTCATGGAAGAATTTTTCATGTGCTTTAAAATCTTGAGAGAACTCATTCAACATCACGTCAGTTATAACAGCATGACCAACTGTAGCTGTTTTTCTCATAGTCAAAATTTACAAATTCTTTCTGTTTATCTACATCACTAAATCATATGAATTTCATAATTTATAAAAACTAATTGCTGCCTACATCAATATCAGGACCATTAGTAAAGTTACTGAATCTTTCATAGTTGTGATTCTAATTGTAAAAACTCAATTAAAATACAGTTCTGCCAAATTAGGTTTATTCAAAGCATCATCGAGCAAATAAAAATGTTTCCTCCAGTAGAATCTACTGTTAATTCTGGTAGTGAAAGAAGAGCACTCTGACTTTGCCCTTTTGTTGTCAAAGTCTCTTACACAGACTGGGTAAAACTTTTTGTCGTAATAATCACTGCTCCTGTCTGTTGCAATAGCAGACAGGCCAAGTTTCATGGCTTCTGCAATTTTAAGCAAATTATCCTCTGCTAAACACCTAATAATATTAGATGATTTTGTTCTTGTAGATGCATATTTTTTCTCCAGTGTTGGAATCATGAAACATCTGTTTGAACAAAGAACCAACGTTGTCTTCACTGTTTGGGGTAGTTAATGTTCTATTAAGAACTCTGTAAATAACGCCTCTGCATTTAGTAGTGCTGCTTTAAACAAGAACTAATAAATGTCTCAAGTTTACATTATATGCCTCTGACATTATCGTTAGAGCCAAATCAAAATCACAGGTAAATTGCTGTTTGTTTGCTAATGTTCAATGCAATGTGCCAGTCACATGATAGCCAGAACTTCTAGTTTCAAGCGAGCAAGAAAAGATTTATTGGTAAATAGGGCTGCATCTATGAAAATTAAAGCAAATTTCATATCTTGTTTGTTTTCATTTCAGAATGCTGGTTTCATAATCAGAATGACACAGTCTGAAGTGGAAAATAAGGTAAGAGGGGATTTGTAGCCAACAGCACGAAAAGGCTACCTTTCACTGTTCCTCAGATTCCAAAGTGCTTGCTAATGATCATATTTTTTCACTTCTTATATCTTTTTGAAGTGCACAGTTCATTTTAAGAAATATGTTACTTATGTTAAGAAATCTGTCAACAAATTACACAAATCACACATATCGCCATGGCTCAATACTTATCAACTTTGACCTCCCTAATATTGTGATTTTTTTAAAAAAATTTTTTTTTTTTTTTTTAGGGTTTAACGCCATCTTTCAGCACACAATAGGCTATACATGGCAGCCAGTATTATTGGTGGAGGAGAAACCCAGGAAAACCCCCGGAAAGAACCACCGACCCACGAGAAGCAACTGGCAACCTTTCTCACATAACTACATTAGCCGAATCTTAGACTCGAACCCACGCAGACAGGTGAGACGGCAGTGATCCGTAATGAAAGTGCTTTAGACCACTCGGGGCCCCTCTTGCGTATTTGAGATATGTGATCCACTTTTAAATTAAACACGCATTTTCCCACCATTATTACACAAGACAAATTTGATGTTCAACATAATTTAGTTGCTATTTGAACAATTCAACATACACTGTTTATTGTTACACCTAATTATGCATTGGGAAGTTGAAGTAAAAACACAAGACAAGGAATAACACTGATAGCAACATAATAAATGTAATGTTATTAAATCAAGTATTCAAATCATTAAGTTTTTCCCCCATTAAGTAAAAATGAAGTAGTTGAAAGAAACAAGGCAAAGATAAGCAAAATTCAAGGACTTTTGAAGGGATATAAATTCAAAATTTAAAATAACTTTGAGGGAAGTTTCCCCCATTTTATAATTTTTAAGGGTTTCACAATGCAAGAAACCCATTTTAGGTGCCTGCATTTTCATTTAGGACCATCTAGACATTGTTTTATGGCAATTTTCAAAGTAGTTTAGGAATAGTTCTTGTGCAAGAGGATGTCAGAACCAATGGATGACAAGCAACATGCCATTACAGACCAGCCAACTCTAACCAATGGATGACAATGAACATGCCATTACAGACCAGCCAACCCTAATAAATGGATGACAAACAACATGCCATTACAGACCAGCCAACCCTAACCAATGGATGACAATGAACATGCCATTACAGACCAGCCAACCCTAACCAATGGATGACAAGCAACATGCCATTACAGACCAGCCAACCCTAACCAATGGATGACAAGCAACATGCCATTACAGACCTGCCAACCTAACCAATGGATGACAAATAACATGCAATTGCAGACCTGCCAACCTTAAGAAGACCTTAGCAGTGAGGCAACAAATATTTTTCTGTTAGACCAATTTTCAGTAAAGTGCAGTATAATGTCATGTATTGATATTGTCAAGTTGGAAAACATGCTTTTAAAAAAGTAAGAATCAGAAACATGCATCAATACTAAGTTTCTATGGGCAACAACTTGATCATGCAAATATTTTGCTTGAAAAACTGCAGTTTAAAGCATTTGAGGTATTTGTGTAAGTCTGGTTTCATACTCCACTCCATTGAATCTAATGCAATACCCAGATCTGAAGCAAACAGAAACAAATCCTATTTCCAAAATTTTTGCTCTTATTCCACTAGTCTCTGTTTCAAGGGTCATTTCTTAAGACTTCAAGCAAAATCGTAAGGGTTAGTAGGTCCATTAATTAGTTTTTCTGGTTGATGACCAGTTCACTGAAAAAAGAGCATCTCATCAATGAGATCAGCCTTTTATAAGATAACTACCAAAGCAATTACAGGCTAAAAGCAAATGGAGGATTTATGTAATACAAACAGCTGCAAATAAAATTCTCTTCTATATTTCTTTCATGCCATAAATATAAATTACAACCAATTCAATCTAGGGCTAATAATGTTATATAAAGTAGCTATTCACTTATGAACTACTGCTCAAGGTCTGAAGAGGGCATTGCAAAGACTTACTAGTATAGAGACTGCGGTGCAAAATTCTTCATTAACTTGTGGTTGGTGTACAGAAGATCTGTGGCAAATGTTTCCAGCCCATACAGCGACTGCAGTATGGCATTCATGTAGCAGGTATTTCCAAGATTGGAGAAGCTGTAGCAAATAGGAAAAGAAAAATTAATGAAAATAACAAACTTTCAGTTTCCTTTATCATTAATATAATTTATTAATTACTTTTACATTTAAGTGATGTAAATTTTCTGAATAAAACTTCTTTTAAAAAAAAGTACCTTCTTTAGTGTTCTTACTAGAATCACATGCTTGGTATGTAGTTACTATACTTGCATGTTTGTGGCATACATCGTATGTAGTTACTATACTTGCATGCTTGTGGCATACATCGTATGTAGTTACTATACTTGCATGCTTGTGGCATACATCGTATGTGGTTACTATACTTGCATGCTTGTGGCATACATCGTATGTGGTTACTATACTTGCATGCTTGTGTCATACATCGCATGTGGTTATTATACTTGCATGTTTGTGGCATACATCGCATGTGGTTATTATACTTGCATGTTTGTGGCATACATTGCATGTGGTTACTATACTTGCATGTTTGTGGCATACATCGCATGTGGTTACTATACTTGCATGTTTGTGGCATACATCGCATGTGGTTACTCTTAAATGCTCCAATATCATAACTGACAAATAACTATAACTGGGATTGTTGGTCATTTCTTACTCCTTTAGAGTCCCAACTTTCTTAATGACTGTCAATTTCTTACCAATGAAAAATATGAACTAGATTACTTTCTGTCATTTTATTACAACTAGATGTCAGAACTGGCATGCATGTCTCTCAATTTCTTATCCCTAAAGTGTCTGGCTTGCTGTTCTTTTCTTATCCTAAAGTACCTGACATGATCTGTCATTTTCTTACCCATGAAGTGTCTGAATTGGTTTGTTCTCTGACTGTTGACTTGTTTTCTGCTGACTCCAGCTATAGGATACATTTTCTGACAGGAGAGGTTTGCTTGGTTTGGGATCAGGCATCAGTCCTGGTGTGCGTTTCTTGCTGTATCTGAAAATTACAAAAATAGTGTTTCCATCAATGTAGGTAATTTAAATAAGACATACAAATTGGTAATTAAATTATACTTTTATTTAGAAGGGAAACAAAATAACAAAAACCTGGAAACAGACATTTTGTTTAATAGGTTTTTGTGGGATCAAATCAACAGCATTAATTAACAACAGGAATTTTGAACTTTGTTTCCAGCTGAAAGGTTTAGGATTTATTTATTTGGGGCCCCTAGTGGCTGAGTGGTCTAAAGCGCTCTCCATTACGAATCACTGCCATCTCACCTCTGTCTGCGTAGGTAGTTATGTGAGAAAGCATGCCAGTAGCTTCTCGTGGGTCAGTGGGTCTTTCTGGGGGTTTTCCCGGGTTCTTCCTCCACCAATAATACTGGCTGCCATGTATAGCCTATCGTGTGCTGAAAAATGGCATTAACCCTACAACAACAACATTAGGATTTATTTAATCCTGATTTTAGACAAAAGCATTTTCAAATTTCCATGGGTCTGTAGGTTATTCCTCAAACAAATGTACTGACTGCTTTGTGTGTGTGTGTGTGTGTTTGGTTTGGATTTTTAACGTAATTTTAAAAAAATTTCACTCATATTGCTACAGTGTCTGCAGTGTGTCAGTTTATAGTGATGTCTAGCACTTGGGCATCATGCCAGAGATATTTAGCATGTTGTCCAACCCAAACACATTATCCTAATACCAGACCAACCAGTCCTAACACTAACCTCTTAATGCAGAGCGCTAAATGAGGCAGCTTTTAGTACCATTTTTTTAAGTCTTTGGTATGTCTTGGCCGGGTTACAAACTCACAACCATCCTGCATCCAAGGCAGATGCTCTAACCACTAGGCCACAATATTAATGTGTATTATTTTCTTTTCATTATGATTGTACTCCAGCCCCCAGCCCCCCTTCATATGGTTTGGACTAAGGGGTGGTGGAGAAGCTGGATCATCTCCAGCTTCTTGCGGTTTTTTTTATTATAAATTTGCTCATAATACAGTATAAATTGAGTAATATTTTGGATGAACAGGGTTCTGATGTCTCTTGTAGTCAATATTACGCATAACTCATACATGCCAACCCCTGACGAGGAAAAAGTGTAATCCAAGTGATCAAAAAGAGGAATCCAAGCAGAAAAAGAGTAATCCACATATAACATACTACAATTACAATTAACAATGATTTATTTGCTTTTCTCGTCTTTTATCATTCATTAATGGTTCAAGTGTTCATATGTAGCACTTTTAGCTTTAGAAAGCAACAGATTGTCATGTTGCATTTCAAAACATTTTGTACCAGCTGAGGCCATGAATGTTTTGCATACCAGTAGAGAACTCATTACTGGGTTACTTAGCCTGGACCTGAATTCAGTTTTATTTTTGTTAACAACACTGAACAATCTCTCACAGTCAGCATTAGAATGGTAAAGAACCAATATTCCTTTCATAACCTGACAAAGAAGAGGAAATTTATTTCTTCCAGTGATAGAGTCTTTTAGCTGGGAAATAAGGTGCCATTGCACATCAACTCTATCTGCATTAAGTATATTGTCAGGTAGAATCCCATCTTGATACTTCAGGAATTCTTCTTCCAGATGATCCAAGTTAGACAAGGGTGGCAATAGAAAGGGATATCTCTTGACAAAGAATCTAACACTTTTGAAGCTTTTTGACTGTCTCTCATTTACATAAGCAACTGAAGCATTTAAAAGCAGTTCATCTCCATATGGGAATTTATTGAGCATGTAATCACAGGCTGTAGCATAATAATCTCTAACATTATCATAGAACATCTTCACAGGAAGAGTAGAATTGTGTTCTATGAATTCTCTTGCTTCTGCACCAATAGCTAGATCTTCATTATCTTTCTGGTTTGCATGGTCATGAAAGTCAATATCAGTTAAAAGTTTGGCTGATGTGATGATTTCTGGCTTAATAAACCTTATTAGCAAATCTGACAACTGGTTTGACAGAATCTTGTGCATAATATGAATGCATGGTTCTTCTTTCTGCAAGACAACATTTGCTGCATCAAACAATGGAATGGCACTCTTCATAAACAAGCAGTACAGTTTTGTAACTGGATCATTAAGCTTTTTGTAAACCATCTCACATGCTAGTTTTGCCCTTGGAAGTATGAGAAGATCCAGTATGCTTTTTAACAGATTCATACTCTGAAGAACCTGATCCATGTGGCTGATGAAATTTTATGTCAAAAGATTTATCTTTCACAGTCATGGTCTGAGCCTGGAGGCCCTCTAGCTGGATAGATAGAGGCCTCTCAAATAAAAATTCCATGGATTTAAATTTCTTTCTTTCTGCTACACCAATCTCTTTATTGTTAGTATGTCTGTCTATACTTTCATCTCTTGTTCTCTTCTGACTTGCAATAACAGATTCTGCTTTTGTACCACTCTTCTTCACTTCTCCACCATGTTTTCTCTGTGCAGATTCACTTTCAGTTTGAAAGAATGCTTGTAGTGCATCCTAAAGCTCAAGTAAACGGCTAACACATTTGCCAAGGGATAACCATCTTGTACACACATGCTTTATAACTTTATAGTCTTCAAGATCAAACTGATCTTGTAACAACTTTAGAGCCTGTTTCCTTTTACTATTTTTCTCCAAATAATAGTAGATATCTATTAATAAATGGCCAATATCTACTTCTAATTTATCAGCAGCCTTACCAGCAGCAAGGTGCATCAAATGACAGGGGCAACCTGTTATGAACACTGATGGAGACATTTTCAAAATATAGGATGCAACTCCTTTATGAATTCCAGTCATCACTGATGCATTATCAGCTGCAAACCCCATACAGTTCTGCCAACTTATGTCATGTTTCTTCAAAACATTGTCAAGCAAATCAAAAATGTTTTGTCCAGTGGAATCTACTGTTAATTCTGGTAAAGAAAGAAGAACACTCATGACTTTGCCTTTTTCACTGTCAAAGTATCTAACACATACTGGGTACAACTTATTAACATCATAATCACAACTCCCGTCTGTGGCATTACTAAATACAAAGTGAAACACCCAACTTTTGCTTCTGCAATTTTAAGTGAAGTATCTTCTGCTAGGCACCGAACAATGTGAGATGATTTTGTTCTTGCACAAGCATATTTTTCCGCAATTTTCGAATCAGGAAACATCCGCTTGAACAAGGGACCAACGTGGTCTGCTACCGCTAAGGGTAGTCCGTGTTCTATTAAAACCTCGGTAAAAAAAAGAAGTTACCTTAGTATTAGAGTTCGTAAGGCAAGCTAATTCGATGTGTTTCCTTGTTTTCACGTGTTTTTCCACATCAAATTTACCACCATGACCAATGCTAAAATCGTTTCCGCAGTCTGCAATGAGCATGATGCTGTCCTAGAATGGAACGCTGTATTATGCCATTCATATATTCATCTTTGAATCTTTGGAGGACTCGTTGTTTTGCTTTTTTTCTGATCCATCTGCGAAATTCTTGGGGAAAAAAATGTGCTCTAACATACACAAAGACTAGAATCCAACTTAACATCTGAAGCCATTTAGCGCCAACGATTAGACGTCACGTGATGATGCCCTCGTCGTGTTTGGAGGATTGATTACATTTTGCTTTGTTTATTATTGACTTTTTCTAACCCATCTGTGAAATTATTTAAGAGATATTTTTTGCACTCATAAACGCATTGAGAATTTTTTAATACTTTTTAGCGCAAAAAAAACTTTTAGACTGGTTCTGCACTATACAAAATTAGAACAAAGAGTATGTGCATAATGATTTAAACAAAATAGAAACCAGTCTGTTCTCTCTTCACTAAGCCGCTATAAATAGAATATGAGGTCGAAAGTTTGAAAGTATCTTAGTAACATGATAGTTGCTATAAATAGAACATGAATATTAGGAAAGTCCACGGACAAGTATACTCGTATATCGTAGTTATGTAGAAGCGGGGTATTTTTTAATTAAAAATAAAACAGTATGTAAAAAATAAAGTAATGCTAATAAAAAGCGAAAAAAAAATTTTTTTTTTTTTTTGCAAGATGGATGTATCGAAAAAGCGTAATCTATAAACGTTAACGCGTAACACGGAATTTAGTGGGAAAAAGCGTAATGATTACGCCAAAAGCGTAATGGTTGGCATGTATGATAACTTGCACTTCAAAAATTTTGTTGTTGTTTCACCTGAAATAGATCTGTGTTTAGTTCCATCAATAGTATTAGAATTTTTTGGTGAAGTTTTTGTTTGGTCAACTGTTTAATTAGTACAAAGGACATGTGACTAATTGTCTTTTATCACTAAAGCCACCTCAGCAGATCAGTGACTTTTTTTCTCTGTAAACACAGTTCAATGATTATATAGAAGAACAGATTATTGATGACCATTCTTTATCGATACACGAAAAAAGGATTAGCAGTAGACCATCTTTTGAACGTGCCGCTGTTGTCTGTAATCTATTTACTTTCAAGCTCCATTACTTCTGTAATGTATATATTGCAGAGTGCACAAAATGCCAGTCCTTGAGCATTCAGTTTTCTTATAAACTGACTAACTAAATTTCCGTCAACAATTCGTTCCAGTGTTACATGCTTAGGCTAGAATAAGCAGCAACACAGAAAGAGTGAAAACTAACAAGCTTGTATAACTTGAACAATGAATTTATTAAGTACAATTATTTTCATAAAATAAATAAACTTACGGTTTTAGAGAATCAAATCCAACATTATTCCAATATAGAATTCACAATAATAATCCACTAATGGAATTGCAAGAGTCCTGATAAATAAATGTTCTAATAGTTCCAGGTTCGAATCTTGACGATGTAATCCAAAATGGCTGACAATGTCACGTGATACAGTTCTTGTTTTATTATCATCCAAATGAATTATGAGCACGTTTTCTCCTCCAAATAGATAAATAAATCCTCTTTTTTCAATGAATTGACACAATGTCCAGAACAAGATAATTAAAATTATAACTCAAACATAAATACACAACTACTAACTTTAAAGCCCAGATTCTACTGAACTGTTCTATCCCAAACAACAGTCTATATAACTGTTTTTCTTAAGCAATCACGTGATTTTCTAGAAATTGATAGAAGTTCATGGAAGGTCACAGAAAGAGACTGCCTTCACTAAATCACGTACTCTAGATATTTCCTACACCTAAGAACTAAAAACAAAAAGTTGTCCTTGAAATTAACCAATAGTTTTAGAAGCTTGTTGACAATGTCTAAAGAAGGGTCAGGAATTAGTTCAACAAGCCAAGGTCAAAAACTTGTTTACAGTTAAAGGATGGTCAGCCTGAACTTTCTAGAAAAAATCTCCCAATTAATGAATATTAAACCCTAAATGACAAATTTGGATTTAACAATTAAAAATAAATAATTTAAATCCAATAGCCGTAACGCCAGCCATTCCCTTCCGTTTTTTTAAAACCTTTATCTAAACTTTTTGTGTCGTCGTCTCTCTCAACTAGGGATGCCATTTTTTGCAAGCATGCTTCTTCTTTTAATTGCCATCAGTTTTCTTTACCCAAAGATTCACTGGATGAATTTAAACTTCTGACCAATCAGAATACTCTTTATGACAGTTGTGGGCTAACTAATATATGGAGCGAATACGTTAAAAACATTATTTAAAAAAAATGGACTATATCAAGAAAAATCAGATTCAAGTCAGGAGAAAAGCAGAATTCCATTTTAAAACGGAAAAAAATCATGTCAGGCCCATGTCATCTTATTCCTTCTAATAAAAATTTACATCCAATCAACCTCATTCAATCAGACCAGTTTGCAAACAGAAAAAGCAAGCAATGAAGACAAATCACAATATATTGACCAAATTACCAAAGTTCCTAATTCTTATAGCCTATTCCATTTAAAACTGTAAGGTACACAGGAAAGTCAGTTTCTAACAAATATATGCCTGGTACTCCAATTACTTTATGAGTTCATTTGAAATTGATATAAAATTCCAAAATGCATCAGTGGGTGACTACTTCACATTAATTGTGCCTTCCCTGGGTCTCAAGTATTTTTACTGGAACAGCCCTAAGGTAAATTACAATGCTATAGCTATAATTCAAACCTCACATACTTACGTGAAAAGCACTGAAGGCTTAGATGGTGTACTACTGTAAAACCCAGAGGTTCCAAAGGATGACAAAATTTCTCTGCTTTTCTCAGTGCCTCTCTGAAGGAACTTTTCGCTGGGGGATACAGACCTATGGGTTAATCCAAACACAGAAATTAATAATCATTTTTAAATGTTTCAACATGATATTGATATATGCCTGTTTGGTAACATGATCTAAACAAAGATATTCTGTTTCAACATCATAACTATTAAATTTGTTATTTCTCTGCCATGGCCTAATAGTTAGTGTCCACCTCAGGAGGCAGCAGGCTCTAATCCCAACCAAGTCATACCAAAGATTTATAAAAATGGTACAAGCAGCTGCCTCGCTTCGCACTTTCATAAGAGTCTAGTGCAACAACAAATACCCTTTTATCAAAATGCAAGGTTAAGAGGTTAGGGTTAGGACAGGTCGACCTGGTGTCAGGATAATGTAACTGGGTGGGACATGATGTTACATGCCTGTGGCATAATGCCCCAGTGGTAGACATTACTATAAACTGCACACTGCAGACATCATAGCGATATCACAGAAAAATTGTTAAAGCTATATTTTTTTAAATATCCAAACCACACCATAATATCTAACCATAAGTTGTTTTGAAATGCAAGTATGATCACACTACTGCAGTGTTGTTAGCAGTGTTTTGCAGACCAACAAATTTAAAAAAATTTATAAAACTTTGGATGTTTTTAAAATATTGGCATTCAAATCTATTTGGTTCAATAATATTTGCCTAAGAAGAATTCTCCAGATCCGCTGGCCAGACACCATCAGCAACAACAACCAGTGGCAGAGAACCTTCCAGCTTCCGGGTGAGGATGAGATCAAGAGAAGGTGGGGATGGATAGGACACACCCTACATAAGCCGCCAACCAACATTACCAGACAGGCATTGAGGTGGAACCCTCAGGACAAGAGAAGGGGACCACCAAGAAACACCTGGCGACGCGAGCTTGAGATGGACATTACTAAGATGGGTCACACCTGGAGTCAGCTTGAGGGAATGGCACAGGATAGAAGTTTCTGGCGATCTTTTGTGCGCAGCCTATACCCCGGAACTGGTGATAGGCAAAACTAACTAAAACTAACAAACATGCAAAGTAAATTACAATTGTCTACCTTGTGTGGTTTCTGCAGTCTTTAGTAATGTTCACTTTCAAAAATGATACAACTCCTCTAATTGTGTTAAAGATGGAGAAATTACTCTATTGGGTTGATAATCTAATCAGATTATATGCACATAACTGGACCTACTGGCAATGGGCGCATCAGAAATGGCTACTATAGCTTGGTGAAAAATAGTACTAAGGTTTCTTTTTGGGAGTAAATAATATTTTTGGGAGTAAATAATATTTTTGGTATTAATTCTAACTCAATCGTATTGGCAGACTGGGAAAACTTCCACTACCTCACATGCAAAAACACTAGACATTATCGCATCTTTTCGGCAGTAATGAAGTGTGAGAGTTGTCTCCCGTAAGATGCAGGGATCTGTATAATATCCATACATAATTCACCATTTATTATGTTGAACAGAAATGTTCGTTCTTAAAAAATGTAAATCCAGGGAGTGAATACCCATATTATGATCAGGTGAGTGGTTTCTTATTCAAATACATTACCCATCATAATCCATAAAGAGAACAAGTGTGTATGTGTGGGATTTGGATTTTGAATGTATCTTTATATAAAAAATTTGTGATATCACTAAGATGTATGCAGTGTAACAATTTATAGTGATGTCTAGCACTAAGGGTTTTACTTTACTAAGTGATGTCTAGCATGATGCCACAGACATGTAGCATCATGCCTCCCCCCTCCATGTCACATTATCTTGACACCAGGCAAACTAGTCCGAGCACTAATGTATTAGTGCTGAGCACCAAGCAAAGCAGCTGTTAGTATAAGTTTTTAGTCTTTGGTATTTTAACCCTTATTATAACATTACTATAACATGCTAAAATTGGATTTAAGACCTTATAACAGTAACTATGTTACAATGAAGAATCTTACAGTAATGGGATCTTGTATTTTCTCATTTATACCTAATGTAAAACCCTTGGGTACCCACCCAATGTGTTTCCAGTTGGCCAAATGTCCGTGTTTTGCTGCCAACCCAGGTACTTTTCACCAAGGGTAAAAACCAGAAGTTGATTTGTGCATATAATTGAGGTAGCTTTTCCCAGTGGTTGAAGCACTTAGTACATTATATATAGTAATCATTATAATCACAATGTTTAATGTTTTTTTAAAACCTACCTACACTACTTTTACAACTAGTGAAATAGTAAAGACGGGGAAGGGGGGGGGGCAGAGCTCATTCATCGTATCACAGCAGACAAGGTGTAAAGAGTATCAATAATAAATGTACCAGAATGAATCATGAAATTAACTCTAACCTATTCTTACTACAAACCTTAATAAGAACGGAAACACTGCCAAAGATCTACAACAAAATACATACATTGTATTTCGGTTTTCTTTACTTTCTTCATCCTTTGCATCGTTATGCCTTTCTGCCAACTTCCTGTTTTCTTTCATGCTAAAAAAAGATGGCAAGAATTTAGTGACAGGTACCATTTAAAACGATTTCTCTGCAAGTACAGCCAATGACCTAGTAAATTAATTAATTAGGAATGAGCGATGCCTTAAATGAATGGGGAAATGAAAAATAATATGCGTACACGGAATGAAGATAAAGAAACAATGGAATATAATCTTCATCCATTATAAATGTTCAATGTAATAGATACCCATTGAGTGTGGAAGGAATTAATTCAGTGCGACCCCGCTATAACGCGGTAGTTGGGAGCCAAAGAACCCAACCACATTATAGACTGAACTGTGTTATAAGCAACCAGGTCAATTAGCTGAAGAAAATGTTGCATTTACCCCCCAAAAAAGATTTTCGGGGGGTGGTAATAAATGCGGGCAGTAAAATACATGCTTCATTGGCACAGTTATCATGTTAAATTGATGCATATTAAATGAGAAATACACCTGTAGTAAAGACATCTATAATAGTTTACTTCATTAAGAGGACCACAAATTGGTACATATACGCGAATACGGTTTATAAATACATGTCTAATGTATAGCATGAATAAAGTATCAACACCATGTACTCGCATACGAACCTCATCATATACATTGAATCCACAATAAAGTGATTCCATCAAAAATATGCACACACACAGAACTTTAAAATATTTAATAATTCTGTCACAGCTCGTATTGGTCTGAATTCAGTGGGAAAAACATAGCACACTCACGTAACGAATGACCAAGCACATTTACTTTTCAGTACGTCCCAAGTTGGTAAAAGTTAGTTTGCGTTTTAAGCCGCCATTGGTAGCGTTCGTAAGCAGAAACTTTAACAGTTAAAATGTTCCAGTCACATTGGAAAATACAAAAATCCATCAGATTCCATCACATATTTAAGTTTGGAACTGACTTCATTTGAATAAAAGCTCTTTGTTTTTATTGAAAGATTGTAGTCTGCTTTATTTGATGACAGGTGCATGTGTTACTGAAGACACAACTAAAGAATAGCTCTGGAGAACAAAAAAAATGCCCATTTCTCATTGTGGCGGCACCATCAAAAATAATTGATTGAGATTGATTCCATTTTCTAAGTATATTTTCATAACAATCGGTGCTTCAAAGATAATCTGTTTCCTTTGAAATTTCAGCAAACTATTTTATCTGGGTGCATTTTTAAAAATGAAGCGGCCGTCGTTTGGTTGATTTTAGTTACTGTTCCTCATACCTACTGAATAGACTACAAGATGTTTTTTTAAATATTTTTGTTTTACATTTGAGGTAGCAGAGTGATGCTGCCTTGCACTCATGAGTCAGAAATTTAACAAAGGGTCAACATGTGATAGAGATGTATGTGCTCTGGTCTGATGAGAAGGATTATTACAAAAAATGTGGGTGTTCTGATGGATTTAATTCTTAATGGAAAGAGGAATTTTACCTACCATCCACATACAAATATCAGTCTAAGCAAATATATTAATTACTAGCGAGCGGCCGAAAATCCGACAAAGATTATAAGACAATGCTTCGTCTGGTTGATCTCTGCTACCAGAAATGTGAATGTAACAAGATAACCGGGACGGATATTTCGGATTGATAACAGAACACGTTTTATGATACAGATATAAAAATTATGGTTTAATGTGGCGATATATATATAAGCAAAACAATGAAATGCGTGCGTAGTGTAATCCAAATATTGGATTTAATTAAACATAATTACGCACAGACTAGAAGATGCTAACAAATTATACAATGATACAAATCAATGATACAATGATACAAAACAAATTATACAATGATACAAAAAACCCAGATAAATATACAAAAAAAAGATGGCTAACAAATTACAAATAAATAGATATAATCGACTATTAGTATACAGCTCCACAGCTGGTACGATTAATCTTCACAATTTCTACAGACTCCGGACACTCGGAATACTACAAAACATTATACCCTCCAAATATTAGACCCTACGGACACTCTGGTCATTTAGACAGCTCTACAGCTGGGTCACCCTTGTCACTCTTGACATTAGACACTCCGGACACTAGACATGAGACACTCCGGCACATTTAACAGCTCTGGATACACCAGTGCATTTAAACACAGCTCCCAACGTTTGAAGCTCCGGACACCGCGGACGTTTAACACTCTCGTACCAATAGCCATACAGCTAAAGTTGTGCCAATCCTCCCTCCTTGGATCAATAGCCCTACAGCTACAGTCCTTTAATCCAGCCGCTTGTTGACAAAACCCTTAGTAATGTCAAGATCCTTCACATATAGCAAAGTATTTATACGGATTCGTTCTCCGTATCAAAAACACTTTGCATGTGCGGCATAGAGTGAATTGTACTCAAGATTCCGAAGTACAACTGCCCATATATAAAAATCACCCTCAGGTATCGTTGCACACGATAAACCAAACCTGAGTACATGTATTTCATGAATAAAAAAACTACATCATTCCGTGACAGTCAACAACAACAAAAAAAGCAGATATCTCAAAACATACAGTACTCATGCTCGATATCAGCATAAGCGGATTATGCGTAACATTATACTGTTAAGATGGATTTTCAGTATAGAAAAAAAATTGTTTATGTAACAATAGATAAATTTCAGTGCATTTTATATCAAGTTTCGGTTACCTTTCATGGGGCCTCTGAATTTCTCTGCTCCAAACCAATGGTTGTATATAAAAGTTTAAACAGCCAACAATGTCGCCAATAAAAAAGTTGCCAGATGGTATATTTTGCCGCAGTGTTTCCCTTTACGCACAGTTGTGCGTCAGATACGCACGTTTAAAAAAATTGACCCACACTTTTTATTGCCATGCGTATTTTTGATGCAAAGGATGTATACGCTGCGATGTGTTCAATCTCCAATGCAGTGGACGAACGATGGCATCGTTTCTGAGATCGAGTGTAGGCATTGTTATGACAGAGTAGCTTCCCCATATCTCGCGAGCTCATACCAGTATGGTTCTAGTGTAGGCTTTATTATGATGGAATAGCTTCCCCTAATCTCGCCATTACGCGATTTCCTTCAAGCTCAGCAGCATGTCTTGCAAGCAAAGGAGCATTGATACTTTTCTAAGTAGAAAAAGACCGCCAGAGGAAAACCACGCGTACCAAGAATCGTCAGCCAAGAAGGTGAAGGATGATGAACATATACAAGTAACTGTGGCGCGTAATTTCAACGATAAATGGAAGAAAGAATTCGCAGATGAGAACGGCGGTGCATGTGCCGAGAAAATATTCCAGACCGACAGTTTCCTGGTTTAATCGAACTTCAGGTAAAATATATCCCTCTCTCTCTTTCTCTGCTTGCATGTGTCTGTGTATGTGTCTCATGTCGTATTACTTGAGATCCAATTAAATTATGAAATGAAACGGTCATTGGTCAGTCCACTCCAGTTTACTTTTTTTAAAATTGAATTTTCAGTTAAAGAACTATAACACCGATTCTGAATGAAAGGAATAACATTGGTTCTGCAATATTTAGTAAACTAATTACTTAGTAAACTCTTACCAGCTAACTTGTGCTCTGTGACAGGATGTGATGCAAGTTTTTATTACTTTTTTATTTTTTTAGAGGGACAATGGTTGCTCAGCCCTGCAGAATGAGACCCTGACATACAAGAGGCATGGGATTGTGTCTGAGATGCAGGCAGCAGCCTCTTTAGTTTGCAAGGAGAGGGTTAAACAAAGGGTCCATACTTCACCTTACCTGGGCATTCTTCTGGATGAGTCTTTGGATATTGCTGTGCAAATAAAATTGGTTATATTTTGTCGAACTGTTCATGGTGGAAAAGCAAACACTGAAAATTTTGCTAATGTGAAGGTGCAAGAAAAGCTGAAACAATCACAAATGCCTTAATGGATATTCTTCAGGACTACGAGATTGATATTAAGAAGGTTATTGGTTTGGGCACTGATGGGGCAAATGTCATGGTGGGTTCAAAATCTGGAGTTGGTGTACGGCTGAAAGAGAAGAATAAAAGAATTGTGAGTGGATTAGATTAGCCTTGGTAGCATACTGGGCTGCAGCAAGCATAGTATACATGAAAAAGTACCAGTCTGTTTTGGTCACAATCTACAACTTCTTTTCATATTCAGCTTGTAGATATCAGAGGATAAGAGACATGTGCCAGATCATGGGAAAGAAAGCAAAAAGGTTCAAAAAAACCTACCCAGGTGAGATGGCTGTCAGAGATGCTGCCAGAAATTTTTTTAAGAGGGGGAGGTCCCCCACACCTACATCTAGAGGGGGGGAATCATGGGGGGACAATGTCGAATGTAGCTGATGGGTGACAATATTATTTTAAGGTATATGCATACCTAATTTAAAGCAAGCATTTAATGACTTAATATCACTTCTTTGCTATCAAATATATAATAAGGTATCTGCATACCCAATTCACTTTGCTGAGCTGGTAAATATTCTTCTCTGTTTCTTATCACTCCACTTCTTCAAAGCCTTTGGGAACTGAAAATCGTTTATATGACCCCCTTGAATCTGAATAGTCATCAGTTTATTCACAGTTTCTGATGTTAATCTATTCCTTAGAGCAGTGTGAATTCTGTTTTGTGAACTAAATCCCCTCTCACAATCTGCTGTTTGTAGTGGAAGAACCGCTGCTAATTTGGCCAATTTAAACAAATTCGGAAACTGGTCTTCGTGATATTCAAACATAATTTTCCACAACTCAATCATGTTGTCTCTGGGATATTTCTGTTGCAGAATCACATTTTTTGCAAGGCTGTATTCAGCCAAGGTTGCAGCACCATCAATAAGAGCCTTACTGGTTACACTACCAATTTTCTTGTCCTCTCCAAAATGTTGGATTAGAGTTTCCATTTCAGTTAGACCATGATCAGCAACCTCTTCTTTTGAAAGAAATGACAAATTTTTCAGTCCCAAAGCAGCAAAACTTGTGGCTATTGTTGTATGTTCTGCAGGAAATCTTCTTTTCATCTGATCTACAAGCTTATCACAAAAATCTTTCTTGGCCTGATTAATTTCTTTGCTTACTTCCTTCTGGTCCTTTTCTGTTTCACCTTCTTTTGTTCCAAGCTTAACAGCCTTTATAGAAGCACATTTACCAGCGCCATCCATCTTAATTCATTTAAAAACAGAGTATGATGATGGCTTTTCCCTTCCTTAGCTCTCTGGGCAGCAGTATAAAACCCATCCAAAACAGGTTTGACTGCAGACACATCCAGTTGCTGTTTCTGAAAGGTCATGCTAACAGATGCCAAAGATGGTATAATGTCCATCAGAAAATAAAGCATGGCAACAAACTTATAGTGTGTAAGATTCTCATACATATATGCACATGTTTTGCTGTCCTTTTTGTGTTTTTCAAAGTAGCAGACCAGAGGCTTCCATGAATGGTACACTGCATATAATGCACTGTAGAATGCCATCCAACGAATTTCATGTACTTCTTTCATAGAATATTCATCTGAGTCCAATACATTTTGAATTTGTTTTAGTTCAGCTGTCCTTGAAGATGACTTCTTAAAATATCTGAATTTCTCCTTCAAAACATTTTGAAAGGTTTCATTTAAGAAAGCTACCTCCTCTGCAGCCTTGGAAGAACATAGGTTTAATCTATGTGCCATACAGTGTACGGAAACAAGATGGGGATTCTTTTCTTTGCACCGAGTTGCAACACCTGTTTTTTTGCCGGTCATAATGGAGGCACCATCACTACCAAACCCTACAATCTTATTGAAAGACACACCTCTTTTCTTCAAAAAATTCTCCAGTTCATTGAAGAGAACATCTGCTGTCACATGTACCTCTTTCACATGCAAATTTCCAAGAAAAAGGGTTTGTACATTTAAATCATCACTAACCACATTTGCATACACAACAAGCTTTTTACTGACAGAAATGTCAGTGCTTTCATCTATCATAACACTAATAAATTCACTAGACTGCATTTTCTTATCAAGATCTGCTGTGATTAAATCCGCAAAAGTGTCGATGAATTCCTCCCCTGTGCTGCGAGATTCATAGTGTGCAATATCCCCTGACCTTAAGGACTGTAATGCTTCACATCCATTCAATTTCTGCAACTCAATCAAACTAGAATATTTTGCAATTGGCAGGCTCTCATAGGCAATGTAATATGCTGTCCGCATGGCACAAATGATAGCATCTTTTTTTCCGCCATTTTTGAAACTGCATTTACCGCTGCAGACTGGAATTCTTTCTGCATTACACTTTCTCTAAGTGCTTGGGCATGATCTGCCGATTCCATATGCCGTGTCAAAGTTGATGTTCGATAATTTTTGCAACCACTTTCAGCTGTAAATGGATTATCTTTCTTACCTTCTCGACATAAAACACAAGACATCCCTCCTTTTGGTTCTTTCCTTAGCCAGTTGTAGGTACTCTACCACTTATCTTGGAATTTTGGTTCCTTTTTTCTCTTTTTCTCAACAGCCGGTTCCTCTTCCACGTGCCTTGTGGATGAGGTGCCGGCTATTTCATTGTCATCGGTTTGTGCAACGTCTTCTGTTCGCATCTGTTACGTGCTTAGGCTCGAATAAAAAGCAACACAGAAAGAGTGAAAACTAACAAGCTTGTAAAACTTTAACAATGATTTTATTAAGTACAATTATTTAAATAAAACAATTGAACTTACAGTTTTAGAGAATCAAATCCAACAAATTTAGAATTCACAAAATAATCCACTAATGGAATTGCAAGTCCTAATAAATAAATGTTCTAATAGTTCCAGGTTCGAATCTTGACGATGTAATCCAAAATGGCTGACAATGTCACGTGGTACAGTTCTTGTTTTTAATCATCCAATTGAATATCATAAACATATGTCCTTTTTCCAGATAATTCTTCTTTTTCAACGAATTGACACAAGTCCAAAATAATTTAACTCAAACAGATAATACACAACTCATCTTAAAGCCCAAACATCTACTACTGTCAGCTTCTAAAATACAGCTATATATATTGTTTTTCTGAAGTAAACAAGTGATCACGCGCTTTTCTAGAAATTGATAGAAGGTCATGGAAGAGTCTACCTTCACCTAGTCACGTAATAATGGAATGTTCTAGAAGGAAATCATTCACTTATAAAATGTTGTCCCTGAAATTAACCAATGAAATTGAAGACCTGTTGACAATGTCTAAAGCAAGGTCAGGAACTAGACCACTGTAAGCCAAGGTCAAAACTTGTTTACAGTAAAGTCCAGGTCAAATGAATTTTCTAGAAAAATTTCCCATTTAATGAATAATAAATCCTAAATGACAATTTTGGATTTAATAATTAAAAATAAATAAAATTAAATCCAATAGCTGTAACAGCATCAAACCATCACAGCTTTCATCTTGCTCTATAATATCGTCCGTAGCAGACGATCTTACCGTAAAGAAATCGGTTATCTTCCTTTTCGACATTCATCAAACTAAACACTTCTTACGCTTTATAAATTTCCGTTATGGCTGATCAATGGATCAATTTGTCATACCCCTCTAGGAGACAATTAAATCGGAACCCCCTGGAGCGTGTCCGCAAAATACCCCCCCATCCGCAACAGATCTCAATCATACAGACGCTTGTATACAAACGCTAAATCTAACTCAGTATAGCCTGATTGAGCTCATGGACGAACAAAATTTAATTTGAAAAACGTTTATTTTTAATTTATGTTTTTTTTTTTAAAGCGCGCATTGGGTATAAAAAATTGCGGGAACCGCAGGTAACTTGCGTGAATTTTCCCCCATTGATTTTTAGAAGTTGCGTGACTAGCGATCGTTACTGCGAGAAACCCGCGATCCCGCTGCCTGGCAGCATCACTGGGCTGTCTCACCATGATGCTGTGCAAGCAATTGAGAGCTGTTGGGGATGTTTAGTTCTTGCACTTGAGCAAGAAGCAGCTCAGAATGACTCTGCAAATGCTGCAAAAGCAAAAGGCATCCTAGCTGAGGTACATACATAGAAGTTTCTAGCATCAACAATGTTACTGCTTGATGTCCTGCAAGAGGTAACCAGATGCAGCAAAGTATTTCAAAAGGAGGTCATTGACATTGATCAGGTTGAACATATGCTTGATGCCACTTTGGAAACACTGAAAGATCATGTCAGCAATGTAGATGGATACACACCACGTGTGACTAAACTAAATGGTCAACTTGACATGTCAGGAAAATACCAAGGTGAACCGCCCAAAGAATATCATCAGCATAGTAAAGAGTCTGTCAGAAATCTCGGAAAAGAATTTGTAGCATGTGTTAAATCAGAGATGAGAAAAAGATTCTCCCCATGTGATATGCAGATTTTGAAAGACCTCTCTACAGTACTCAATCCTAGAAAGTTACCTCAAGGCACTGAAGAAATAAGAACCCATGGTTCCGAGTCCTTGGAGAGGTTCATTGAACACTTTGGAACAGGGGAAAATCCTCCGATTGACCCTGAGGAAACCAAGGCATCCTTCCTTTGCTTCAAACGCTACATTTCAAGACATAAAGAGAAGGGGCTGGCTGAAATCAGCGAACTACTTTTTCAAGAAGGAGGGAATATTTTCCCTAACTTTGCTCAGCTTGCTGCTATTAGTCTGGCCATCCCACTTACATCTGTGCCTTGTGAGAGAGGGTTCTCTGTCCAAAATGATATACAGTCACTCAAAAGAAACAATTTTTCATTAAGGTCTCTTCATGAGAAAATGCTTGTTAAATATGAAGCCAAACGTTCTGACTTTGACAAGCAAGAGTTTGCAAAAAAATAGTGCATCAAATTTCAAGAAATCTGAAATAGGAAGAAATAAAAAAATGGTGAGAGTATAAATTTCGTTTAAGAAGCATTACAATTATTGTTTGATTATTGAGTTTGTTTGTTGATTTTTAATTTTAGTATGATATATAGTGATCATGCAATACATGTAATTTCATATGTTCAGGTAAAAAAAATTAGGGGTGAGATCAAAATTTGTCACCATTATTTTGACCCCCACATTTTTCATTTGACCCCCAGTTCTGACACCAAAGGCTTTTTTTGAACCTCAGTCTCACACTCCTAGGGGATACACTGTTTTGACGTCAATAAGGAAAATAAAATTGCAGTTTGCAACATTGGCGAAGCCCTAAGCGATCCTAGAATAAACGTTTTCCACTTTATTTTTCATACTTTCATATGCAGAATTAATTGAAGACAATTACCAAGACAACTTACTGGCTTTACTCATGGACCAGTAACAAGTAATAACATTTCCAATAATGTTTATTTTGGCATAAGACTTCACGAACCTGGTGATTGTTAAATTTCAGAAGCTACACCACGATCGTATTATATTCAAATTCAGACTAGAAACTCTTCCCCAAAATGATTCTCGTCCTTACAAAAACAAAAAACAAAAAAAAACACAAACATGTAATCAAAATTGCAGGAACCATGCCAAGATTGTATTAAATTCGAATTCATACACGATCTCTTCCCATTATGATAATAAACCTTGAACCCAAAAATATTTTTTTCATGTGCGAATGAATATACGAAATTTCTGGAGCCACGATGCAAGAGGTGCATCATAATCAATTTTTTATAGCTGACAAAAGCCAGAAACAAAAGAAATAAGAACAAAGGTTTAAAAAAAAAACATCACCAATGACCTTTCATATAGAAAACTGCTAAACCAAAATTATTTTGTTAAAAAGAAAAGCTGCCTAAGAATTAATATTTCAAGTAAGTGATCCCTTATTTTGGATTTCGCTTTTTTCTAAATAGAAAATCCAATAAAATTATTTTAGTTAATTTTTTTGTGTGGTGAAATGAAGATAAAATCGCCTTCATTTCACAATGACTGACTCTGTATTAAATATAACACAAATTAACCCTCAACAGAACAGGTGTCACCTTAATGCAGTCATCATTAACTAACGTGTCCTGGAAGCTTCTTGAACATTCCGAATTTATATAAGCTTGTGGACAATTGTTCTGGGTCTAGTCAGAATGATCGGAAATACATTGTAACATTTACCTTGTGAATCTTGGGGGTGATGAGGATGAAGTCGTAATGTTTCTCGAAGAATTTCCACCATATGATGAGAAAAGTGGCTTTGCTGCTTGCGGCTGGCTCTTGTTTAACAAACCAAGGCCTACTTCTGCTTTTGATGTACCAGCTGCAGTGAATGAAATTGTAAAATTACTTAAAATTACAGCACAGCCAGGACCTGCATGACTAAAAAAAACAGAAAAATTGCCACAATGTCCACTTCCATGAATTTGAGAAAATTCTAAAATGTGACTAAATTAAAGCATCAATACCCTGCCAATGTGAAGGAACTGAAGATTTAAGAGTTATGGAATTACAAATGCAAGTTATCTCTCTTTGTATGCAAGCAGCTGCAGCGGCTCTGTGGTAAACACCAAGTTTGCAACCAAACGTGTGGGTTCAAGTCAGCTATCATAGCAATTCCAAACACCACTCCATGCTGATCTCCCATTGTACATAAATCTTTAATATAAATGACCTCAGCAAACATGTTAAATTAAAAAAAAGTTCTCAAAACAAAATTAGATCTCTAAATGCAGCTACTTAATAATAGTGATATTAACTCTCGTCATGTCAAGTATACAAACTAATACCTAAAAACTGGCCATGATACAAATAATACCTAACAACTGTAAGAATACAAATTAATACCTAAAAACTGTCAGGATACAAATTAATACCTAAAAACTGTCAGGATACAAATTAATACCTAAAAACTGTCAGGATACAAATTAATACCTAAAAACTGTCAGGATACAAATTAATACCTAAAAACTGGCCATGATACAAATAATACCTAACAACTGTAAGAATACAAATTAATACCTAAAAACTGGTCATGATACAAATTAATACCTAACAACTCTTGTCCTGACACAAACAAATACCAAAAAATAACTTTTCATCACACAAATTAAAACCAAATAACCGTCATTACACAAAATTAATATGTAACAACTTCTAATCCTACTGTACAGACTGCTAATAAACATCACTAGGTTAATAGTCAAACTGTACAGACTGCTAAAAAAAAACATCACTAGGTTAATAGTCAAACTGTACAGACTGCTAATAAACATCACTAGGTTAATAGTCAAACTGTACAGACTGCTAAAAAAAACATCACTAGGTTAATAGTCAAACTGTACAGACTGCTAATAAACCTCACTAGGTTAATAGTCAAACTGTACAGACTGCTAATAAACAGCACTAGATTAATAATCCTACTGTACAGACTGCAAATGAATGGCACTGTCAACAATCATACTGTACAGGCATGATAAAGAATGATACTTGATTAAGAATCATACTGTACAGACATGATAAAGAATGATACTTGGTTAACAATCCTGCTGTAAGGACTGCCAATGAAAAAATGGCACTAGGGTAACAATCCTACTGTACATACAACTATTAAATGGCACAGGTTAACAATCAAACTGTACGGACTGCTAATGAACGGCATTATGTTAAAATACCTACTGTATTGACTGCAAATAAATAGCACTAGGTTAATAATTCTGCCATCCAGACTGCTAAAGAATGGCACCAGGTTAATAATCCTGCTGTACAGACAGTTAAAAAATGGCACTAGGTTAAAATACCTACTGTATTGACTGCTAATAAATAGCACTAAGTTAATAATTCTGCTGTACAGACTGCTAAAGAATGGCACCAAGTTAATAATCCTATTGTACAGACTGCTACAGAATGGCACCAGGTTAATAATTCTAGACCGCTAATGAACGACACTAGGTTAAAATACCTACTGAACAGACTGCTAATAAATAGCACCAAATTAATAATCCTATTGTACAGACTGCTAATGGATGGCACTACGTTAAAATACCTACTGTATTGACTGCTAATAAACAGCACAAGGTTAATAATTCTGCTGTACAGACTGGTAAAGAATGGCACCAGGTTAAGAATCCTGCAATACAGACTGCTAAAGAATAGCACCAGGTTAAGAATCCTGCAGTACAGACTGCTAAAGAATGGCACCAGGTTAAGAATCCTGCTGTACAGACTGCTAAAGAATGGCACCAGGTTAAGAATCCTGCTGTACAGACTGCTACAGAATGGCACCAGGTGAATAATTCCTGTACCGATAATGAACACCACTAGGTTAAAATACCTACTGTATTGACTGCTAATAAATAGCACTAGGTTAATAATTCTACTATACAGACTGCTAAAGAAGGGCACCAGATTAAGAAAATTATATCTATCAATCATTTTCATCACATGTTGATACACAGTTTAAAAAAGTTTCCATACTGTCAAAGATTTCTCCTTTCAACCTATTGTTATAGCTGATTGTGAGATGGAAAATCTGCCACTGGAAACCTATAAGATTCACCGTCTTAATATGATATATCCAAACGTCCTAAATTCCAAAACCCTATATGATAGTAATCCCTTGTTTACAATTTGTTAATACTTATTGTCTTGTTCTAATTTACAAAACAACTTATAAACTAATATTAAAATAAATTTACAAATTCTTTACAAATGAAAGAGCATTTTTAAATTATCTCTTAATAGAATAAGATTATTTATAAAATGCATGATAAATGAGTATCATGCACACCTAAATATATTTTATTTTATAAATTGAGTTCTGATGAAATATTAAATGTGCATTATAAATTAAAAAAATATTAATAAAACTTTATCTCTATTTATTCATAAATTGTTTTTAGATAGTTATCGATAGAGATAAATGTATCTTTAAAATCCAGTTTTAAGTATTTTATGGATTAAAATGTCATTGGTCTGTGCTGTATATCCCTGTTTCCATGCAGATTATTCGTTAAAGAGTGGAACAATTAGGTTAAATATGTGAGCTATGACATCATGGTTTATGTCATAGTGTTTGTTTAATAACGTAAGCAAGGATATTGAATTCAGTCTGATGAAGCAAAAAAGTGATTCTACATGTTGGTACTGTTTATAATTTGTATATACAGTACTACCTGTTTATGTCGACATCCTCGGGCCCGAGGAAATATTGTCGAGATAGGCAGATGTCGAGAAGGGGGGGGGGGGAGGAGGGATGAAAAAAGATAAAAGTTAAAATTCGTCAGCAAAGGGTGACCTGTCATCAGTGAGTAGCATTTACACTGAGAAAACAATGGAAATTTTGAGTACATGATGACAGAATCAGTGTGAATTACATCTGCATATTGACAAATTACATTCTGGTTAACTTTGTGTAGTAAAATCCAAATTAAAATATTGCATTTATCACATCCTGATACAAAAAACATTACGATATTCAACATCGGCATTAGCACATGGTTGGATAGTTATCACTTACATGCTTCATGTACATGTACTTAAATTGGCCTCGATTTTGGTCAGTCTGTTCCCATCTTATTGAGGCTACCAAGGGGGATAGGGCAATTCACAGGGAAGTGAAAAAGTGTCAACAGTACATGTATTCTCCACAAATACTTTTGTATCCGATGTTATGACGAACATTAAAGTGACTGAACCAAACACTTGTTGCAGCGAAGTTCTCCACACTAAGTTTTTTCGCAAATGCTTCATTGAACCATTTTGTGGCTTCTTCCACGTCTTCAAATGTAGCAGTCTTGCTTCTTCCTTTGGGGAGCGCAGTTACCTTCAACGGAGTCTTTATTTATAGACTCGGCAGCTTTCATCCTTCCTGAACGGCTGTTATTTTTACGTGAAAAATTTTCACAGACCTCTTTGTGAGATGTTTATCATTTAACTTCCTTAACAGCCAGATATTTAGTTTCCAGAGACTGTAAATTTAATTTGCGTTTTACCCTGCTGATGATAGCCATCGTAAATGTAAATAAAGTAAAAAACGAAACTTTCACAGCAAGCAAAAAAACTTGTTTTAATCACCGATCACTTTCAAAGGTATCGTTAATGCATAATCCATATTTTCACGCAATTTTTATATATGGGATTCAGAAAATCATGTATACAGGAGTCCTCTGTATGCATCGATTTCCTGGAAGGCAAATTTAAGGGCTTGCTAGTCCTGCTTCGACCACCTGTTGATTGGGAAATTGTGTTTATCAATTGATCCTTTTAACTGTGTTAATATTTACAATCAGAAAATTCAGTGACTGAAAGACCTACAGATGTACATGTTGTCATTGTAAGAGTACATCTGAAGAACATGACCCACAAGCTAGGCAGCAAGATCAAAGACTTAACTAGCTGCAGAGTGGTGAGAAAATGTGCTGCTATGGTTTTTTTTTTTATCCGACTGCGACAAGCTCAACTAATTGTTGAACAAAGTATGGGTCAGAACTGCCAGTTTGTCGACATAAATGATTAGAAAACAAAGGATTTATATATGCCATGAAAGCTGCAAGACGAAAAGAAGCAAAGCAATATGGTCAGTCAACTAGAGATGAATTTGTTGTATTTATATTGTTCCCTGTCAATAAATAAAAAATGAATGACTTCATGTACTTGCTTGATAATGGTTTTTGAGCCTGTGATATGATGGTATAAATCTTATTTAGCTCCGTCTCTGCCCTGTCACTCTGCGGCTTGAACTGAACAAGGAACTGTCCATTCTGCTTTGTAAATGCCTCTAACATCAAGTGATTGGATTTACAAACAACCTTTTCCACTGTCTGGGCAGACAGCTGAAATAAAAATGCACAACTCAAAGTACAAAATTTACATCATTTGTCATCAGAGCCTTAAAATGAAAACATTAAGTTCTAAAAAATCACACAATTCGTCTCATGAAATAAGGTCATAAAAAATTTTATTACACTATCAGTCTAATCATACAGGTTCCTAAGTCTTATTACACAAATTGTCTCTTCAAACAGGTTCTTTAAAATTTTATTACACAATTAGTCTCATCAATCAGGTTCTAAAAAAAAAGACTAACGCCATCAATTACAGTAGATACTTGGTCTCACTGATAAATGCCTGACACTTCATTCAAATGACTTGTACTTGTCTTGAATCAAAATGCAGTTGATGCCATCGCAACTATTCAAACGTTGTATCACCCAACTTTTGACCACCATTTGCAATCTGATACTGATACACATACAGGAGTGAGATCCTAGATCATATCCTTTACATGCAATCAATTCCTGTACA
The DNA here is from genome assembly GCA_030141615.1 of Unio pictorum. Taxonomy (NCBI): domain Eukaryota; kingdom Metazoa; phylum Mollusca; class Bivalvia; order Unionida; family Unionidae; genus Unio; species Unio pictorum. The sequence continues at coordinate 72,821 of JARLTB010000145.1, read as the reverse complement.
TTTCCTCAATCCCACTTTTAATTTCAGAGAAATTTTACTAGAAATGATCAGCAAAGATGATCAACAGTAACAAAAGAAAATACTTTAAAATTTAAATTTTCTCATTTCTAGAAAGCACTGAACAATGTCAGCATCAGTCTACCAAATTTGAATATTCCTTGTGTATTTTATCACTTCTGCATCAACACTGCACATAAATTCCAAATTTAGCCATTCCGTGATAATTTGCAATTTTTTCTGTCAAGATTCTTGTTAAAATTTTTGGGATCCAGTGCTGAACATCTCCAAATTTTAGCCTCTTCAACATCCTCTTCAAATCCTTTTAAATTCACAGACCGATCTGCTTTTCCTGAATGAATCCATTGCAAAATTAAATGTCTTCACTCCTAAAAACTGATAGACTAGTCTCACTTTTAGTTCCGATTTCATTGGAAAGTGACACTCTTTGAATAGACATTGTTTGTATGGTAGGTACATTATACAATTGAACATCTATCACTTCTGTGCTACACTTATCGAGATTAGAGAAACATAAGCAAGTTCAGAAGACATTTTGACGCTAATCCTTTATGTGATCTGATTCCATGAATCAGTAAACAATGGTTGACAATAAAATCTCATCTGTTTAATCAGTGTGTTACAGAGATACAGTCACACTGATCCGTTTAATCTGTGAGTGTGTTACAGAGCTACAGTCACACTAATCTGTTTAATCAGTGAGTGTGTTACAGAGATACAGTCACACTGATCCGTTTAATCTGTGTGTTACAGAGATACAGTCACACTAATCTGCTTAATCAGTGAGTGTGTTACAGAGATAGTCACACTAATCTGCTTAATCAGTGAGTGTTACAGAGAGATAGTCACACTGATCTGCTTAATCAGTGAGTGTGTTACAGAGATACAGTCACACTAATCTGCTTAATCAGTGAGTGTGTTACAGAGATACAGTCACACTGATCTGCTTAATCAGTGAGTGTGTTACAGAGATACAGTCACACTGATCCGTTTAATCTGTGAGTGTGTTACAGAGAGATAGTCACACTGATCTGCTTAATCAGTGAGTGTGTTACAGAGATACAGTCACACTAATCTGCTTAATCAGTGAGTGTTACAGAGATACAGTCACACTGATCTGCTTAATCAGTGAGTGTGTTACAGAGATAGTCACACTAATCTGCTTAATCAGTGAGTGTTACAGAGATTCAGTCACACTGATCTGTTTAATCAGTGAGTGTGTTACAGAGATACAGTCACACTGATCCGTTTAATCTGTGAGTGTGTTACAGAGATAGTCACACTGATCTGCTTAATCAGTGAGTGTGTTACAGAGATACAGTCACACTGATCTGCTTAATCAGTGAGTGTGTTACAGAGATACAGTCACACTGATCCGCTTAATCAGTGAGTGTGTTACAGAGATACAGTCACACTGATCCGTTTAATCAGTGAGTGTGTTACAGAGATACAGTCACACTGATCTGCTTAATCAGTGAGTGTGTTACAGAGATACAGTCACACTGATCTGCTTAATCAGTGAAAGTGTTACAGAGATACAGTCACACTGATCCGTTTAATCAGTGAGTGTGTTACAGAGATACAGTCACACTGATCCGTTTAATCAGTGAGTGTGTTACAGAGATACAGTCACACTGATCCGTTTAATCAGTGAGTGTGTTACAGAGATACAGTCACACTGATCTGCCGTACGGCTTTAGTGTTAAAGGCATATTCGACAGTCATGTGTACTTTAGTCAAACACCGTAGTTGATACGGACCAATGACAATTATGGCTTAATAAAGGCAAGGGCAATTTCGGGTGTTTAGTAACCTATTAGGATAACATTATTTTACCTTGCCTGAGTGTAACTGGTTAATTATAGTTAAACTATGACAGTTAAACTATGACTGTAAAACACTTTCTGATAATGTTCAAATTAAGTACAGCAGATTTTGCAATTAAAAGATCATAATAATAAATTATTTATATCATACATGTGCACCTCAATAGCCATTTGAAGAAAAACAAAATTGTATTTAGCCGTTACAATGTATTAGGTGAAGTCAGACGTTTATTAATGTTCTTTTAATTCTGATTATCTTCAGCCTGTAAATTCAGACTATAGCAGTACCAAACAATACACATGTTCCATGTATCCATACACTTCATTGTCACAGAATTAGAAAGAAATAATAAAAAAAACTTTTGTTTTGCCTGAGAAATATTTGATTATTTGTGTTGTGCATGCGTACAACGCTATCTAGGATGAACAGGGTTTTTTTCCAGACGAACGACAGAACCAACAATTCTTGCCGCCGTAAACTACATGGGCTACGGTCATCATAATCACGATATGCACGGGTATTTTACCCTAAACATTACTCACTGTCCTATGAATGTAAGCAAGATTAAGGTATAACCGACAGTGATCATTTTGGATCTGGTGAAGAGAGCACATATTTTCACGAGGTATTTCTATAAGCCATAGGGGTGAAATGTTAAATTTATATTTTATTTGATATGTGAAGTTAATTGAGTTTGTATTGTCATATCGTGTAATGATTCATTTATTACAATGCATATTTGAAACGTTGTGAACTTTGAATTTCAAGTTGTTTTTAAGAGTTTAATGTATTAGTATTTTCCAGAACTCATTATTTTTACCAGTTTGGTTTTATTGTAGCTTACGAGGTTACGAGGCTGTTACAAGGATACGAGGCTAACAGTCTAACTAGTCTAACGGATGTAATGAGACTGATGAGTTTAGCTAACGAATAGAGCTATCTAGATGTCTATATGTATGTATGTCTGTACATGTGGTGGAGTCATGACTGTAGACGTAGCTAATACAAGGGTGCTGTATGCTGTCTGTACGTGTATACGTATGACTGACTGTACATGTAGTGGAGTACATGAAGAGTACTAGCAAGAGAGTGGGTCAACCAGAGGGAAGTGGTGAAACTGCGGTTTATCGATTAATTGTGCAACTGTACAAGGGTATAAGCATATGTTTATTCCAATTGTTGTTTAAATTGGTATGTTTGTATTTGCACGAGATTATTTTGAATCTTAGTTGAATTCCTGGAGATTTGTGAATCTTACTGGCATTGCATCTCAAACATATTTGAAAACTTGAGACTGTTTGAATCCCAAGCCTAGTCTATATGAGAAAATATATGAATATCTTAGTATTATTTGAAACTGGGGTTTCTTGAAGCTGTATATCATGTATTAGGTGAAGTGAGATGTTTATTAATGTTCTTTTAATTCTGATTATCTTCAGCCGGTTAATTCAGACTATAGCGGTACCAAACAATACACATGTTCCATGTATCCATACACTTCACGATACATACATACCCTTACATTCAATAAATTATCAACACACGTAGTAACCTGATGGTTTTTCCATCTTGAGAATGTCTTTTGCTGGGAGGTGGTGCCATGTAGTGTGATTTACTGTTTCCAGTGTGCAGATTACAGCCAACTTAAATTAAGCATCTATTTATATGCCATTCTCACTCATAATAACATAAAATACTTTCAAACAGACTACAGTGGAACCCCGCTATAACTCGAATTCGTATGTAACACTGTCGCGGCGTGGCTACTGAAATTTCATATTTTAGTCACAAATGATTCTTTTTCTTCTTCAAAGTACGTGAAATAGTGTATTAAGAATTTATTATCATTTTGGTGACGAGATTGCATATGGAGAAGAGATCACATATGAATTAAAATAAACTATGATCATGATGGGGTTCCTGATATTTAAAATAAATATACGTGTATTTTTCTCATACCAGTAGATTTTTTAATTTGAAGTACGAGAAATACTGTGTAAAACATTTATTATAATTTTGGGGAAGAGTTCGCGTATGAATTTTAATATAATACGATCATGGCATAGCTTCTTACACCAGGTTCTTGAAGTGTTTTGCCAAAATAAACATTATGTGGTCTTTTCTTCAATTAATTCTGGATACAATCATTGCTCAAACAATAGCCGATGTGTCTTTCTTCTTTAACTGCACACACAACCACGCAGCAGACAATGTGGTGTTTGATTTTTGTTGTTATTTGATTATGATTTTCAAGGTAACTTTAACAATTTTTCAGTCATATCGCTACAATGTCTGCAGTGAGGCAGTTTATAGTGATGTCTAGCATTGGGGCATCATGCCACAGACACGTAGAAGGATGTCCCACCCAATCACATTAGCCTGACACAAGGCCGACCAGTCCTAACACTAACCTCTTAATGCTGAGCGCCAAGCGAGGCAGCTGTTAGTACCATTTTTTGTAAGTCTTTGGTATGACTGCAGTGGATCAAACCCACAACCTCATGTATCCAAGGTGGATGCTATAACCACTAAGACACTGGTGCAGTGTGGCAGTAAATAATATAAACTTAATTTAAACAGACTGCCATTATGATGAATACACTGCAGTGCCAGAATAAGGTTGGGTGGAGGGGCTAAAGATGGGGTGTTATAGATCTACAAATGCCTACACCTCAGTAGAACTCGTTTATGTGTGTAAATATTACAGCTACATCAGATTAATATCAGTCTACATCTAAACATGGTTTACTTAAACACGCATAATTTTATCTGGGGTTCAACTTTTAAAATCGCCAATGTCCACTGTGACCAACCCACTGAAGCCAGCCCTAATGAACTGGATGGTGGAGGAACTTCAACTGTAGCTGTACTGAAATAAAAGCTGTAATCATTGCAAACATAACACTTATGTAATATTTCTTGCATTAAAGACCCAAGACACAAATGACTTACAGGGACAGTTAAAACGGTTTTGTCACTGGTGTCAAGGGAAAACTCTAGGATCCAGGATCCGTTCATTTCTCGTGCTTGCACCCTGCCACTTCTCCATTTCACGGTGCCAATAATTGTGCCAGAATATTTAAAACTCCCCAGAACACGTGGTCGCTGGTTGGATTCACTATCTAAAAGCATTTTCTGTTTACATCTGCCTCTGGATCTGAAAAAATAAATAATAGTAATGTTTATTTTACAGGAGGTCAATTATCCAAAAATCCCAGACCAGGGGTCAATAACCTATGCCACTTTTGTCTGGATTTTTTTCAAAATGATGAATGCATGCCACCAATAAGAGAGTAACAGTTAAAATCAAGATTTTTGGCTGCCCTTCACGTACCGCACAAAACCTCTTGACATGCTGTGGGTTGCCAACCCCTGTCCTAGATCATAACTTCTTTTTGTTGACGTTGTTGTAGGGTTTAACGCCATTTTTCAACACACGATAGGCTACATATGGCGGCCAGTATTATTCGAGGAAGAATCTTGGAAAACCTCACGGAAAGAACCACCAACCCACGAGAACTATAACTTTAAATGCTATTATATAGGTCAGAAATATAACTTTAAATGCTATTATATAGGTCAGAAATATAACTTTAAATGCTATTATACAGGTCAGAAATATAACTTTAAATGCTATTATATAGGTCAGAAATATAATTTTAAATGCTATTATATAGGTCAGAAATATAACTTTAAATGCTATTATATAGGTCAGAAATATAACTTTAAATGCTATTATATAGGTCAGAAATATAACTTTAAATGCTATTATATAGGTCAGAAATATAACTTTAAATGCTATTATATAGGTCAGAAATGTATGGGACAATGCTTCGTAGAATTCAAGAGAAGCTCCAAGGTCAAGGCTATATTCTGATGTCACTCATATTTTTGTAAAATTACAAAGACTTCAGTGTGTTGTATATGAACAGTAAAGTTTTTTTTACATCTGCAACAAAAGAAAAGAGAATGAACAGTATGATCTGAAAGATGTGCATTGTTCTTATGTACACTGTACAAGGGTGGTTTCAATCTAGTTTAAAACTGCCATTTTATAGTGAACTTTTTTAGTAGGGCATAACCGATTAGCATTTTTCTACTGATTTCCGATTCCGGATGTTGGGCATGAATTTTTTCCGATTCCGGATATGATTCAATTAATCGGAAATGCTAAACCCATATCTTTTTTCTAAAAAATTTCATTTTCCGTTTACGGGTTTCTGGTATCTGGTTTTGCTGTGTCTAGCATGTTACTTAGTACTTTACTATATCCGGCTTCATTTCCAGTTTTCACCTGCCAGTTCAAATAGATTGTCTCACAGCATGGTTGTGTTGACCATATTGGACTTTTCTGACTTCTTATTTAACTTTATTAACGCACTATCGAATGACACGCCGTGTGGTGCTATACAAATTCAACTTTATTATTTTTATTATTAGAATCGGTCGTTCCTGCCTTGTCCGACTCCGATTAATCGGAAGTTGATACTATCCGGTGGAATCCGATTTCCGGATCAAAAGTTGGTTATGCCCTATTCTTTAGAAAGTAAAAGGAATAATTTTTGATTAAGTGTAGTTGATTTAAGCATTTGTAGTAACTAACAATTACAATAATGTAATCCATTTACAGTTAAAATTCATTAGTGTTCAGCTCTCACTTCTCTCTTCCTGTTCTTTACAAAAGGAGAAGTCACTTATTCCCTAAATTCAAGCCTGGCTTGACCCCCGATTTGTACAATCATGATTTGGAGCAACTCCGTAAATATAAAAGATGTTAGATATGAGAACAAAAGGTACTAGGAATGAGAATGTTTATGCCATATGTATTACACATATAACTAAAGAATAGATTTGAATCAACAACACATAAGAAACTCTGTCTCCAATAATCAATTCATTATTTTATATATGGTACTTCAGGTCCAAAAAACATTGATAAGTCATTGCACAAGACAAAATAACATCTGTGAGTAAACGGGGGATTTGAGAGAGAGAGGTCTGTATAATAACTAAATCCTCATTTTAAAATCACGTAAATAAAGCACTTATTTTAAGTTGTTTGTTACTCTGTATGAATTACATTTATTTTGAAAATGTCCAACACAACTGAAAGACCATAAACATTATTTCAATAGCCATCATGAAAACATTTCTGTATGAAATAAATGCTTTTTGTTTTGTTAATTATTCTGGTTCTCGTAGAGGTATGTAATAGTTTAGTGCAAAGCAGGGAGTCTACCAAGCAGAAATCCATTTATCAAACCATCAGCAGCTAGGCCTAGTTTTGAAAATGACTAACTCTTGCACATTCATGTGCTTTGATAGCTGACTGACCATAAACCTTTTCCTGAGTAAGCTAGTCACTGCCTAAAATTACTAGCATGTTGACAAATAATAAAACCACAAATCTGCAATCATATCAATAAAATGTTGTAATAAAGAATTCTAGTAATATTAGGCATTGGTTAGATCTATAGTTTCACCAATTCAAGTCAGAACAACCTTGACATCACAACAACCTTGACCCTGGAATTCCATAATTAGCCTTGTTCCAGACATTGCTGACCTACATAATTGCATTTTAAAGCCAGATCTTCAACAACATAATACACTGGCTTTGCTTTTCATGAATTGTATACGTTTCTGAATATGGTTGACGAAAACAATCTAATAGACTGGTTCTCCACAAACACACCAATATCCACGTTTATTTTCCCGATACTGGTTCACTTAATGTGTGTGTGATTTGGATTTTTAACATAGCTTTAACAATTGTTCAGTCATATCGCTACGATATCTGCAGTGTGACAGTTTATAATGATGTCTAGCACTGGGGCTTCATGCCACAGACATGTAGCATGATGTCCCACCCAGTCATATTATCCTGACACATGGCCGACCAGTCCTAACACTATCAATAACATATTAATTGTAAGTGCCAAGCGAGCCAGCTGTTAGTACCAATTTTATTAGCTTTTGGTATGATTCAGACGAGGATCAAACCCATTTTCACTCAGTCACAAACTAATTTTATGACAAGATAAGTGTATGAGGCAGTAATAACATCCAGATAATTAATTCTGTTCTTAGAGCACAAATTGCTATTTACATACAATAATTAAAGTTTGAAAACTCAAGTGTGTACATTTACATTTTTTATGCGACATAATCACCACTTCTGTTAGTGTGATTCTGTATACCTGATGAAAAAACGGATGACAATTCCAGCGCCTAAATGGTTAGAAATATCTACCTGATGCAGGAGGTCGCGGATTCAAACCCCGGTAAGAGACTTATAAGAATGGTTCTAGCAGCTGACTTGCTTGGCACTCAACATTAAGAGATAGAGCTGGTGTCAGGATAATGTGAGTGAGTGGGACATGATGTTACATGTGTTTGGCATTATGCCCCAATGCTAAACATCACTGTAAACTGCCACATGCAGATGTCATAGCAATATGACTGAACAATTGCTAAAGCTACATTACAAATCTAAATCATACACCAAAACAGGGATAATATGACTGGATTATCTTCCAATCATGCATCATTAGCATATTCAGCCCCAACAAACTTATCAGTAACACTGCTACTGTGCCCCAGCAACACTAAGCTGTGTCTAGCTGCTTGTGCCCCAGAGTGTTTCACCTGTTTGGAAAATTTTGTAAACATCATGTACATGCCTTCACACTTTAATTTCTCTTCTTGTATCCAATATTAATCCATTAAATTTTCAGCAATTAATCCAAATGAATTTGTCTACACAGTGATGTATTTTTTCTTCTTCTATTTGTCAAAGTTTTTCACAATTTATTTATACACCATTTACAAAACTATGTGCAACACTGTTAGGAACATCAAATCCTCAGCACATAATTAAATTAAAATAAACCAGGAAAATTTAATATGTGATATGGTTTGAAACAATTTGTGCATAAATTTACTTGGCAATGCTCACATCCAGTTTTTGGTTCATCTAGAACTTTGTTCAATAAACACATTTTTCAAGCTGGATACCACATTTTGTTCAGTGATACCACTAATACAATATGCATTTTTGGACATATGGATTGGTTTCATTTGCAATGTCCATGTACAGTTTCTCCGGAATAAATAATAAGTGAAAAAACTAGATTTATCTTTTTACCTTGTCAATGTTTGTTGTAGGTCCAGGAATCCGTCCACTAAAATCATTGATTTGGACAGGCAAAAGATGATTACTCCAATCTGCTAGATTGGCAGAAGCTCTTTCATTTTCGCTATCAGCATCCTCTTCTTCTGACAACTGAATCTCAAGAATCTTCAATGTCCCATTCTAAATCTTGCAAATTATCCAACTGTCGAACATATCTTTCCTCTACTTACTCAATATTTTCGAGATCAAACCCAAGAAGCTCCTCATCAAAAATCACTTGTGCTTCCACCATCATTTTACGATTTTTCAAGAACAGAACGCGTGTATTGAAACTGCTCTTAATTAGTAATCCTAGGTTTCTGAACATTTAAAGTTTGCCCAAAACAAAAGTAAAATCATTTTTGATTGGTTGCATCTGGTCTAATTCTTGGAAAAGCCCCATTTGTAACCAATCAGAGACACTCCATCGACCACACATTCAGAGCACGTATCGACATGATCGCCCACTGAATGCAGTCAAGAAACTTCGCGAAATGTTGAGATTAGGCATTGAATGCAGAAACTGGATTACGAGCAATGATGGTATCGGGGCTGAATGAGTTAATGTCTTTATATGCTCTTAAATAACAACAAAAGTGCAAATCCCATAAATCTGAAATCTTTATCTCATTTGGACCCAATGATTATGCACTCAATGGCCAATCCCAGCAGTAGCTGTAGTTTGTTGGCTGCATTCAATGGCCGATCCTGTCTTCAATTATGGTGCATGTGTATTTGATAATTCTCTGATTGGTTACAAATTGATTTTTCCCCAAGAATCAGACCAATGTTAACCAATCAGAAAAGATTGTACTTTCATTTGTGCAAATTTAAATTGTTCTGAAACCAAGGGTTTACTAACTGATGGTAGCTTCACCACTTGTTTCTGTTCATGAATAATTCTATACCATGGCAGACGTCAGAGTGATATTTGATGACAATAATTGGGAAAATGAGGAGTTTCTTCAAAAATTAACTCAAAATATTGAGCAAGCAGAGGAAAAATATGTTTGGCAGGACATAGAAGTTTATGAGATTGACTTGTCAGAAGAAGAGAATGTTGAAAGTGATAAGAGTTCTGGCAGATCTAGCAGAATGTAATAAACATCTTAATTTTGTAAATAGTGTATAAATAAGTTGTGAAAGACTTGGACAAATAGACAAAAAAATACATCACTGTATAGACAAATTCATTTGAAAATAATTGGTGAAGATTTTGTGGATTTATATTGGTTTTAAGAAGAGAAATTAAGGTAAGAGTGAATGCATATTCATAATGTTTACAACATTTTCCGAACTGATAAAAACTATGGGGCACAAGCTTAGCTGTGTACTTTTAGGTAGAAGTCAAACGTTACAAATTAAGAAAGCAATTCTATCAAATTAATTTTAATGTGTCATTTAATTGGAACCAATAGTTGTTAAAGATATTGTGCAAGAATATTTACTGGCAGTTTCTTACTTTTTGTTTGCTTCAATTTCAACGTTTTTAAAATACAAGTTATTTGAGGGAATTCTGGAAATTCATGGGAATTTAAAATAGTTATTCAAGGGAAAATCAATAGGTGTCTCTTAAAAATCATTTTAAGTGTCAAACTTGAAAATCAAAGCAACTTTCATGTGTGGTTATCAGTCAGTCTTGGGAAGGAAGCTACACCTGCATGCATATTTTAAAAAATCTTTGGATTGACAACTCTACATTTTTAATTTAATTGACAACACACTCACATTTTCATTTAAATGACACTGACTGGTTTTTGTTCATTTTTATTGATACATGTTCCATTGGGATCTATTATTTCATAATAATCACCTTAAACAGAAATCATTAACATCTTAACAAGGCTTAAAATATCAAATTATCATTAAATTTAAAATAAAAACATACAGCAAGATTAACATGCTTGAAACTATATGATACATGTACATACTTTATACATGTGGATTTCTGTTTTCAATGCAGCATTCCTAAGTTTACAATCTCTTTATCTTCAACAAGTCATCATAGTCCTACCTGTAAGCACATGCTGATTTTGTTCAAGTGCTATGTCTTACAATCCGAATCACGGCCTTGTGTAGTCTGTTCCGATTTCGTCAACATCGGAACGAGTCGTTAAAGTTTCAGGAATATCGCACATACCTGGCAACCTATATAGACACTCTTCCACTAATTTATGTGTAATTAATTATACTTACTGTGATAATCAAAGCAACTTTCATGTGGAATCAATATTTGACACTTGCAAATGGACACATTATCTTGTTCAGTTGACATACATTTGAATTTGTTGAAATGTGACAGTAGTCGAGGTATGCCGAAGTATGTTCCAATCAGAAAATATTTCTTGAACGAAATGAAATGTTGCTTGCTGTTCAAATACTTGATACTTTGATACTTTCATTTTGTTAAAATAAAACGGCCTGGTTGAATCCTACTTCGGCATTCCTCAGCCACCATCGCATTGCAACCAATTTAAATGCGTGTCAAAGGAACATAAAAATGCGTTCATTTACTAGTGTCAGATTTTGAGTCGATTACGATCAAGACAACAAAGTATATCAATAACTCTTAATGTTGATATTTATTGCCAAGTATGTGATAATAATGAAAATTTCACCTCTTTTTCTCCTGTCAGTAGAGTTCAAAACACACTACACAGCGCTGTTCGTTAGGCAGTAAGACCCTGACGCAACAAACATAATATCAGCGTCGGGTCTTATACGGAGGGCTACCAGTCATTATTGCAGCAGACATTAAAATGCCCGATTATGTCGTGATAAAATGTATGTACTTAATAATAGACATATTAATCCGGTAGAAGAAATATAATTAGCGATCACTGCTCTTCAAACTTGAAGAAAATAAAAGACGCACACAAAATCCAACTCGCGAAAATACGTTACACAAAAAAATACCTACATACAAGTCACGTCTGTGATGTATAATTAATACTAATGAAATATAGCAATGCTGTAAATTAATAATACGTTCTGAAAAAAAATCACCCCATTCAATCTATGTTCTTTAATTCTTAGTCGTCTGCAGAATACAATCGGTACGTACATAATCAACACTCAAACCCCTTTGCCCTTGTTAGGCGACTCTTTGAAATAGTTCAATCACTATATAGGCAAAACGTTATTCTAAAAAAGAAATTAAATAAATTATAGGAAATGTGCTTATTGTATGTATGCTAAACGAAGATAAAATGCTAACCACACAAAATAATTCGGGCAGTCGAACAGATCTACACCGCCTTGAACCAGATATATTAAATGGTCGATTTCGCGCGAAAACAACCGGAACTTTGACACAAAGGATAACAAATACCGACACTGGACCGGTGCCCGTACTCAATGTACAAAGATTAGTTAAAAATTGCTTTTAATGGAAATCATAACGGATATTTTTCTTTCTTTAATCTATTACATAGTCCATCCTTTCTTTTAATCTTAATTCGATTCTCATTTCATTCCTTTTAATGAACAATTTATATCAAATGAACGTGTTCTTATATTCGGTTGCCCAAAATGTATTCGCATTTCTCATGAGGACATTGTAGTTTTATCTCAATTCTTACCATTGCGGCGATTTTGAAAATCCTGCTGTCTTGACATTCCGAATGGATGATCAGATGAAGACTTACTGTAATATCTAGTTGTTGCTACGAAATGAAGATGATGCTGATCTAAGTTCAGCCTAGGGGCGATTATTGCCGGCTGACATCCTATTGCGATATATTGCGATAAATTTGACTTTATTGCAATATGTATCGATATCGAACTTTTACACACACACACACACGCGCGCGCGCGCGCGCGTATCGGAGACACAATTCTTATTTCTTGTGTTCCTGTTTTAAATCTGCAAATGTTTTTGTTGTTTTTTAAATATTGTACTTAGATATTATTCGGGAGGAAAAATATTGTTTGGACTGTTAATTGAAAACGGAAAGATCTCATTTTTTAGTGTTATTCTGAAACTGTTGTGAATTAATCGAGGGAGTTCTTTACAGATTTACAGACTCATCTTGACAACGTCACAATTTTTGACGGACCAGTACACTTCCGATCTTGAAATTTATGCAGAAATTTTCTTTGGATAACAGATGGTTTCCGTAATCAGCATTTGAAAAGAAATACTGTCTCACAGATTGCTGAGAATTAATTCAGCCTGTCTGTTCTTTCGAAGGACTCTTGTTGTTTAAATCAATGATTCTAACGGGTAAATTCGGGGGTACACCTTTTCTTTTCATTCTGAAACCTGGGTAAGTAATGTACAAAGGCAAGTCTCTTGAAGAGAACCACGTGAGACAGAATCTGCCATGCAACAAGACTAAGTCGCTGTGTGTACGAATACTATTTTAGGTTGTGTATTTTAATTGACACAAGCACTGTGTGTACGAATAATATTTTAGGTTGTGTATTTTAATTGACACAAGCACTGTGTGTACGAATAATATTTTAGGTTGTGTATTTTAATTGACACAAGCACTGTGTGTACGAATAATATTTTAGGTTGTGTATGTTAATTGACACAAGCACTGTGTGTACGAATAATATTTTAGATTGTGCATTTTAATTGACACAAGCACTGTGTGTACGAATAATATTTTAGGTTGTGTATTTTAATTGACACACGCACTGTGTGTACAAATAATATCTTAGGTTGTGTATTTTAATTGACACAAGCAATACTTTGTTGCGTAATAATTTTGTGCTGATTTAGTTTTTTATATACCAAAAGCTATGGAATCAATCCACTTTACACATCTGAGGTTTCTTTTGGATGAACAGGAGAGGGGCCATGTTGTTTGTCTGAGATCTTCGTATTATATAACTCTTAGCCCTGTCTAGTTCCATCAGAGTTATCTCTCTTAAATGCAATGGAGTACCTGGTATTGATCTTGTCAAATTGACAATCTAAGATTATTCTCTGTTACAGTGTGTGACATGAGTGCTGAAGTAGGATAGAACATACATTTATTTCACAAAACATTAGCATTGAGGTCTACGGAAAAACAATTTGTACCGTGATACCTAAAAGCGGTTGTGGTAGTGAAGTAACGAACTTTGAAAACTTGAAATAGGCCAATACTATCTTAAGATATTCCAGACCAGTGAAACAAAGTTTTGAAGCACACAAGAACATCTTAAAGTGGGAGACCAAGGTTTAATAAACTGAAATGACAGAAGTAATTATTTATGTCACCGAGTATTTAATATATAATATTTAAATCGACGAAAGTGGTGTAATGTATGCTTAACGATAAAGTCATTGATGACATTAATTACAGTACATGTAGAACAAAAAACTGATGTAATGTATATTATACAAAAACGTTCATTGATGAATATTAGAATAGAACTATCAATCTGGCATAATGAAAAAGAATGATAGTTAAATTAATTACGAACGAATTAATAAATTGTTTTAATGTACGATTAATGAAAAAGGTTGTCAATGAAATTAGTTAAAAATAATTTTTAATGGTGTAATTTGTGCTTCATGAAAAAGGATTATTAATGACAGTAATTACAAAAGAACTATTAAATTTGCATTTTGAGTTCGTAATCAGACTAATCTGAAAGAAACACTCCCATTGAAAAACAAAATTATAATGCTTGTCGGCTTTTTCCCTAAACTATGAATGTATCAGAGGGACAAACTTGGAGATATTACCAAAATGGCTACACCACAAACTATACAGATTAGATATATTCAGCGAGTGACACTGATGCAATCCATTTGAAATTTCAGAAACTGATTTATTCGAGAAATATTCACTCGCATGAGGAAAATATAAACGTTTGTGAAGCTTTGTGTCAAACCTGACAAAATTAGACTTCAGACCGGTGGTTTGGAAGCCATATCCAGGACTTCAGACCATTGGTTTTGAAGTCAGTTCCAGGACTTCAAACCATTGGTTTGGAAGTCAGTTCCAGGACTTCAGAAAATTGGTTTGGAAGTCAGTTCCAGGACTTCAGACCATTGGTTTGGATGTCAGTTCCAGGACTTCAAACCATTGGTTTGGAAGTCAGTTCCAGGACTTCAGAAAATTGGTTTGGAAGTCAGTTCCAGGACTTCAGACCATTGGTTTGGATGTCAGTTCCAGGACTTCAGACCATTGGTTTGGAAGTCTGTTCCAGGACTTCAGACCATTTGTTTGGAAGTCAGTTCCAGGACTTCAGACCAGTGGTTTGGAAGTCAGTTCCAGGACTTCAGAACAGTGGTTTGGAAGTTAGTTCCAGGACTTCAGAACAGTGGTTTGGAAGTCAGTTCCATGACCTCAGACTAGTGGTTTCCGGGTGTTAGTTCCATGACTTCAAAGTTGTGGTGTTAAAGAGAAGTCGATTCCAGGACTTCATACTAGTGGTTTTGATGTTAGTTCCAGGACTTCAGCCGGGGATCAAAACAATCTGCAAAGTATTGTAAATAGTAAACTGTAAGCTGGTTATTGAGACAGTCTATATTTTATTCATGGAGATACTAGAAAACTGAGAATAGAGATCAGAGACCCAAATGTACATGGCAATACAAATTTCGTCTAAAATACTAAGTTAAAGATCTCTCATGCTTTTACAAAGAAGCTTGTCAGTTTTGGGGTTTTAACAAGAGACAAGGAGCAATAATCCGATTTCTATGAGTGAAATATCTGACTCGTTATATACGAACAAATCTTGACTAGGTCATTGCTTGTTCTGGGCAAAACTCCTAAATACAATCTTTTACGTCTCTTAATGGCTACATTGAAAATATCTGAACTACAGTTGCCTTCAGAACGGTACTTTGGTTTGTCACGTGATGGTCATAAACAGTAGTCTTAGAATGATCGGACGTTTGATCGTACCCAGATGAATTCAGTCTCGTGCAACTTTAGCACTTTCGTGCCTCTATACTGCATGACTCAAAGAAACACTTGGTAGCGAGGGAACTTAAATCAGAGGACCGAATTGCATTACAGACAAAACAGTTTTGAACACCACTGATAAATAGCAGTACTACTATTTAGAAAGAAATACTAGATTAGTGGTAAGATGCTATTGTTATACATAGTAAAATACAATCTAATGCGTGCGACCTTGTGTTATTGTAGGGTTTGACGCAATTTTTCAGCACACGATAGGCTATATATGGCGGCCAGTATTAATGGTGGAGGAACAACCCGGGAAAACCCTCGGAAAAGAACCACCGACCCACAATAAGCTACTGGCAAGCTTTCTCACATAACTACATTAGCCGAATCTTAGACTCGAACCCACGCAGACAGAGGTGAGATGGCAGTGATCCGTAAGGGAGAATGCTTTAGACCATTCGGCCACTTGAGGCCCCACTGCGACCTTGTGTCGCGTTTGAAAGCAAAGTTGCACAAAAACAATCATATACAATCAATCTACTTTGGATTATACCATTGTATACAATTTGTAATATTATGCGATATTTTGCAACGAGAAATGAAGATGTAAAAAGTCCACAGAAATCATGATGAATTAATTCAAATTTATTTTAACATATTGATTAACAATAACAGTGATTCAGTGTAATGTTATCCATAAGCCAAGGGAAGTGGTCTTTCCAAGTGTTACCTACAGTTTAGTATCTACATATCAATGAGGGGCCCCGAGTGGCCGAGTGGTCTAAAGCGCTGTCCGTTACGGACCACTGCCATCTCACCTCTGTCTGCGTGGGTTCGAGTCTAAGATTCGGCTAATGTAGTTAAGTGAGAAAGCTTGCCAGTAGCTTCTCGTGGGTCGGTGGTTCTTTCCGGGGTTTTTCCGGTTTCTTCCTCCACCACTAATACTGGCCGCCATGTATAGCCTATATATTGTGCTGAAAAATGGCGTTAAACCATAAAAAACAAACAAACAAACATATCAATGAAAAATATTTTTATGGAGCACATTTATTCCGACCACAGTAAAAAGTTAAGTTTATATACATTTCTGAAAGGATATGGGGAATAATGGGTTGTTTCTTGATAATGAACTGCATGATGTATGTGAGAATTAAAATAAGCCAGACGTACAATGTGTGACGTGGAAGGAAGAAACATCGTCGTGTTTCATATTCATCAATATCACAATACAATCCAGCTGTGAATGTTTTTTGTTTTTTGTTTGTGTTTGTATGACAAAGATATATTTCGACCAAATGTTTTTTTTAGACAGTGATTAGAGATTTGATGTGCATATAACAAAATACCCACCTGCCAAACCAAAACATCATATAGTATGGTATCTGAAATAATGATAATGGCAACAAAAAGTTTCGTGGAAATGGATTTATAGCAATGCGATTACAGAACACGATATAAATGTATTTTGTTCGACACGAGATAACACGAGATAACACGAGATAACATCAGGCAAGAAGACTATTCAAAGATAAAAATAGTTCTCCAACAACCTGAAATTCGATAGTCTCTGTGACATGGTGATTTCTTACATTCCTATCGATACCCTGTTTTCAGGATAACGACAAGACTAGCGCTGGTGATGTAAATGGAATCTGAAATAATATTGTACCAAGGTGAAGAACAATCATGGCAATTAGCTTTCTAATCTACACTAGCACGCACGCACGGCACCACACGCGCGCGACTAACATCGAAAAACCGATGCCTTGATCAAGACATTACCTGGAAAGACTAAATTCCATCTCCTTTTGGCAAAACATAATACAAGACGAGGAGGGATATCCTGCCCCGGACTGGCTGATGTACAACATGTATCTCACTCAATTAATACCTGGTTGTTGAACACTATGCATTGAATTCTACATAATGTAAGGCACTGAATTCTACATAATGTAAAGCACTGAATTCTACATAATGTAAGGCACTGAATTCTACATAATGTAAATCACTGAATTCTACATAATGTAAAGCACTGAATTCTACATAATGTAAAGCACTGAATTCTACATAATGTAAAGCACTGAATTCAACATAATGTAAAGCACTGAATTCTACATAATGTAAAGCAATTAATTCTATATAATGTAAAGCACTGAATTCTACAAAATGTAAAGCACTGAATTCTACATAATGTAAAGCATTGAATTCTACATAATGTAAAGCACTGAATTCAACATAATGTAAAGCACTGAATTCTACATAATGTAAGGCACTCAATTCTACATAATGTAAGGCTGTGAATTCTACATAATGTAAAGCACTGAATTCTACATAATGTAAAGCACTGAATTCTACATAATGTAAGGCACTGAATGCTACATAATGTAAGGCACTGAATTCTACATAATGTAAAGCACTGAATTCTACATAATTCAAAGCACTGAATTCTACATAATGTAAAGCACTGAATTCTACAAAATGTAAAGCACTGAATTCTACATAATGTAAAGCATTGAATTCTACATAATGTAAAGCACTGAATTCTACATAATGTAAGGCACTGAATTCTACATAATGTAAAGCACTGAATTCTACATAATGTAAAGCACTGAATTCTACATAATGTAAGGCACTGAATTCTACATAATGTAAGGCACTGAATTCTACATAATGTAAAGCACTGAATTCTACATAATGTAAAGCACTGAATTCTACATAATGTAAGGCACTGAATTCTACATAATGTAAGGCACTGAATTCTACATAATGTAAGGCACTGAATTCTACATAATGTAAAGCACTGAATTCTACATAATGTAAAGCACTGAATTCTACATAATGTAAGGCACTGAATTCTACATAATGTAAGGCACTGAATTCTACATAATATAAAGCACTGAATTCTACATAATGTAAAGCACTGAATTCTACATAATGTAAGGCACTGAATTCTACATAATGTAAAGCACTGAATTCTACATAATGTAAGGCACTGAATTCTACATAATGTAAGGCACTGAATTCTACATAATGTAAAGCACTGAATTCTACATAATGTAAAGCACTGAATTCTACATAATGTAAGGCACTGAATTCTACATAATGTAAGGCACTGAATTCTACATAATGTAAGGCACTGAATTCTACATAATGTAAAGCACTGAATTCTACATAATGTAAAGCACTGAATTCTACATAATGTAAAGCACTGAATTCTACATAATGTAAGGCACTGAATTCTACATAATGTAAAGCACTGAATTCTACATAATGTAAGGCACTGAATTCTACATAATGTAAAGCACTGAATTCTACATAATGTAAAGCACTGAATTCTACATAATGTAAGGCACTGAATTCTACATAATGTAAAGCACTGAATTCTACATAATGTAAGGCACTGAATTCTACATAATGTAAAGCACTGAATTCTACATAATGTAAAGCACTGAATTCTACATAATGTAAAGCACTGAATTCTACATAATGTAAAGCACTGAATTCAACATAATGTAAAGCACTGAATTCTACATAATGTAAAGCAATTAATTCTACAAAATGTAAAGCACTGAATTCTACATAATGTAAAGCACTGAATTCAACATAATGTAAAGCACTGAATTCTACATAATGCAAAGCAATTAATTCGACATAATGTAAGGCACTGAATTCTACATAATGTAAAGCACTGAATTCTACATAATGTAAAGCACTTAATTCTACATAATGTAAGGCACTGAATTCTACATAATGTAAGGCACTCAATTCTACATAATGTAAAGCACTGAATTCTACATAATGTAAAGCACTGAATTCTACACAATGTAAAGCACTGAATTCTACAAAATGTAAAGCACTGAATTCTACATAATGTAAAGCACTGAATTCTACATATTGTAAGGCACTGAATTCTACATAATGTAAGGCACTCAATTCTACATAATGTAAAGCACTGAATTCTACATAATGTAAAGCACTGAATTCTACATAATGTAAGGCACTGAATTCTACATAATGTAAAGCACTGAATTCTACATAATGTAAGGCACTGAATTCTGCATAATGTAAGGCACTGAATTCTACATAATGTAAAGCACTGAATTCTACATAATGTAAAGCACTGAATTCTACATAATGCAAAGCACTGAATTCTACATAATGTAAAGCACTGAATTCTACATAAAGTAAGGCACTGAATTCTACATAATGTAAATCACTGAATTCTACATAATGTAAGGCACTGAATTCTCATAATGTAAGGCACTGAATTCTACATAATGTAAGGCACTGAATTCTACATAATCT
Organism: Unio pictorum; assembly: GCA_030141615.1. Classification (NCBI taxonomy): domain Eukaryota; kingdom Metazoa; phylum Mollusca; class Bivalvia; order Unionida; family Unionidae; genus Unio; species Unio pictorum. Next base: position 52,640 of record JARLTB010000145.1, on the reverse strand, counting down.
AAAGCACTGAATTCTACATAATGTAAAGCACTGAATTCTACATAATGTAAGCACTGAATTATACATAATGTAAGGCACTGAATTCTACATAATGCAAAGCACTTAATTCTTCATAATGTAAAGCACTGAATTCTACATAATGTAAAGCACTGAATTCTACATAATTCAAAGATCTGAATTCTACATAATGCAAAGCACTGAATTCTACATAATGTAAGGCACTGAAGTCTACATAATGTAAGGGACTGAAGTATACATAATGTAAATCACTGAATTCTACATAATGTAAGGCACTGAATTCTACATAATGTAAGGCACTGAATTCTACATAATGTAAGGCACTGAATTCTACATAATGTAAGGCACTGAATTCTACATAATGTAAAGCACTGAATTCTACATAATGTAAAGCACTGAATTCTACATAATGTAAGGTACTGAATTCTACATAATGTAAGGCACTGAATTCTACATAATGTAAGGCACTGAATTCTACATAATGTAAAGCACTGAATTCTACATAATGCAAAGCACTGAATTCTACATAATGTAAAGCACTGAATTCTACATAATGCAAAGCACTGAATTCTACATAATGTAAGGCACTGAATTCTACATAATGTAAGGCACTGAATTCTACATAATATAAATCACTGAATTCTACATAATATAAAGCAATAAATTCTAATATATAAATCACTGAATTCTACATAATATAAATCACTGAATTCTACATAATATAAATCACCGAGTTATACATAATGTAAAGCACTGAATTCTACATAATGTAAGGCACTGAATTCTACATAATGTAAGGCACTGAATTATATATAAAGAAATAACAAAAGGAATACAGTTTTAAAAGAAGAAAACAAAAGAAGAAAAAAAGACACCATCTATTGTGGCATCAAGGATTATGAGACAGATTATCAGATTAGGACAGATTTTAAAAACAAAACATGCTATTAAGGCCACCAGGAATGTGAGGCAGATTTTGATAGGAAATTTGTCGCAGCAGGACTGCGGGTTTTAAAAAACTGTCATGTTAGGTCCACAAGGTATATGACAGATTTTGATAGGGAACCGGTAGTAACATGAAGACAGATATAATAAACTGTCCTGTTATCGTCAGATGGATTTATATACAGATTATGATAGAGTACTAGTAATAACATGGATATAGGTTGATCGTATATAAAACAGTGTCCTGTAAAGACCAACAGAAATATGCGACAGATTTTGATAGAGAAAGAAGAAAAACTGTCTTGTTATGGCCACCATAAAAGAAAAATTATAATAGGAATAAAGCTTCTGGTAAAAGTCGAACATAACATGTACATGTAAAGCTAGTCGATACATAGCACACTATTAAGACATGTGCCAGTTCACACACACAAACACAAACACACACACACACACATTCACATACGTAAGTACATAGATAGGGAAAGAAGAAACGTACGTACGTATGTCTGTCTGTCTGTATGTGTGTGTGTATTTGCCTAGTTATATGATATCAATAAATACACTTTTAAGTTTCATCTTATGGGCTATTAGATACTTAGCACAGCTTTCCTGTTTTTTTTATTTACATCACCATATATATATATCGGGTTCTTTTATCGGACGCTGTCCCTCTCTTCCCCCTCTGCCAACAGTGGACATCTGAAGCATGAATGTAAGTTTCAAATTGTTTTTAAAAGTCCACAAATCCTATGTTTACAAATTACTAATGAATGTTTACCAAACATCACTGAGTGGACAGACATATTTTGACAAGTTCAAAGAAAGGTCACAAATTGACACATTACTATTTTGTAATATCTTTAACACACATTTCATATGCAAACTACGCAAATCCGAATGTTTACAAGACGAGTGAATGAATGTTTGTTAATCAACAGTGAGGGTACACAACGATATAGAATGCGGACAAGGTTAAAGAAAGGCCGAAACTGACACTCATTGTTATGTTTTAAGATCTTTAGCAAACATCTCTCTCTCTCTCTCTCTCTCTCTCTCTCTCTCTCTCTCTCTCCGTACAATGAGTCAATGACGTACTCATGTGGTTCATTTAGGAGTAGCGTTCGTCACTGTGTGTACTGAGTGGCGATCGCCATCGTCAATGAGAGGGAGATAACTCTTACGAATACTGAATCGCTGAGCGCGTGAAATTAAGCAATCACATGAGCGATAAATAACCACGAGTTTGAGTAGCATACACCATTATACAAAATCGAACCTTATTAACTAGCGTGAATGCTAAGATTTTACTGAAAACGTCAGTAAAGTAGATTACAAATATTACATTTACGAGCAGTTGAATTTGTAACCGCTGTGGTTTTGTCTGTCATTCTGCTTGGTGATTGATATTACACTATATCTGTTGCGCCAACCGCATTGCTCATAGGCGGTTCGGGAGAAGGAGGAGGCGGAGCAATCGGCCCCTCCCCCACCACCAAGTGAGCGCATACAGCCAAAACGTTTCCCGAGAGTATGTCTCTTTTCATTCGTGTAAGATGGCTAAAATATTATCTTACTTAGCTGTGGTAACATAGACGGTGAACTATGTCCGAAGCGCATCCCCAAACATATCAAACTGATATGTATTCCTACAGCTACATGTCATGTTATTTCGCTACCTGACTGAAATGGCCGAGCGATGTTCCAGTCGGATTTTCTATAATGATTGTCCATGAATTTCACTTCACGAGACGATGTCCCCATTCATTGTTAAATTATATCCTTGCAGTCGCCACATTCACTTTGATTTACCAACTAGAGGTCAGTTTGCGCACTTAAATAGTTTCTTGTTGATTTCAACTCTGTTCAAAAAGATCTCTCGTTACGTCATTAAATGACGTTTTGCTTGAAATTAAAGAGAGATATCGCAATGAGACATGCGAAAGTTCTTAGCCGTAAGAAATAAAACTATTTTACATTGAACGTTATATATCTTTTTATTTTCGATTATTGTGCATTTTTGGTATATTCCGTCTCATTTCACTAACATTTCGCACAGTATTGTTTTGCTGGAGGGTAGAGATAGAAAATCACGTGTCTCATAGCTCATACCCTTATAGAAACTGCTCTAAAAGTGACGTAGGGAAAAAAACGTCATTGTCTGTACATATCGTTTCATCTTGAGGTCAGTCTCGCTTTGAATATTGCTGAAGGTTAAATTCGTACAATTCTCTGTTTCAGAAGTTTTTGCTTATCCGCTGTAACACGAGATAAGCACAATAACGTGTGCTTCCAGAAGAAATTTAAGGTCGTTGGCATCAACACTGGCATTTCGAGAGAAGCGAGGGTACTAGCTCGGTATATTTGACTACTGAAGTGTCAGCTAGGACATAATCGTTCTTTTCCTTCGCTTGCTTGGTCAGTACCTTAGATGTAATTAGTGAATATCTGAATTGCCATCAAGCTCGTGGTTGTTATTAGATCACAATAAATACTGTTACATCTTTGGGCTCTAATAAACAGTTAGACAGAAAAGTGAAAACAATAAGCTTTGTAAAATTTAACAAATAGTTTTTACAGAGGAAAAAGAACGTAAACAAGAAATAAAAACGGTTTAAGAATCAAATATAAAAAGATTAACAAATAAAATATTAAATTTTAAAAGTCTTAGTAATGAAATGCTCTAATGAACTCAAGTTTGAATCTCGATGAAAATCCAAGATAGAAGACGATGACATATGCTGTATCCTGTACTGTGTTGTATCTACAGGTCCTTATAGAAAAACGAGAAATAACACCCCGGTGTCGGAAATCTGAATACAATTTAGATAAACTTCCCAGAATTATGTAATGAACACTAAAATATTTCCAGAAAAACGAATTAATCTTGTAATGTCCAAACAGTCTGAAGAAAAACTAATATATAACTCGAAAAGTGGATACAATAGAAGAAAGCGACTTGACATCAAGTGTAAAAGCCCAAAACTTCTTAAATGGGCATCTGTACTAAGCCATGGCTACTACGTAAAACAGACACCTGTTACGGGACACGTGATCATGTTTACATAAAAACATCAGGTATTTGGTATAGCTTCGATTTCACTCTATATGAAACCCGCATTAATAACGAATTTTAAAAAAGTTGTTTGCATCTTAAATCACGTAGTCCCATCAATACCTTGACAACAATAAAAATAGAACTTGTTTTCTCAACTGTTGCTAATTTTGAATCAAGGTCAGGAACTTGGTGAGCATTAGGAGCTTACTACTAAACAGTCATTTTTATTATAAAAACAAATTTCTCATTTTTATTTCACTTTGCTTTCCTCCAAATTTGGTCCTCCATTGCATAGCAATGAAAAAGCAGAATCGGGCCTACTTTTTTGCATAGCAATGAAAAAGCAGAATCGGGCCTACTTTTTTGCATAGCAATGAAAAAGCAGAATCGGGCCTACTTTTTTGCATAGCAATGAAAAAGCAGAGTCGGGCCTACTTTTTTGCATAGCAATGAAAAAGCAGATTCGGGCCTACTTTTTTGCATAGCAATGAAAAAGCAGAATCGGGCCTACTTTTTTGCATAGCAATGAAAAAGCAGACTCGGGCCTACTGATTCGGGTTAGTTTTCGTCATAGGAAGGTTACCCGGAACGTCCTCTGCGTTTCTCGTTGTATTCAGAATTCAGAGATTCCACATTATTTAATTTGCGTCGCAAAAGTAGAAGTTCCGAATGATTTGAAGGTTGGTCTCTATTTGTTAGAGTGTGTTCGGTCAACAGGGAAAACCCAGCAAGCTCGTTATGTATACAGACAACATATGATCTGACAAAATACACGCTGTTATTTTGTACGGATTAACGATATTTTTAAGCATAAGGCGGGCACTATAAATAGTGGAGGAAGAATCCAGGAAAGAACCACCTACCCACGAGAAGCTACTGGCAAGTTTTATCACATACACACATTAGCCGAATCCGAGACTCGAACCCACTCAAGGGTGAGATGGCAGTGATCCGTAACGGTGAGCGCTTTAGGACTGAATACATGCAGTCTTTTCCTTAAATTTGGAACCCCGTGGAAAAAATTCGAAATCAGGAGTTGAACCTGATGAACACTAATAAAAGTTTAAGGGTCCTGATTGTCTTGTTCGTCTGCGAGAACGAACGATATCTGGTGTGTCTACTGTATTGATTGGAGCTGGGTATCGATGTTCTGAAGATTTTCTTGAACAGACTGGACAGTGAAAATTTAGATCTTGAAAATAATAGTTTCATTTCGTGACTTAATTAGTGTTTTATGTTTATTCTCAGTTTCTTTAATAATCGTAAAACCTCTTCCAATTTACTTGAGTATTATAGTCGTATTTGTGAACAGCAAATTATGTTGAAAGCTTTTGCCATGTAATTACGTTGCCACTTAATTACGAAATGAGGAGATAAGGCATGAGTGACAAGTGTTGATTCAAACAGTAGACATTATTTCCAAAAGTTTACAGGTAACCTTCGCTTTCTTTTTTTAAAATATACTCTGGTTCTGCATGTATTGAACAAATACATGATACTTGATCTTATAATCTTATCAATAGTCGAACGAGGAATGTGCAGTTGTATTGTGTTCAAATATTTGTTTAAATATGCAATCTACTCACGTTTTGAAAACCATCACTCATTCTTTGCACAGCAAGATCAATTGCCGCTCCCAGACAAATGAGTATACGTATACAGCCTGTTATTTACAATCTTCTCCACGCTAAAATACGACATAATTAACATCTATTTCAGGTTCCAACAACACATGACGATTTGTCGTCTGGACCGGCTTCTTTGCGAATGGTGCCAACATAACCTGTCAAGCGTGATTAATTAAAGACGATGCAAATACATCAGTTTCATCATACTGTATATTAACCTTCCAAAAACACTGAGGGACAACTATATGATTTAACATTTTATTTGAAAAGTATGTGTCGCCTTTCATCCTCTAGATATCTCAGCAGGAAGTAGAATCACAAAATAGCTAGTGAACGGGACCAGACAAAGGGATGACCCGGTTTGAAAATGAGTCTCACGCCTTCTCGAGTTGTTCATGGATTGCTAAAGAGACATACTTAAATACAAACATTTTGGTATAGTACGGACAAGAATGTTTTTGCGGGTTCTTTTTCCGTTATTAAGTTGTCAATCTCACTTTTTTCTCACTGTTTTTAAGTCTTTCACAAATTAACTTGAACCACGAAAATTATTTTAAAAAAACAATTGGTCAAAAATAAACACTTTGATTTTATTGTCCTACTTATATTATTATTTTTATGTTATTAAGTCATACAAATAATAATAATAATAATAATAATAATAATAATAATAATAATAATAATATTAATAATAATAATAATAATATTAATAATAATAATAATAATAATAATAATAATAATAATAATAATTGTTATTATTATTATTAGTAGTAGTAGTAGTAACAGTAGTAGTAGTAGTAGTAGTAGTAGTAGTAGTAGTAAATTAAATCATTATATCATATTTGATGAACAGGATGATGCAAAAAGTTATTCCGCTACTATTATATCTGGTTCACTAGTCAGAATATCATTATTCAGTTCAAAATAACGGACTCGAGTTTGCCATAAATCAAGGGATAAACACACTCTTCAAATGAAAATTAAATTCATTAATGAGATCATCGACTAAAAGATGAGACTGCCTTTAATACGCATAGATTCACACGATATCAAATCGGGCGAATACAAATTAGTTTGGTCTATTTTGCATGAATTATCTTCAATATGAAAACAAAATAGCAACAAGGCGAGACTGCAGTTATGGTTTGAACTTAAATGTCACAAAGTCGTTTCTCTAATTTCATATTTTGAAAGGCTAGTTCTCGGCTTTGCAACAATGTTTATCTTTAAGCACAATAGTATCTCCGCATGTTTTTATTCAAAGAATCACGTGATAAAACTAGTTTTTTATATAAAAAAAAACTGTAACTACAATGCTTAACGTTAAAACAACTTTTGTTAAAACAAAATTAAAAATGCAGTTATACACTTTTCATTCTTGTATGCGCAATTGTGAATTACGCTGCAACAAATTTCATGCTATGGATTGCTCAGTGGTAGCAGTGACTGGACAGTGCAACAGAGGTCTCAAGATTGACTTCTATGGAAAATGTATTTCTCTTGCTCCTTGTTTTGCTTATGAACCTGTTACACGCGTTCTCTCGTTCTTCTTTGCTACAGGTACTGGTATCTCAGTTCCTTACATTTTACATTTTGAAATTTACGCTAAATATGTATAAATAAATAAAGAAATAAAAAAAAACTAACGATTGCAGTATAGTAGTATTGCGATATGTGTGGAGTTATCACAGGTTGATAGATGATTCCCGCTTGTGTGTAAACTGATTTTATAGACAATCAGAACATCGTTCGGTCATTTCCACCAAATCGACGAATAGCCATCGAATGTACTTGTATGAACACACGTACCTTTGAAGGGTTGGGTTCACTCTGGCAGGGTGCACAACAAATGTTCGAGAGAAAAAAAAAACAATCCTTATTCCCTCTGTGATTTTGTCCCCTTTCGCCTCCATATTGTACAATCTAAACAAAACTAATTCCCAATATAGATTTTTTCTGGACTTGACGGAAAAGGTTCCTGATATTATAATTGATAAATGGCATATACATTGCGACTACTCTATGTAAGGGATTTATCATGGGCGAGTTCAAATCGAGTAATATTTTTAGCAAGTAAAACTAGATGGGTTCGGGCAATGATAATTCATTTCAAGAAAGTCCCGACCAAATTTCTCCACTTTCGTTTTTTGTTGTATCGATTGTACTAAATGCATACCTCTTCACATTCTCATACTTGAGTTAATGCTGGACTCGAACATATTTTAAACGTGGTAGAATAAATCATACCGAGGAAATGGGATAGAATATATCATACCGAGGCAATGGGATAGAATATATCATACCGAGGCAATGGGATAGAATATATCATACCGAGGCAATGGGATCTAAGTGCATTTCCCAAGGACACGCCGAGGCAGCCGACCAAGGCTGGCCTGAGAACCTGCGTACTATGGAGTCCGACAATTAAACCAACTGTGCTACTACCGCTCCCTTAAGTAAGGAGATAAACATCTCAATGAGCTTCTAAATGATCAGAAGATATCGAATCCAGTGGCGTATTAAGGGGGTGTAGGTAGGAAGGGGCGTTCTAGCCCTGGTGACAGCCAGAAGAGGGGGGTGCCATCGTGGGAGCTAAAATACCAGTACAAGTTTTCAAAAATAAACAGAAGGTCACCAAAGTGAACTTTATTTCCAATTCGCTTACGACTGCACTGTACTGTGTAAAAGTCTACTTACAAATATAATGTATTTTTCTGTGTGGCTACATTTTAAAATTATTTGTAAAGGTGCTAAAGGAAGGATCTGCCCTGAGTGCCATTATAATTTAGGTACGCTGCTGGTTGTGCCTCGATGACCGGATCGAATTTTATATGTAAAGCATAGTATATATGTAATAATAAACACGGGGGGGGGGGGGAGAATTATATCATCATAATTTTCATTACATTTGTATAGACAGAAATACAAAGAGCTCATTTGGATGAGACTGGTTGATTTAAACGGCATCTTAAACACTTTATTGGCTTTGTTTTTGTTGAGGAAATGGAAGTTAATTCCGTTTTCTTTTAAGACTTAAAAGACTGCGGTCCCAGTCTGGTCTTTGCATTGTAAAACGCAACCTCTTTTGATCTAGGACCGACGCTCTACCAACTAAGATACCGCAGTTTACCAAAGTGGGAGTGGAGGGGAGAGTGGATGGTATCCAGATTATGTCAAAATTTAGATTAAAATTAATTGTATATTAAAAATGACAGTCCTGTCAAAATACGACAAAGAAATATTTTAAAAATTGGCGTGATACTGAAATGTTTTAAAAGCATTTACGAAATACTTAATAAAATTTGAACACGGTTAAGCCAAAGAGTAATTTCAATGACATAGCCTAAATCTAAATTTTATACGTGCGTTGCGATTTATTTTAAATAAGCCCATGCCTTATTCCGATGCATTATCTTAATCTGACCCATTCCATTACAGAACTCTCCTTGGTGTGACTAATAGTAAACTCTCAAACACCCCACCCACCCCACCCCCGCCCCCCCGCCCCATCCCACCCCCACCCCCCTCTTCTGGCAATGGTCATGTGTCCAAATTATTATGTCTCAGCTTTGCCATCTTTTATTTTGCCCATTTTCTTTTTCTTTCCCATTTTTACTTTTTAAATGTATATTCTATATCAAATCTAGTTTGGTCAGTATGTCATATATTGTCCGTTGATGGAAATAATTGACAATTAATTAGACAATTCTATATCTTTGCCGTCAGATAATGGTCAATAGTGCACACGTATTGCTTTCGAATCCAATGTTTTCGAGCATTTATTTCAATGATATACATCACTCTCTCACTCTTGAGCTTTTGGTCTTGCGAAAGAGAACGTTAGATTAATGCCAAATAATTGAACATATCTATCTCTTGATACAGTTGTATCCATTTTATTGTTTCAAACTTTCAATTTTGAAAAGAACAAAACAAAAACATTGTATTATTCAGTGAGATTGTAAGAAAAATCCAATATGGAGTGAACAACGTAAACTAAACAGGTGCATATTATATATACCTATAATCCGTTAACCAAATATTATTACCGAGGACAACGTAATTATAACATGTTCACTATTCGTATGTTGCTAAATATATCTTGATGCATTTTGTTGTGACCTTTCACAATTGAAGTAATACTTCTTTTCAACTGACTATAAATTACGTTACAAAGTCATTAACATATTTATATCAGATGATCGGAGACATCGAAAAGATTAGGGGTATAAGTTGTAATTTTATCATGTATTTCCAATTTAGGTTTGTATATAATATCCAGATTACTTGAAAATGATTTACGTGATATTACCGATCTAAATGTTACACTTATACATGACAAATGCGTCCTATGCCTCGATATCAATTAACGAGAAAATGGGAAAACCGTTGACCTGGATTGATAGGTTCTATGCCTCGATATCAATTAACGAGAAAATGGGAAAATCGTTGACCTGGATTGATAGGTCCTATGCTTCGATATCAATTAACGAGAAAATGGGAAAACCGTTGACCTGGATTGATAGGTCCTATGCCTCGATATCAATTAACGAGAAAATGGGAAAACCGTTGACCTGGATTGATAGGTCCTATGCCTCGATATCAATTAACGAGAAAATGGGAAAACCGTTGACCTGGATTGATAGATCCTATGCCTCGATATCAATTAACGAGAAAATGGGAAAACCGTTGACCTGGATTGATAGGTCCTATGCCTCGATATCAATTGACGAGAAAATGGGAAAATCGTTGACCTGGATTGTTAGTCCTATGCTTCGATATCAATTAACGAGAAAATGGGAAAACCGTTGACCTGGATTGATAGATCCTATGCCTCGATATCAATTAACGAGAAAATGGGAAAACCGTTGACCTGGATTGATAGGTCCTATGCCTCGATATCAATTGACGAGAAAATGGGAAAATCGATGACCTGGATTGTTAGGTCCTATGCTTCGATATCAATTAACGAGAAAATGGGAAAACCATTGACCTGTATTTATAGGCTATTGTAACAAGAAATTGAGAAGACGATTTTACATTTTAACGCAGATTCACGCACGCAGATGTTTATATGTGATTATATATCGGCGAAATGGATGTGTTTCTTATGACGCTGGCCACACAGAAGTTAGAAATCGGCGCAAGGAAAAATGACTTTATGATTGGTTTCGTCCTTAAACAATGTCTTCTTTAGAAGACAGCAAAGAACATGCTCAAGTACACACACACACACACACTCGGAGAACAATAAATATTTTACATTTTGTTATTTTCCTGCAATATCCAGCGATATCATCTGTCTATCTGTCTGTATCTCACCCCTCACACACAATGTCTCTCTCTCTCTCTCTCTCTCTCTCTCTCTCTCTCTCTACGAGTATATATATATATATATATATATATATATATATATATATATATATATATATATATATATACATATATATATATATATATATATATATATATATATATACATACATACATACATACATACATACATACATACATACATACATACATACATACATAGTTATTTTATTTTTGTCTTTTATTATTATGGATGCCTGCATTGTCTGCGCCAATTTATAAATATCTGTTGTGTACGAATTTCATTCTATATGGATGTTGTTTTATTCTTATGTAGTTTCGCCTGAGGAAGAGCTTGTTTTAGGTCGAAACTTAATGAAACTTGATTATATTTCCAGCGCTATTTTCCAGCTTTCGAGTCTATATATATATAGAAAAATACATTTGTTGCCTAACAATCCCCAACACATTGCCAAACACATTGCCACATTGCCAAACACATTGCCAAACACATTGCCAATTCTAGACTGCGTCTGTCGCTCTAAACGTTTAACTGCATATTTGTTTTCTTTTTAAACCCCTCGCTGACAAATTTTTCTTGTATGTAATTTTCAAGTACTTTATTGATTGACGCCATCTTTTTGTTTTACTTTCAGCAGCATATAGCTTCCTTAAAGGCACAATAGTGCAGCTGAAGGTGAATTTGCTTACAAAAATGTTTGGACATTTATGTATATCAACTGATTAAATACTATTTAAAAGGATATTCAGGGTAATATCAAGTACGTAGAGGTTCTTTTTATGAAATACGAGCTCTCTGAAATCTTCGTAGGAAGCGTAATGAATCAATCTATCGTCTCCATATTGAAATCGCGCTCGGCGGTGATCGGCAGATCCCGAACGAATAACACATTCCGCTGACCAAAATTTGCATAATTATGTATACTGATACTGATGACGTAAAACACAACCACGCTACCAGAACAGCAAAATGTCAACAACAGTGAGTACCGATCTTCTTTAGATCTCGTTCTTTTCTCCTTATCATTTTATTTCTAGTTTTAGTTTTAAGAGTAAACGTTGAAATTTATTTAGAACTACTATTATAGTTATATTTAAATAGTTTTTTTGTGGTAAGAGAATGATTTAAATCGACGTGCTTTTTACAGTATTGCAAAAGCGGAAATGAATTCGTGGTATGTTTCTCCAAGTTAATAGTTATAAATAACTTGTATTATGTATGGAGTATGGAATCCGGGACAGATCATAAAAAAAATGCACATGCACAAACGTACTGTCACATTGTCACTTACAGTTTGACCACTGTTTTCAGTGTTTCCTTTTACCTTCATTAGCGCTTCAGAGACCCTTAACTTTTAATGTGATCCCCTGTTTTGATACCAAAGTTCTTTTTTATAACCCAGTTTTGACACCAAGGAGACTTTTTAATCTAAGACTTGTACTCCTTGGGGATAGACTGGTTTTATCCTTGCACATGTTTACAGGGTATTATGCACCTTGAGTAAATATATACACAGAGATTTAGCTTTGGTGCCCATCTAGGACTTTTGGAAGAAAAGAAAAGAAGAAAAAAAACATGACTTGATTCAGCACAAAAACATTCATCAAATGACAAACTCTCATGTATTAATTTCTGATTCTCAAATAGCACTATATTCCTATAAGTTTGATAAGTAAGTATGAATATATTACTTGTATAATTATGAAATAATTTTACATATCAAAATTCATTAGAGACAACTGGACTAAGGTAGTAATTATAATATGTAATACAGAAGATACCCACCAAATGATAAACTCAAATGTAGAAATTTTGTTATTACCTAGACTGAAATCGCCTCACTTTCAAGTTCTAGTCTGGAGCGACCTTTAAGAGGGAGAGGAAGGATGAGGCATGGAGCAAGAACAAGAGGAAGAAGACATGCAGTGCAGCCTGAAAACAGAGCTGACCAAGCTCTACACATAGTTCAGACAAGGCAGACAATAATGAGGGTAATTGTTTATTTATACCTTGCAAAACAAGTATTGATCCACACTGAAAAATGTTTAAAACTTTGCAAAGACTTAATATATACAAGTGAGAAGTATTTTGCACAACTTAGAAAATACATACTTCTATTGAAGGATTTTTTTTTACCAAACAATGTATGTTTAAACTGCTCTACGTTTTGTTGCTACTTACCACCCCACCCCAATATCATTTGATACGGAAAACCATGCAAAGATACCATTGAAAATACAGAGACAGCCTTATATAATATATGTCATCTATTTTGTCTATGGTAGTCACTATACTTACAGATATAGGACTATTTGTTTCGGAGTTAAAGTAACCATAGGTAGCAAATTACATAGAGTAAAGTAAATAACTGCTTGTGGTACAGATTTAAATTCCTATGATAATCAAAATATTAACGAGCTCAGATCATTTCATATATAGGTTGAAGTGATCTATACTAGTTGCATACACAACAAATATTTACACTGTTAAGGTCAACCTGCCCCTTTTCCAATTTAAGCAATACATTTATAATTTTTATTTTCAAAAAATTTAAAATACATGTAATGACAAAAAGTCTATGAGATCTTCAGCGATTAGACCTGACTACGTTACAGTTTTCTAAAACAAAATTGGACCTGTGAAAATTGATATATCTATTTAAGCCTTGTAAAATAATGACTACACTTTAATTCTTCTGTTTTCAATATGATGCATGCCAAAATATATCAAGATAATATTATGTATGCACTATCATTATAAACATAAAAACTTTAGAATGACATGAAGCCTTGCAAGAAACATAATTTGTTTTGTTTCATCTTTGATATAATCTCTTGGGTACAAATTTTAATTGCTCTGTCTGATTTGCATTCAGGTTTTGGTGAATACTGTAAATGATTTGTAAAATAACACATTTTGATGTAATGAGTTTTGAAACTTTAAATTCTTTCAATAACTTTTATGTATTTCTTGAACATGTTATTGGATGTACAAATTATATATCACAAATGGTGTGAATAACTTGACAGGTATGTGGGCTACATTACAGAAATCCTTTCACTATACATGGTATGTGTAACAACTGACTATGAAAATGTAACTTGCACTTTGTACTGATAAAATCAAATACTGCATCCATGTATACACATAATTAAAACTTTGGTTCTTACTCTTACAATACAATTTTTGCAGTCATTTCCATTTCCAAGGTGGACTTGCAAATATTGAAACCTTATGTAAATACCTGATTGTTGTAAATATTGAAATTTCCATGGTATAGTGATTTTAGTTTTCAAGGTTGTTGTACCACATACATATGGAGATTCAGTATGCTTAATCTTTGCAACTGATTCCAGGAGATCATAATAAATCTGGAGCCAGACCGGCTGAGGGAACTTTTCATCCAGATGTTGCAGTTCCACCCAAGCCTGGTCTTTAATGTTTTGGAGCCAGGATCAAGGCAGTGTGGTGGTTCTCACCCATCCCCGACACAGGATTGCCAGATTGGTGTGTGTGTGGGTGAAAAATGCAGGGAGATGCCCACAAACCTGGAAAAGATGTGTTGTGAGAGACAGCACTGTATATCACTTTTGCCGGTAACGAATATATAAACTTTTGTTTATAATGCGCATTGTTGCTTAATGCATTATTCTTTATATGCTTAAGAGTTTATTTAAGGTATAATGTTTCATGAATTTTAGCGAGACTTCTTACAAAATGAAACATGCTTGGATTATTTCTTTGCAATCACTGTGAATGAAGTTTAAAATTGTAAGCCATCCAAAAATAAAAAACAGATGCATGTATACATAAGCAAATGATAAGGAGTTTTACTTTTTACAATTGATACTCATCAAGTAGATTCTGTTCATTACCTGGTTTCAATGTGGGTACCTCACTCTGCTAAACAAATCTAAGCTGATGATGATAGAAAGATAAGATTCTATCTTCATCTGCAATCAGCCATTCCTATTTGATCCCAATGTAGGTGTCTCTTTCTTATAGAAATGCTCCCCAAACACTTAATATCAGTTCTGGTTGCGATGGAACACACTCAGTGCTCATGTCAGAATAAAAACTTTGCAGTTTTTTATCCATATTTATTTTACATTGGAATTTTCTGATAAAAGATCAATAAACTTTGAATAAGTCCATGTTTTTTTTTTTCTTAAATATAATTTTTCAGGATTTTCAAGTTCTAATCAAAGCATCCGTTGGCCAGGATGTACCGACAGGATGTTCTTGTACTTGACGATGAAGTTGACTTGATGAGCGCGAACAGGTATGCTGCCTATAGGCAGTTAATACTATGGCAGCATGGAAGATTAGGGTCTGGACAGAGATGTGTCATTCCCTCTTGCTGTGTCTGGCGGATACGTGACAAATATCCAGATGCTTTTGGACAATACACTGGTTTCATCCCCTCCCGGCTTGCCTGAACGTTTTTTTAAAACACTTCTTACGGGCACAAATTTATTTATAAATGAATACATAATCATTTGACTTCATTCTTTATTTTGTTGTAACTGCACATAATATACCATCAAACAATAATGCTTCCACTCAGATATTTTTAAACACCAGTCTATTCTGGGTAAGGTCATATGTTATCAATATAAACATTTTCAGGACTTGCAGATACATTATACATTGTTTTCAACTACTGACACTTACATTACTGTAATCTTAGCAGACACATCCATATATCAAGCACCTTTCATATATATTAGATAGCTGAAATCCAGAGATCTTCTCCTTCACCAAAACTTGAAATGATGGTGGTTCATGAGGTGCCAGGTTTCTGCTAATTCTCCTGGAATCATCTTCCTTAAGTTCTCTTCTCCTCACACCCGGCGTATCCTCAAGTCGACAGATGAGGGCTTTCTGAATAAACTCCCTAATGTGGGGATGTTTTCTTTTCCTTGCAAGGGTAGACGGACCATCTGCCACTTTTTTTGTTGTTTGTTGTAACAGCAATGATACCTGTTTTAAAGAAAATTTTATTTTCTTAACTTGTGTGACAAGCATTCCCATATATCAAACTATATTGAGTTTTCACCCAATATTTGAGCCTCATGACCAATTCCTAAGGAGGGGTTGTTTTTGTTCTTATTTCTTCTATCTCCAAAATACTACTTGAGACAGCATTATTCAGCATTAGCACCCCCTACGTAATCCCACCTCTCATTCCCCACTTTGTGAACCACTGCTATATACGATAAAACATATTTGGAAAATTTAAAAGTTAAATTTCACTGGTGAAATATGAATCTAGATTTCTCTCTCAAACACACAAAAGAACATACAAATTATTTAATATGACTGTGAAAGACTTTCAGTAAAACAGTGTGCTTTGAAACATACAGCAGGAACAAGATATTGAAAACTGGAGAACACTTATACACAGACATCACAGGCACATGATCGTGGGAAAACTAATGTGTATCAACATATAAAAATAGACATTGGCCTACCTGTCCTGTGTCCAACAACATCTTCGCCATTTCATTGTCTGATGCCAGTCCTAACTCTTCCATCAATGCTCATCATCGAACAAACTGGTCCCCATGACAAATCCTTGATAAGTCCTGTTCGGTCTCTCTGACAGTTTTTTTACGTTTCTTCTCGGAAAGCGACAAGCGCGGGCATCCTATACGTATTGGACTCTCTCATGCGTCCGCCATTTTTATTTATAATAGGTATTTAAATTAGAATTACGTGACACTGGACGAAGATGACGTATAGGTTTTTATGGTCACGTGCGGCTTCCGTAACATTTCGTGAAATACAAGTTTGATTAAAAGCGGGCCCCCACAGAATTTCATTTTCTCTCGTTTATTTATCAATTACCTAATTGAATCTTCACAAACTATAGGTTTTTGTGAATTATTTCAGCTTATAAGTCGAAACATTCATTACTTACATGATCTGTGACATTCACAAAATTACAGACTCTCTGCACTATTGTACCTTTAAAGTTGAGGTGTAAATGCCTGTTGCTACGGACAAAATTTACCTCTGTACCGGAATAAAACATAAGGCAGTCAGTATGTTCAGACAAATTGTTAAACGTTTTTTTTAATTTTGAAAATTAACTGTCTATAAGTAGCTGAATTATTCTTTCTTACACTCATAGTCCTAATATACAGGGCCGGCGCTGCCGCTAGGTAAACTAGGCAATCGCCTAAGGCGTTGTGCTAAGGGGCAAATCATGATGAGCGGGTGGGGGAGGGCGTGAGTGGGAAGGGGGACGCCATATATCTGATCTCGCCTAGGGCACCAAAATGCCGTGCACCGGCCCTGCCTATATCCCTGTAAACTTTGATAAGTGATTGTCCTTAACAATACATCACCAGATGGGTTGCAATGGTTTGATATTTGATTAAAGATGAAACGATATAAATCATGGCACTCTGCTACCTGTTTCATGTATGCTATTCCAAGTTGTCACTTTCTGATTCATTCCAAACGGTTATATGGATGGATGCATGCATGCAGTTTTACAAATATTAGTGCAAAATACAATGTAATAATGTTGTCCTTCAAGATAAAAGGCAAATATCTTTAAAGGCTCTAATATATATATATATATATATATATATATATATATATATATATATATATATATATATATATATATATATATATATATATATATATATATATATATATATATATATATATCTGCCTTAATGTATGTTCTTCGTTCCTTTCCATATTTAAGCCAACTTTATTTTTTCGTCTTTTATATTTCCCTCCGTCTCTCTCTCTCTCTCTCTCTCTCTCTCTCTCTCTCTCTCTCTATATATATATATATATATATATATATATATATATATATATATATATATATATAATAGATCTTTAAAAGTGTAACAACAATTGATTCTCTAGTATATAATTAAGTAATCAATTAAAACGCGCCGTCAAGAATTCTTAAAATTGATAACAAAGAAACAAAACGCAGGTTTCAAGTATCAGCTTTTATAATTACTTTTCCACATGAGTCATACAATTTGTCAATGACTCAACTTACACGGCCTGTTGCTTTTTGATATTCATTGTCATCCATGCTTGTTACCTGTTACATTCAACAAACAAATTTCAAAACTCCTGATTACATATTGCAAAAGATCTGTTTACGTTTCGATTTGTACTGGCATCGCAGTCATAATTATTTCTGAAAATGATGGAGAAATCAGGCATCAACCTGCTAATGTAGACTGAAAACCGAAATTAAGTGGCAAGAGTAATTTATGTGCAGTCTGTTAGCGAAATAGACTGAAAGCCTGCCAACATAAACTAATTCACGTCTGAATGCAAAGATGAACAAAAATGGCCGCCCAAATTTGTAAAAGTAAACTCACGACCATTTAAATATGTTGTTTAATGATGTTGGAGCGTTCTGCCATTGTACAGTAGATAAACCAAAGCAATGTGTACTGTCTCGATCCGGGCAAGAAATGTGTTGACGAAAATAAACATTTGCGCACAAAACATTCTTTAATTTGACCCAATAAATAATCTAAACCATTATAGATACAACTTATCGGTATAAAAAGTCTCTGTTATAATATTATTGTAAAATTTAACTTCTTTTAATCAATGTAGTAATTCAACCTTTATATTCGCATCGACAATCACGACTATACAATGTTTCCACTTCACTCGTGAGTCGTGAGATATTTTCTTGTGTCTACTCAAGAAACATACATATCCTATGCGTGTTTGAGTTGTTGTCGGGTTTAACGCCATTTTTCAGCACACGACAGGCTATACATGACGGCCAGTATTATTGTTGGAAGAAGAACCCGGGTTAAACCCCCAGAAAGAACCACCCACCCACAAGAAGCTACTGGCAAATTTTCTCACATAACTACAGTAGTCGAATCTGAGACTCGAACCCACGCAGACAGAGGTAAGATGGCAGTGATTCGTAACGGAGAGTGCTTTAGACCACTCGGCCACTCTGGGTCCCTTGTGTGTTTGCGTTCATGTGTATATGCGTGTGCCTATACATACATACATACATACATACATACATACATACATACATACATACATACATACATACATACATACATACATACATACATACATACATACATACATACATACATACATACATACAAACATACATACATACATACATACATACATACATACATACATACATACATACATACATACATACATACATACATACATACATACATACATACATACATACATACATACATACATACATACATACATACATACATACATACATACATACATACATACATACATACATACATACATATATATATATATATATATATATATATATATATCTTTGTATGTGTGTGTGTGTGTGTGTGTGTGTGTGTGTGTGTGTGAATATAATATAGAATCTGTCCGTAATTAGGGGAATAAATTGGCGTCTACCTGACACTGACACCTTGTACTTCATTCCAAATGAATCAAAGACTATTATATATGCTGACGGTCTTTAATGCTTCCGATAAAAGAGGACCATATTCGTCTGTGAAACAAAATCAATCATATTTCCACAACGAACAAGATTCAAACTATAAAAAATAATTGCTTCATAAATATTTGTTTTGTGGCAGATGAACGGTCAGTTTTGTTAGCTTAGGATAGCACAGGTATTAAGTTCTTTCGCATGAATTTGAGGCCAGATGTGTCAAACGTATCTACTCCGATACATGTGAATCTGATAGTCAACTCGTATGAAGCAAATTCTGAATCATCCAAACTTAAGGTTCGAGTATTATCTTCTCTAATTGTTTGTCTTCCTAGGATTCTGTTCATCTCATTTTAGTCATCTTTTTCTGCTTTACGTAATTTCTTAAGACACCACCATCAATCAAGCTCATGTGTTAATGTATCTGAAATCATTTCAGGTCAGAGGTACTGGCTCCAGGAATTGCCTCATTTCCTCATTGCCTCATTTCCTCATTTCCTTAAATTACCCTCATACAAATATTGTACATCATGAACTGACGACTTTTTCTGCAAACGAAGATAAAAAATGAATGTGTGCAATATATGTGGATAAGTACGGTTTGTAGTTAGCTCTAAGAGAGTAAATTAATAAGATATTAATAAGAGTCAACACTTGAGATGTTACCTATTTAAAACTATTTATAATTGAGGTCTTAATGGCCTATAACAAGTGTTTACCTGGTAAAGGTAAGTTATATCTGCTTGAAAGGTTTATCACTAACGTTCTTCTCTTACAAACAAAGCAAAATTAGTTTGACATAGTTATGTTTAGACTGCATAGTCATCTGAAGAAAACTGCTTATTATGCTATATTTACAACCAAATTTACCTGCACACACACACACACACACACACACACACACACACACACACACACACACACACATACATACATACATACATACATACATACATACATACATACATACATACATACATACATACATACATACATACATACATACATACATACATACATACTGTTACACGCACAGGGGTATTCACTTGACCGAGCAGTGTCAAAACTGGCGCAAGTCCCGCTGGAAGTCATATGTTTTCCCCAAATTTCCAAAGACTTCCATACAACTCTGAGTTGTAAAATGGAAAGTCAGACGTGTCTGCTTTATTTAATAAATTTTGCTCGAATCAATTTGCGACCACAGATGAGACAACTTGCCCAAAAGTCCATTAACCGCACCTTTGCATGGTTTTTCTTCATTATCATCAGATTTCCGTACCGCCAGCCCGTTATGCCATATAAAATACACTAGTATTCCGTTTCTAACTGGGAAATATTTAACTGCGCGACCATAGGCCAGTCAATCCACATAATTTCCGGCGTATCACGCTCATATAAATACGCCTACTTTCACCTATGAACACATAAACGGTATCTACCAAGTCCCAACTTATTGATTCCATTGTATAATTTACTGATTTCCAACCATAAATACTGTCATTTCAACCAAACACTATTATACACCACTGGATTTTAATATGGACTATGTTACACAGGGACAGTCATTCGGCTTGTACCTAAATTCACTACTAACGAACCCCAGCATGGTTCAAATTCACTAACACTCGGCTCTGTGACGTTTGCTCCTACTAATTGGCTAATTATTTCTGGCTAGGAATATTTCCATGGCGCCGAAGACCAAATAATCACGCAAATAAATCTAAGAATTGCTTAAAAACGGGGTGCTGTCAAATATGCATACTCCAAATTTATTACAATACATACATACATACATACATACATACATACATACATACATACATACATACATACATACATACATACATACATACATACATACATACATACATACATACATACATACATACATACATACATACATTTACAATGTCAGCAATTTTGGAACGGCAATGAAGGTTGAGAATTTCATTCTTGAATATTAAAATATTTACTATTGTTTTGTACATTGTTATTTACTGAGAAAATTATGGTTACGTGTTTTAGTTATAATATCGTTGCAAGCAATGTCAATTTATGCTTACCTACGACAATAATGGTAGTCTACATCAAGCATATCGATAAGGGTTTCGCGGCGCACCTTTGAAACTACCAGTGAACCGCGTTTTAAATGTACCATCGCAGTAAAAGACTTTGAAAAAATTTACCTCAAAAACTTATTGTTATGCCATTGGCGTTAACATGATGCATATGTCCATGAAACAGATATGGGTATACATCGACTATCAGCTAAAGGTTAATTTAAAAAGATTTCTTTACAAAATAATAGCCGCTATATTTAACTCAAAGACGATCTTGGCTTATTGTAGTTGCTATGGACTGAAAGCCTGAAATGCTTGCTGCATCTGAAATAATAGATTCTTCACACTTCTGACTTTGCGTTACATATTGGTGATTACATACTTCAAACTTGAAAACCAAGGAGCAGAAAAACTGGGTTTTTTATTATAAAAATATTCTATACCATCTCTGTTCAAGATCTACTGTTTATTTTCTAGATTCGATACTTCATGCTTAGACTACAATGAATTTTTAGAACACTTATCTCGAGAGAATGACGTAAGAGTAGTATCGACCCACCCACCCACCCTAACACTCTATATATTGTACCAGTGGAGGTCACATTTCTTTACATGCAATCATAAGTAATGAGGATATAGTTGTGAAAGCAATGATGCATTAGATAGAGAAAATTGTAATAGAGTCGAGATCTCCGATAACTAAAGGATAAGGTTACGAAACCATTGTCCCATGATCTTTCGATTATCCAATGAAATTACAACTTAACATTTATGAAAGTAAAAATCGTCTTTCGAAACTTAACGACAACTCTCACTAATACGAAATG
Organism: Unio pictorum; assembly: GCA_030141615.1. NCBI lineage: Eukaryota > Metazoa > Mollusca > Bivalvia > Unionida > Unionidae > Unio > Unio pictorum. Next base: position 30,299 of record JARLTB010000145.1, on the reverse strand, counting down.
CAAGGTTTTATCAAATGGATTGCTACAATCAATTAGCACGTGAATTCCAAACGTCGCCAGAACATAGTGTTATCGATGGATGAAATGCAATCGCAGGAAGCAAAGCCGACGATACAAATACAGTATGAAGCGAGGCCTGGAAATAAGGCAGTGATTTCTGCATTAGTCGTTAAGCTCTACATGGGCGATAATTTAAAAAAAAATTTAAAACATCGTACAGTCGTGTCTTTCAGTCGTCAACTTCTGATATACATTTTCATAAGTCTTGAGTTGTAGATTAAGTCGCAACATCCAGATGATAACGACTGATACGTTAAAGTTATAGAATATTAAATGCATATAATCGTCTTAGTGCAATATCTCCCAGTAATCGGTGAAGGACATGCTGTATCGTGGATTGTATGATTTATTATCTCTATTTTTGATAAAGGTTCGGTAAAAATAGTCTTGAACCTACACGAGTCTCATAGGACCGTGTTAAACACTGTTACTTCGGTAACTTCAGTAACAATGCAAAACGCCCCCACCATTCCATCGTAGGTTAATAACCAAAGTCCATCCTCCCTGCAGCTTCAAACCGATGCGACATTTCTTTACAATTCATTAACTGGACACTACCAGTCTAATTCAAAGCATTTATTTCTCTCTTGCGATGTATGGTATGTATTCAGGTATTCTTGGTATTGATTTAATGGGACGTGTATATTATTTAAGTAAGTAATGACACTTTGTTGCTGGTTCGGATGTGAAATCTGTGACCGACTGCACATTGTTTTCTTTAAAATCCATACGCTCACGCCGGATAATTAATGACAAGAACTTCACCGTGAGTTCCTCGGGGAAGTTAATTTTTATTAGCTAATGATTTATTAAGACTGGACATATTGCCAGTACTGACAAACAAATGCAGGACATAATAGGAAACAAAAGTAGCAGGCAAGAAGTTCAATAGTTAAGGGTCAGTCTCGTTCTAGTTCAGTCTCAGTCTGATTGAAAAAAGAAAGAAAAAAATCCATGTAGCGCTACACCGAGACTCTCGCAGAATCTGGAAAAACGATTTAATTGGCTAATAATCTGAAGCGACTTTAAACGACATTATCATCATAGGGTTACAGTTTCGGTGCGCGGAAAAAAAGTCACAGGAAAAAGTCACGGAAAAAAAGTCACAATTTCGGCTAGGAAAAAAAGTCACAGGAAAAAAAGTCACACTCTGCGGAAAAAAGTCACAGTTTTGGGTAGGAAAAAAGTCACAGTTTTGGGTAGGACTAAATTATATTTCAGAGTAAATATATAAATTTTCATTTTTAAATTCACATAATAATGCATGATAATAGATTTTTGGTCATCGCACGAGGGTTGGCTACGCCACTGATGACATTAGATGTCTGTAAAAAAAAAAATTTTAATATCTTAAACACAGTAAGATAAGGAAACAAAAGTATTGGAATCAATCAGTTAATGACAATACATGACATATACATACTAAGAACAGTCTAAAATTAATGTTTGTTCAGTATTTTTAATTTTGATGGTTTAAACGAATATTCCAGCCAGCAAGAAAAAAAGTCACAAGAATTAAGAGTTATAGAAAAAAATCACAGGTTAAAAACGTGAATATAACACAAATTTTGGTACAGTACATACTATATTACTATAGAGAAAACTTTACATAAAAATCAAATAGATACATATCCAAAAAAATGTCAACCTAATGTGAACAAATAATGAAATAAACATTGCATTTGCTTCATTGAATACAATATGGAATAGATGAATATAGGTCTGAAACCAAGTAAGACACTAATTTGTTACATTGGCAGAACAAAAGATTTTTATGATGTAATGTCCCTTTGTAGCCTGGGATTGTTAAACAATTCAACATACTGGTTTCAGCCAAACGTTTAATGTTATTATAAGCTAGATAATTGTTCTATTGGATTTAGTTTTCATTACAAGTTGAATTTTTTCGGAGTGTATATATTTGAATTTTATTTAAAATTATCTCCATCGTAATATATTATTTATGGTTTCTAAATTTGTGTGATATTCTCACTTATTTTTATCCTGTGACTTTTTTTCCTAGGGCTCTTTTTCATTGTGACTTTTTTTCCTGTGACTTTTTTTCCTGGATTCACAGTTTCACGTAAACATGGACAGTTTCACCTACTAGTTCGCACGTGCATCCTACATATGCGTCTTTTATAAAGCGATGTTACCAATTTTTGCTTCCCACATAATTTTAACTTGAATGATTGTAAAGAGTATGTCTAGATAGATTTTAAGGTAGCAAGATATATTGTTGGAGTTTCACTTTTACTAAGTTTGATTGAAGTGCCGTCTGTCGGTAATTACAACTCTAACGAAATCATTTTACTAGAACATCCGATGCTTTTTGTATTTTAATTCTTGGCTTTTAAGAAAAATAGAAGGAAGAAAATCAGGCACACACACACACACATATACATACACACACACACACACACACACACACATATATATATATACGGTAGAATATAAGCTATAATTGCAGGTACTTAAACGATAGTATATACGGTAGAATATAAGCTATAATTACAGGCACTTAAACGATAGTATATACGGTAGAATATAAGCTATAATTACAGGTACTTAAACGATAGTATATACGGTAGAATGTAAGCTATAATTACAGGTACTTAAACGATAGTATATACGGTAGAATCTCGAGAACTAATTCCCTATTAGAATTTCAATATTGCATTAAGACACTTTAGTGTCTTGTTCTAAACGTGAATTATCCCGAAATCGTGTTTCAAAGAGAGATCTATTTTACGCATCGCGCGACGGCAAAACTTTACCGATCTGTTAAATAGCTCACGGGAGAGATATACTACAAAGTAAAGACACCTCTCGCTTTGACATTTGACACAGGCCCTCCAGATTGGAAGGCAAAAATAGAATATATCCTGTACACTGAAAACATTGAATCTGAGCTAGCTTATTGACGAAGCACAGTAGTTCTGAATAAACACGTGAGGGTTCAGTCAATGATCATAAAATACAAGGATCTACATCGACGAACCAATAAAGTGTGGCCGGAATTATTCGCCATATTTCGAGTTCTAGCTCCTTTGTACATTCGGTGCCGTTAAATCAATATCCGATTATCTGCTACCCAAACCTTACGGAGTTTACCACAATGACCTATTATCTAGAAATAATACTTTTCCGGAGGGGGGGGGGAGGAATATCGATTAATATTTAAAATTTAAAATGAAATAAATTGCAGATCGAACTGCGACTGAAAAGGAAATTGTGCACTGAGATGTAAACAGTTAAGCTGTTTGTGGTGTTCGTTGTCAATACCAACGTATGGTTTATGGAAAGAAGCCAACTCAGTTAATCAATATGTTTGCTGGGGCCCCGAGTGGCCGAGTGGTCTAAAGCGCTCTCCGTTACGGATTACTGCTATCTCACCTCTGTCTGCGTGGGTTCGAGTCTCAAACTCGGCCAATGTGGGTACGTGAGAAAGCTTGCAGTAGCTTATCGTGGGTCATTGGTTCTTTCGGGGGGGGGGGGGGGTCCCGGGTTATGCTTTTACTCTTATTGCTGGCCGCCATGTAAAACCTATCATGTGCTGAAAAATGGCGTTAAACACTACAACACACACACACATACACGCATACATACATACATACATACATACATACATACATACATACATACATACATACATACATGAACAGTAAGAAGGACAGATAGGCACATGTTAAGTAAGACAGATGTTCCAACAAAAATCCCGAAAGACAACTTTAATATTTCAGAAGAAGAAAAAAACATCGAACACAACGAATACACATTACGACAAATAGATTAATAAATGAAAGACATACATAAAAACAGATGGAAAAGCAAAACCCAATAGATCAACAATAACTTTCAAGGAAGATTAACCATCAAAACCACAGAAATACAGACGGAGAGAAAAGTGGATAAACCCCTAGACGAATATAATATTGACTTTTTTACCATAAAAAAACCAAATAAAAATATTCATATACTTTTGGCGAACAATAAAATACATATGCATGTACTTATAAACAAATATGCCTGCATCGATACATAAATATAAATAAAACATTTACAGAGTATCAAAAACCAATAGCATACATGCGTGTAATAGGTATCAAACACAGGAGGGCCTCTTCCAATGATCTGAGACGAGCAACCGATAGTAAGCACCCTTCACAAATATATTTAAATTTTTTGAAAATACTTTTTAAAAAGTACAGATTAGTGAGCTGGTCTGTACACAACCAAGCGATAGTCAATACATGACAGCAGTTTGAGATTTTAGTCTTCTTCCCGATGCAAAATCCTATGATTCCAGACATTGCTAACATGTCTTCCTGGGATATCTATTATGCAGAATGAGCATTATTTTCCTGTCGAAAATATGATCGTCTCCACCATGTGGATAACGGAACCGTCAAGATGGAGTTTTCAATTTTATGTCATCGGCAGAAGTGCATAAAACCAGTTTTAGACTTGTAGAAGGTTAATCCCTTTTTCTTCTGCCCATTACTGGACTCCGATTAGAAATATATGAAGTAGTTGTTCAAATGATCCATGGCAAATAAAAATGTCGTTGACATATAACGAGCATGCACTTCAGGATTAATTTTAAGATGTACACCCAAATGACAGCATTCATAAATACCTGGCCTCTGCAACAGTATATCGTTTGAAGAATATTAAAATGTATGTAATTTCAAAAAATGCTATTCTAATACACTATACTATTTTATGTGTTCAATATCGTATAATACTGCAAAATTCTGACAATGTAAAACTAAAGGAGAAAAAGGAGAATATAATAATACTCTTTACGTAACAAAATCAAAGCACGTGACACAATGCAACCAATCATAGAAGGTAAGGAAACGACACGTTGTCTATCATGGCCTTGTGCAATATGCTTATAAATGTAAACAATACGGTCCACATGCGATACAATGTCAAAATTCAAAACTATATAACGATCATTCAAATCTGCAATTATCTATTGATTTGCGCAATTATCTATTGATTTGCGTTGACGCGGTCGATACGCTTGGTGCAGACTACCATTATTGTCGTATGTAAATTGACATTCATTGTAACGATATTATAACTAAAACACGTAACTATAATTTTCTCAATAAATAACAGTCAATGTACAAAACAATAGTAAATTTTGAATATTCAAGAATGAAATTCTCAACCTTCATTGCCGTTCATTAATAGCTGACATTCTAAATGTCATATGTATGTATGAATGTATGTATGTATGTATGTATGTATGTATGTATGTATGTATGTATGTATGTATGTATGTATGTATGTATGTATGTATGTATGTATGTATGTATGTATGTATGTATGTATTTGAGAACCTAAACTTTGCTATAAACGACATAGAATCAGAATGGATGGATTACTGATATAACAATATGAATTGTTTGGTTTTATTTGTAAAACAAATTGTGAATAATTGATACATACTTTCTGTTTTTCTTTAGCGCTTTTATTCAAAGTGCTTTACAGCAGTTAGCTAACAGAAAATCAACATTACGAAATATCATTAAGTGGTCAGACTAGACCCTTACCAATGTTCAAGTGGTCCGCAAAATAAACTGTACCACTGATTTAACGCGATAGGAAAACACCGAATCCCACTATTCAAGCTTTTTACTCTAACTTGCACCTGGAACATATATTGTGCTGGTTGATATTATCTTTCCGGTTTGTTTAAATTAGGGGTAATTGCTACTGTTCTTTCTTGTAAATGAAACACTGTACCTCCTATTTCTTTTTTTTTTTTTTGCTTATACAATTACACTAGAATTTGCATCGAAATCTTTACTTAAATCGGAACAATAATTTCAGTGAATCTATCACTGGCATTTGAAAGTAACCAAACATTCAGCGTCATGACGAAAGTTGACTCCAACAGTATTGTTTTTCATTGTGCATTTTATATTCAATTATACCTGCAGTTATGACTAATTTCAACATGAGCATTACTGCCTTGTTGTCCTAATAAATGTAGCAGCTACTCTATGCTTAACTACAAGGTTATGATTTGGAGAAGGTGCGTTGTAGTTATTGGTCAGTCCAAAAATGGGCTGTAGATTGCTTTGCTCCCTAATAAGGTTGGAGTCTTTGGTTTAGGTAGCTCTGAAGATCTGAAGAAGGTTAGTAATATTGTCAAGTTATTGAAGAATGTAAGTAATATTGTCAATCTTTTCACGAATAACAAATATATATATATATATATATATATATATACTACTTTGGCTTCTTTTGATTCATCAATCCATAAAACATACTATGCTACAAAAATCTTCTTTGCAATTTATGTCGATTTTCGGAAGAATATTATCACTCCAGCTGTGTACAATGGTCTGTATATTCCACTATTTCAGTTTAGAAATCTCAATATGCTGTTGATGATACTTTACGTCATTTATAGTCACGGTTTGGATTCGTCAAGTCCAGAACAGTTCTCTTGACAACGCAATAATCTAAATCATCAGCAGATTTAGCTCTCGTTGTGAGATGGTCTTTGGAAAATCTTGTCACGACATCGGCCGAGATGAAATTTATCTATCTTTCAGTTGTTTTTCTTAAAGCGACCGTCATCTCAAAATTGCGGCCAAATATATACAGATTACAGAAGTTGTATAAACTACCGATACTAATAGATTTTTAAACAATGTTACGCCCCTCTATATATCACATGTAAACAACTATGCGCATGGTTATGATATAATAGAACGGCTATTACGCATGCGCCGATAACAGATTAGAATGAAACAAATGTTATTAGGACAAACAAGTGTTTCTATTTTTCGAAGATCATTCACATGAAGAAAAACCTATTTTTTTCCGGAATCAGATTAATCTAAACTTGACATTAACAGGTCAGACTATGCTTGGATATGCAGCAACCACTTTTGGTTACCATATGTATGTCTTATTTTGTTTTCTTTTTTATTTAACTTGCTGAGCTTTTCTTTTCTTTTATTAAATAACCTTTTATTAAATAAGACATACTTTGTTTCTGTCTACAAGCTGGGATTATTGGGAATATATGACCCAAACATACATCCAAATAACGAGATAGCCAGCCGACTGTACGTATAATTTCGGTTAGTTGCGTAAAATCAGATTAAATGTTATTGCTTGGTATAAAAATATGAAATGCTTATCAATACCCAAACAGACGAATTAAAGCAAGCAGGCCATTAATAAACCAAAGATTATTTGTTCTGTTGTATTGTAATCATGGTGTTATTGCATGCAGAAAATAATCGTTTCGGTGGCCTGGTGGTTAGAGCGTCCGCGTGGGATTCATGTTATTATTAAGGTGTAGTCATTACATACATACATACATACATACATACATACATACATACATACATACATACATACATACATACATACATACATACATACATACATACATACATACATACATACATACATGTGTGTGTGTGTGTGTGTGTGTGTGTGTGTGTGTGTGTGACATTTCTTTGGATATTGCACTTTTGGAAATTGTACATTATCTAAGCACACTGCTAACTCAAATGACTTTTTGTGTGTGCTCCAAAAAACATCCTGAATTTGTCTAAAGTTAACTTACCTTAGCAGCTATTAAAATAGGGGAAATGAATTTTGCCAGACTAGACAATACTAGCAATGAATAAATTACCAAATATTTATAATGTAAAAATGTTATCGGCTCTGTTTGATACAATTTACCTATAAAGTTCAGGAAGTGAAAATTACCAAATGGAGCTAGCACTTTTTTGAAAGCTCGCATCTGGAGTAAGGCCAAGCTGTATCCAAAATAACCCATATTACACCTATCAATCATACACCAAAATAAATGGAATTAAAGGTTCTTTGAACTATACCCAAGACGTACAAGGTCTTTTTTAAACAGCCTCTATGACAAGTGAGGAAAGCCCGGGAAATTCATTTTCTTTAAACTTCTAACCCTATGCAAAATAAGAAACTGTAGAGCACCACCTTTGTAAAAGCCTTCTTTCTAGCGGGTAATACTATATGCCTGATTTTATAAAATCCTTCTTACTAGCGCGTAATACTTACTATACGCATGATTTTATAAAAGCCTTCTTACTAGCGCTTAATACTACATGCATAATTTTATAAAAACCTTCTTACTAACGCTTAATACTACATGCATGATTTTATAAAAACCTTCTTACTAGCGCTTAATAATAAATGCATGATTTTATAAAAGCCTTCTTACTAGCGCTTAATAATACATGCATGATTTTATAAAAGCCTTCTTACTAGCGTTTAATAATAAATGCATGATTTTATAAAAGCCTTCTTACTAGCGCTTAATAATACATGCATGATTTTATTTCTTACTAGCGCTTAATAATAAATGCATGATTTTATAAAAACCTTCTTACTAGCGCTTAATAATAAATGCATGATTTTATAAAAGCCTTCTTACTAGCGCTTAATAATACATGCATGTACTTATTGTGAATCTGTAAGGCATATTTCTGACTGTGTGCACTAAAAGTATCCCAAAATGTTATTTTCTTCATTAACATGCCCATGTATGGTAACATATTTCAAGTCAGTACTTGGACAGAATGTGATATTAGTTCATATCACCACACTAATATATAGCACCTCAAAGACATGGCTTAGATCTTCATGAGAGAGATTAGCACCATTGTTTAGTAAGGTAAAGCCTGCCTAGAAACTGTATTTTCCTATCCCATTGTCGCCTTTTATAGCTATCGACATTGAAATGTAATTCAAGTTTGCTATAAAACATGTTAGTGGTACCATCAGAAGTTTAAATCTGAGTGCGCTATTAGCTATTCAAATAACTGCCTAAATACCTGACACAATACATATGGAACATAGCACCTGTCGTTGCTCCTTTAGTGTATACACCTATGTGCACCTGGATGGTCATTTTGCGGTTTGTTGCCAAAATCACTGAGCCATGTTACTTCACTACCCCTGGGGAAATGTTTTCAGTTATAAAGACCCAAAGCACCATTTGTTTTAAATACCATTGATTGGTCAACTTGTCTGTCTAAAAGTTGTCAAACTTTGTTTTCAAACTTTTATGAAAATTTAATTTTTCAATAAAATTTAGTTTATAAATTTAAATGTTTATTTAAATTTCCATTACAATTTTAATTGATCAATATTTTTAAACTTCAAACACATTTTAGACAGGCCTTATCTTGTAGTACAATTGGGTTTTTACTGCATTGAAAAATTGTTATAATTAAAGAAGATATTTCAAATATAGTTTTGGTTTCTCAAGAGCACTTGGACCAACATGTGCACCCTGTGGAACACCAGCACTACACACTTTCCGGCAGGTGACACCTGTCTTGTTTGCAAGGAAATTTAAACTGACTTCACGTATAAAGTTCAATTAGGTGTGGCATGCAAATATAAGAGTTTTACTAAAATTTGCCCTAAAAATGTGGGCCGGTCATAAATCGCATCACAATTATTGTTTCTTGTTCAGTACCCACGAATGTAGTTCTAGTCTATTTTTTTCCTCTCTCATTTTGGTAGTGATAGAAGAGTTATATTGATGCACTTTTGATAAGGAGTTAAAAGTAATTGTTTATTCATGAGAATATGAACTCTGTGTATATTGCGACAGTGCACATTAAGTAGTAAGGCCTTGGTGATGACTTGGAAGTGAAATCTGTGTGCTCTTTATATGCTGTTATGTTTACAGTGCAGCAGCTCAAAAAAAAATGCCGGTGAACCCTTGATAAGAACTTTACCGTGAAGTCATCTTTGGAGGTATTTTAGATTGCCATGTGATTTGTATTGATTGTCACACAGCTAAAAGGTCAGTACTGGGAAATATATGTAGAGAACATATAGTAAAATTAATTGTGATGTATGTCAATATACCCACCATGTTGGCCAATTCTGCGCAACGATACGTCATTACTGTAAACATCGTATCACGTATTATTTTTGGTTCAAAATTCCATTTTGTATAAAGAAAGAACGATCGTACTTTAATCAAGGACAGTGATATTCATAAAGTGTACAAAAATATCCCACATTTAGACTCGAAATGCACGTGCAAATGTCAGTTCTAAATGTCAACATGTCCACTCCATGACCGTCTTAAACCTGTAACCCAGAAAATCCGATTTACTATGCATATTTTAGACTCATGGATACATTATTTAAAAGATGGAAATGTAAACTTAAAAAAACTATGCATCTAAATTTAAATTTCCCATTTTCCTAGCTGTACCACATGTACAAAATCTCCTGATACACAACGTATCAACTTTCCGAAAGAACGAAACTTCATGGCGTGTAGTCTGTTTCTAAATTCTTTAGTAAACAAGACGTTGTAAGCACATTACATCATATTCATTGTTGTTTCTCTTCCACATATTGGCTTATTTTGTTAATAAAATATTGAACTTTACTAAAAACATGTCACAGCATCGGCTTAGTTTGCTTAATAGCTCTTGCCGTTTATTGGCATTGTTACGTTTAATTTTGTAAAACTAGCTATAAACCTATAGATAAACATTACATCTTTTCAAAGCTGAGCGCAGATCAGGCCGAGCTTTCGTGAGTTATGGAAACACGGGGGTAGTAACCGGTGTGTCCAAAACTAATAATAGTACGAACAGAATATTCTGGTGACAATTGCCTCTTTTCAAATGATAAGCATCGCATTATTGTATCTGTCGAATTCGGTAGGCGTTTGCTTCAGTATTGGAGACGGAAACCTTAACTAAGTAGAAATGCCCGACAGCATTGTATTCCGTGGCACGAATCGTACAAATTGAAATTAACAAATAATTTTTACTTAATAATCACCCATTAAGGATGTCCGACAAACATACTGGAGTACACACAGCAGGCCTAAAGCAGCTTTACTACACAGATTATCTCTTTTTAAAACGCAATCTTGCCGACGTCTGCAAGCCAATTTCTACCCTTACATTTGAACAACCCATCTCCCTCCCCGTTTTTTGTGGACGTCCTTTATGGGCAAACTCTTTATGTTTAAGACTAGCATAACATCATAAGAAGTCTTCTCGTGCAAACCCCAATCCTACATTGGAATGCAATGTGTTTTCTACTTTAAAGGGAAAAAAAAACAAGCATCCTCTTGAACACATAGTAATATATCCCATAGAGCCAACCGTTCTAACCCTGCAACTAAAAACATACGATGAAGCCGATTTGAAATCATATTAATATATCCCATTGAGCCAACCGTTCTAACCCTGCAACTAAAAACATACGATGAAGCCGATTTGAAATCATAGTAATATATCCCATAGAGCCAACCGTTCTACTCCTGCAACTAAAAATATACAATGAAGCAGATTTTTTTTCTTTGAGGATATACTTACTGACGATTGCCATTCCTGTATATAACGGTATTTTAAAGTTTCTGTTATCAAGCGTTTTATTCCTTTCGGATTATTAATAAATTCGAACACTATAGAGTTCTGGTCACATCTAAAAACTATCATTATGCCAGTCAGCCATTTACAAGCCTTATCGTTAGCATTGGTCACGTATAAAGTATTTCATAGAGGAATATGGACAGTCTATTCCAGGGGACCCCGACTGGCCGAGTGGTCTTAAGCACTGTTCGTTACGGATCGCTGCCATCTCACCTCTGTCTGCGTGGGTTCGAGTCCCGGATTCGGCCAATGTGGATATGTCACAAAGCTTGCCTGTAGCTTCTCGTGGGTCGCTGGTTCTTTCCGGGGTTATCCGGGTTCTTACTTCACCATTAATACTGGCCGCCGTGTATAGCCAATCTTGCGATGAAAATGGCGTTTAACCTTAAAAAACAAAAAAGGAATGTTGATGGTAGAGATCTCAAATCTTTTAATTCTGGATCTGAAAATTATATAGATTCCTTCATAGTCCTCATTAAAGTTTAAAATGGTAGTACATTCTTCAGTTTTTAAGTTCTATATGCACATTTAAGGAACTGTAACATTGTCACCCCACCCGACCCCTTCCATATTTCTCACCAATAAAGTACATTGTAACGGTTTGGTATCTATCTATAGCATCAACTAAAACATGCAGCTGCAGATCTAATGGAAGACTGAATTATAATCATTTCCAAAATGAGACTCAATGTATTAAATTGACTAAACAAATCTTCCTATGTTGTAGACGAAAACCTAGATACTCAAATGCATCAAAAATGTCTAGTATATTGTCACCAATTGCAAATCTGTATTTATCATCTTTAAATGTATCACACATCAAAATCTATGTATTTGTGAATTTGATATTCAATTTACGTAACTCTGATTCGTTAAAAATAAATTTAAATTATGTTAGAAAAATTTCTCGTAACTACTAAAACTTACAGTTTTGTAAATCTAACCTCTATTGAAAGACTATATTACTTTTCATTTTGGAGACTTACCAATAGCAACAATGTCAAGATGGCCGCAACCATGGTCGTATTGTAAATTTGATAGGCATCATTTGCACATAGGACTAGACATAGCAAGACGTCTTACGATGAAAGCTCCATGGTAACATTATTTTCGTTCATAAAACTTTTCAGTTAGAGGATTTGTAGTAAAAACTATTTTCAAAATGACCACTGTGGTGGCCAAATTGGACATCAGATCGACACCATTCTCATTTATGTGTGTGTCTACGTTCGCACGCATGCATGCATGCATGCAGGCAGGCAGACAGGCATACATCCGTGGTTTTCTCTCTGACTGGTATATGTGTCAATTTATCTTGTAAAATTTTATCATATCTCCTTATCTAATTTCGTTTCCATTTATAATTTTTCAAATGCATGTAGATAGTAGAAAAATTGAATCATGTATCTGTTTTTTGTTCATTGTTGTCATCGTTCGAGTCTTTCATGTTAGTATTTGATCAAGAGATTTGTCTACCCCCAAATGCCAAGCCTATTTTCCCAACATTTGGACAATGTTTATCATAGTCAGGAACATAAAGAATATTTTAGGGACTGTTTCTTTTGCAAGCAAAATATATAATTTGAGTCTGCACGCTGCGTTCCAAAAAATTAAACGAGGCCTCTAAAATCCCTTCAGATAAAGATGTTGTTGTTAGCCGATTTTATCTGTGTAGTTTTGAATTACACACTCACAGTACGTTTCGATTTTTCTATAGATCATTCCGTGTCATTGAGACATACAACTGGTATAAAGGGGCGGCTTCTCGAGCAGATTTGACAAAAATAATGCATACAAAACGTTTTCTCATCAAGTTACTGTGAAAATAAAAACGAGACACAAACAGTTCCTTGTAATTGTCAAATATATTACATAATTTAAACTTTACCGTTCTTTTTTCTTTCCATTGATTACAATGATGTCTCTTTAATATATGACTCAATGAGCTCCAAGGTAAACATGTTTCATTCACGACTGCACAATTAACATGATCAAAACCTGATGAATGAGGCTGCAACGCCTGCTTTGTAAATAATGTAGAATTGTTTCCAGTTAAAAACACACAAAAACCCGTTCCAGACCTTTGTTGAACGATTCAACGAAGGAAACTAGTGGTCTCCGTTGCCATTTCATAAATCTGGTGTACGTGATCCACCACTTAAGAATCCAAGAACAGATGTCGAGTAGTATTTTGTCAATATACACTACTTTCTAGTAGTCAATATGCACTACTTTCTAGTAGTCAATATACACTACTTTCTAGTAGTCAATATGCACTACTTTCTACTAGTCAATATACACTACTTTCTACTAGTCAATATGCACTACTTTTTAGTAGTCAATATGCACTACTTTCTAGTAGTCAATATACACTACTTTCTAGTAGTCAATATGCATTACTTTCTAGTAGTCAATATGCACTACTTTATAGTAGTCAATATACATTACTGTCTAGTAGTCAATATACACTACTTTATAGTAGTCAATATACACTACTTTATAGTAGTCAATATACACTACTGTCTAGTAGTCAATATGCACTACTGTCTAGTAGTCAATATGCACTACTTTCTAGTAGTCAATATACATTACTTTCTAGTAGTCAATATGCACTACTTTCTATTAGTCAATATGCATTGCTTTCTAGTAGTCAATATGCACTACTTTATAGTAGTCAATATACACTATTTTCTAGTAGTCAATATACACTATTTTCTAGTAGTCTATATGCACTACTTTCTATTAGTCAATATGCATTGCTTTCTAGTAGTGCCGGAGTTAGACGTTACTCGTGTAGGGTTGCACGACGATCTTTTTTTCACGTTTACATTAGGCGGTGTTTATGATTTTCGTCGATAAAGACAATTAGGTAGGCTGATGTATATATGTGCAGTTATTTCAAACTTTCATACGACTACGCATTAACGACCTTAACCAATCATTGCGTGCGCAAATAAAACGTATCGCCATTGTAACCGAACCTGACCGTTCACGCTCTTTGGAGGAGCCAAAGTTTATCTTTCAAGCAAGATCGATAAAAGGGTTACTTTCATTTATGTATTTCGCTGTCAATTTTCTATTTAAGGACATTTATGCAAGCTGAAAAAAGGAACAATCCAGTAACGTGTATTTCGTCAGTTCCAATTAAATTCACGTGGTATTCCAAATACGTTACAGTGTTTTTATGCCCCCGTCCAAGAATATTATTGAGCACTCTTTTTCGTAAATCAGAGTAAGTCCAGTGAATAATATTTTCAGTAAATAAAAAAATCCACCCAATGATAAAATGAACTCACCAATAACACTGATTCTGCTCTTCAGATGTTTTGCTTGTTTGTTAAAGCTTTTTAACGTAGCTATAACATTTTTCAGTCATATCGCTACGATGTCTGAAGTGAGGCAGTTTATTGTGATGTCTAGCACTGGGGTATCATGCCGCGGACATGTAGCATGATGTCCCACCCAGTAACATTATCCTGGCACCAGGCTGACCAGTCCTAACACTAACCTCTTAATGCTGAGCGCCAAGCGATGTAGCTGTTAGTACCATTTTTGTAAGTCTTTGGTATGACTCGGCCGGGGATCGAACCCACGACCTCCCGCTTCCGCGGCGGACGCTCTAACCACTAGGCCACCGGAGCGGTATCTCTTCAGATGTTAAGGCAAGGATATTTTAATTGTAAATGTGATTGTATACCCCTCCAATTTACCTGGGTCACAATTACCGTTTTCTGGAAACACCTGTCTGCTTAATGGAATTGTTCATTCTAGAAATTTCTAAGGTCGAAATCTAGACTAAAACATTTCACCATTAATAATTATCTGATAATATAGTCGACAATCATAGAGAAATATTTAGCTATGTGTTATGTTGTTTACAAAATAAATGTTTCTGGTCAAGTACACCATGAACTTGATATTGGACGAGGTCAAGTACGTAACATAGTACATACATACCATACAATCATTCGGAAAAGCTAGCAAACAATACAAAATAAATGTGCAAACCAATATGTTTGTTTTTATGTATGCAATTTTGTTAATGCTTTAGGTAAAGTATTAAAATTAGAGATATATGCATGACTTATTTTTCTTTACAAATCATTTTATTCCATTTCAGCGCATATATTTTATTCTACACGTATTGCGATATCGTGAAACTTGAAAACCACGAATGATACATCTACCATGCATATCCTTTGTATATCCCAATTATAGTTTCTCTTAAAAACCAAATTAAACATACTTCATTCATAACAGTCGAATTAAAACGAAGTTAAAATATTGAAACAGACTGAGACGCCTTGCCTTTTCAAATAATGCTGTTTGGAAAACAGTTTTTTTACGTACTGGGGAAACAAACAGCTCGCGCTCTGTAAATATTGATTGAAATCTGGGGTCTTTAGTGTCACGTTGTAAGTTGTGAATACATGCCATATTAAAAGACAAGGACTACTCACTCCTCTGAATGCGGATATGGCTTCACACCAGACATATTTAGGGTCTACCCCTCACAGAACAAGGAGAAGAAATTCGATCGATCATTAACTTCGTGTGTACCATATCTAGCTTGTGTTAGATTATACCTTTACGAGTCCGTTACGCTTCATCGTTTGTATGACGCTCTTCCCAGGAGATATAAAAACTTTGTACACGAGGGAATCTTATAATGAGGGGTGTTCTAAACAAGGATATATTCCGCATTAAAGCACAAACAAATATACCTTATTTTTTGATGATATAAAAACATCACATTTAAACCGCTACTATCAAACCAAGAAATAAAGTGGCATACATTCCTTAGATATAATTAAACAAACTTTGAAGCAATTAACATATAACCATATCGATACCCACCTTATTAAAGGCACAGCGCTTTCGTGCATGCTGCATAGTGAATGGTCACTGTTTAGTGTTGGCGGGGAAAACGATTATTTTTAAAAATATACATTTTTATATCAAAGTTGACAAATCAAGGCAATCCGTCAATTGATGTTATCTTTACAACGCTTTCAATGCAGTCTATCAATTGAAACTATCTTTACGTTGCTTTCAAAGCAAAATGTCAGTTGGTGCTATCTTACGGTGTTTTCAAGGCAACCTGTCAATTGATGCTTAATTTATGGTGTCTTCAAGGCAACCTGCCAAATCAAGCTGTATGTATAGTGTCTTCAATGCAGCATGTCAATTAATGCTGTCATTACGGTGTTTCTGCATTAATGTTAATAACTGGTACTGTATTAGACACCTAATTGTCCAATAATTACAAACGCATGTAGTGCCATTTAGTTAGAAACCAATTATTTTCAGGGCGGCATTGCGAACTCTGGAATGTCCATTATCGGTCAAAAAAACGATATCATTAGAAAGAAAAAAGTTAAAACCGGTACGTCTCTGACCCTGACAGATATGGAAGTAGCTGGAGAGAAACAAACAGTTGTCTAATACAGAAGTAATTTTCTCCTGGTAAAAAGATGCAGAGAGAGTATAGGTCCAGTATGGTAAAAAATCCACGGAGAAAAATGGTAATTTCATTGTAACAAAATCCACGAGGAAATGCTGTAATTCCAATCTGGACATAAAAAACACAGCACCAGTTTTCGCATCCTCTGCTGAAAATGTCCATGCATTTGACCATAGCCATCTTGCCTTAACAAAAGACATGTACGTGTAGAGTTATTGTAACACCCGTTAGTACCATATCGTCAAACCATTTATTATTTGTTATCATGCATTATCGTCAAACCATTTATTAATTGTTATAATACCACATCGTGATAACAATTAATATTTGTTCTCATACAGTATCGTGATATGATTTACAATTTGTTATTATTCTATATCGTGATAAGATTTATTTGTTGTTATACCAAATCATTGAACGATTTATTATTCGTTATAAATCATATCCTGATACGATTGTTTTATTGTTATAATACCATATCGTGGTACCATTGCTTTTTTATTATAATATCAAATCAGGGTATGATTTATTATTTGATATTATATAATTTAACGATACAATTAGTATTTGTTTTTATTCCAAATCGGGATAACATTTACTTGCTTTTATACCATATCGCACGATTTATTATTTGTTATATTATCATATCGTGATACGATTTATTATTTGTTATAATATCATATCGTGATACGATTTATTATTTGTTATAATATCATATCGTGATACGATTTATTATTTGTTATAATATCATATCGTGATACGATTTATTATTTGTTATAATACAATATTTTAATGAGATTGTTATTTGTTATAATACAATATTTTAATGAGATTATTATT